>VZZY01017148.1:335336-384793 GCA_013400335.1 Eurystomus gularis | reverse complement strand
GGGTCAGCTGTCCTGGTTGTGTCCCCTCCCAAGATCTTGCCCACCCCATCCCACTGTGGAGGTGAATGTTGGGAAGAGCTGGGTGATCCTTGCTCAGCAGTAGTCACAGCACGGGGGTGTTACCAGCACCCTTCTAGCTCCCAGCACAAACCCCTGTTGCTGTGGGGAAAACCAGCTCAGCCAGACCCACTACAGTGGCGTTGGACAACTATGTTAAAAGTACTTATGTCTGCATCTCTTTTTCTCAGCTTTGAAGAAGTGCCCAGCTATGGATTAAAGAGAGTTAATACTATATACACAGTGGCCCTTTATACATTTTTTTGCAAGATGCTTTTTTTCAGTTTTATTTTGCTAACAAAGGCATAACATACATGGGTCGAAGCCTACTTTCAGCTTTACTGTATCAGAAGAAATTATGACAGTTGATGGAAAAGAACAGAAATATGTCACTTAAAAAAAAAAAAAAGAAAAAAGACTGAGCCAGAAAAAAATCCTAGAAGGCAGAAAGAAAAGTCATAAAATTAAAAAAAAAAAAGCCGAAAAGAAAAACACTCCTCCCCCCAAGGTTTCAAATTATTTTAATTAAATTTTGTAATAAGCTCAAGAAATGACCCATACTGATTATGAGAAAGCAATCTGTGACAACCCAGGCACTTTTTATTTCCCTCAGACTTTTAGTGACTGTGGGTGGATCTCATCCAGCCACTTTCTTGACTGCTTGCTTACTCTGGGAGCAGTTCATGTCCCAGCCACTGGCCAGTTCCCACCTGGGAACGTTTTACACACATCTATACTTTGCCCCTGGGATGTGTATTTGGTTCATGAGTCGTTTTGCAAACCGATATCCACCAACATCTGCTGCAGAGGCTGGGAAGAGTGCGTATGGCTGACCCTGCTCACCCAGAGCACAGAAGGGTCAGCAGCTCCTTGCCCTGTGCATCTCTTGTGTCTGATGAGGCTGGAAGGGCTCCAAAGGCACATTTGGAAACATCTTCCCCTCAGGATTATAGAGCGACACTGAGATGTAGGGAGGTGGGCATTAGTCTCTTCTTACAAGCTGCATCTGACAGGACAAGAGGAAATGGAGTTGAGTTATGCCAGAGGAGATTTAGGTTAGACATTAGGAAAAACTACACTGAAAGGGTTGTCAAGGACTGGAACAGGCTGCCCAGGGAGGGGGTTGAATCACCATTCCTGGATGTATTTAAAAGCCATCTAGATAGGGTGCTCAAGGATGTGGTGTAGATGTGGGCCTGGTAGAGACAGATAATGGTTGGACTCAATCTTCTAGGTCCTTTCCAACCGTAGCAATTCTGTGATTCTGTGCTGTTACCTCATTTGTTCACTAGAAAAGACCAGCTGTGCCTAGACTACTCCCTATAGACACTAATCCAAGCTGAACCCCACTACTGAGATGTTTCATCTGCCCAAATGATGTACTCCTGTGCTAATGAGCATTAGTGAAGGGGAGCAACCCACAGCTCACCCACCTGTGGTGGAGCATTAGGAGTATGAGCTGGTCACACTAAGCTCCTTAAAAGCACTGATGTTTCAGTCTCTTCTCTTTGCTGGCTGAGGAGGCTTATTGGAAGCAGTGTGGGCTGCAGAGATCCTGTCCTCTAGTCCTCTCTTTGTAGGTGTACTGCAAGGAGTCCAGCAGGTAGGTGCACTAACATGGTAACTTATGAGGACGAAGACGAAGGAGGCAAACTTTGAGTGGGTTGTACTGATTGTTTCCTCACTGTTAGCATGGGTTTGTGCTGGTCCTCCTTGGTGCAGACAGTTTGCTCTCACCCTCTCAGACCAAGGGTGGCTGTACTCACTGCTCCTGGACATCCATTACTGTGCCTTTCTACTGACACTGCTCAGGGGCAAAAGTAAGCAAGTAGGAGATTAGCAGAGTCTATTTAACTGCTCCTTTATTTCCTACAACAATTTTAGCTGTCTGTGTGTCATTCTTTTCTTGCTTCATCTTAAAATATATGGCTAGCAGTCGGTGAAGACACGTTGTTATACCTGCACTGATTTGGTTAGCCTAACCTGATCTAAATCAATATGTGATTTTCCTTCTCTTTAAAAAAAAAAAAAAAAGTAAAAATAGGCTAGAATGGGTTTAGAATTCTATGTAAGGTGACACGCACTGATATAGATCAGTGCTGGCATTGGGTTGGGTCAGAAGTAGAAAGGACTGATAAGTCCATCTTCTTAAAGTTGGTTCTTGTGCCACTGCCATGATGACACATAAGTCCCTTGTGCTCTGTGAGTGTGCGTGTGTGTTATACACCCCCGGAATACTAATGTACAATTTTTCTAGGTCTGCAATTAGAAAATCCTGAGCTCTCCCAACATTTTTGAGCAGTCAAGCTAACAGCTATTTTTGAGAAACATGCAATCAACTGCTGTACCTCTGGGTCCCAGAACACATCCCTCAAAGAGACGTGTTTCTGGAGACAGCAATATACCACAGCCATTATTTTGGAAGGAAAAACAATAGCAGCATCCTCATACATCAGGGATAGCTCTTTCATGTGGTGAGGACGGCACCAACCCCGCCGCTCGATAGGAGATTACATATCAGTTACAAAGCACCAAATGCATCAAAATAAATCAGTGTTTTGCCCTGAACTGCTGCCTGCACCCAGAGGATCAGAGCTGGGCAGCCAGGAGAGGTTCCAGCACTTCCCCAGCAAGCTGAACCCTGACTGCAAACATGACTTTTATGGGGTTTTTTAATGCATTTCAGCTTCTCGCTGTAGGTTCTGGCAGCCAAACTCCCTAGAGGCTGTTGCATGCTGCTTGGCTCAGCACAGATTGCTGGACTGGACTGTGTTACGGCCTCTTGTGCTAGGGTGGCCCCTGCTCACACACAGAGCCTGTGCAAAAGATGCAGGATCACACCTGCAGTCTTCATGGCTAAGAAGACCATGAACTTGAGGAATACTAAGGACAGCTGAAAATAATTAGATTCTGACTGATCTGGTGGAGACTGGCCCTTGGAAATCATTAGATTTGTGTGAATAAGTTTCCTAGGAATTATACTCAGATGTTGATGTCATGAACCATAATACTTCTTTCCACAGCTCTGTGGTCTTTGTCACCATTTTTTGGAGCCAATTTAAAAATTCACATCGATATGCCAAGGAAAACTTCCTCAACAAACATAGTTCCTGCATCTATGCAGTAGTTGGTTTTCAAAGTTAAACATCCCTGCTGTTTCACATTTTTTTAGATGCCAGCAGTGATTAGACATTACCATGGGCTAATTGCTTGTACAGTTTCAGCTTTTACCTTGCAGCCGCCTTGAAATTTACAGCTGCAACAATAGGAACAAGCCCCATGCTCTCAGCAAATACAAATTAGTCAAAACCAAAACAAAACTGGGGTTTTTTTGTGTGTTGTTTGCAGCTGTTTATCCCCAAATTGGAGAGCTGCTTACACCCTCTCCATCTGAACCTTATAAACAGACATTAGGCTGGTCTGAGGCAACATATATTTAGCATCAACCCACAGCTCAGCCAAGGCACCTTCTCTGCTATCGATCTCAAGGATTTTCTTTTCATGCAAGGGATGCTGAACTCTTTCGTTAACGACTTGCAATTTATGCATCTTCATCTCTTTGATACTGTTGTTCAAACCAGATTTATGCAGACAGGACTCTACTCCTGCTGAAATTACTGCACGTACACCTAGGAATCCACAGACAGGACTGCAAACACATCAGGGGAAGCAGCTGAATTTTAAAGCCCATCATGCTGTAAGCACTGTTCCTCAGCTCCTGACTAGGGCATGTAAACCATGGTTTGGAAATTTTATGTACAGTTTTTTTTCATTAATAACATGTGTGGCGTTAAAAAAAAAAAAAAGGGCATGCAGACACACACCCAGAACAATGCCTTTTTGGGGCAGCATTGCTCAAGGGTTAATGTTTTCTTCCCTGGAATGAATTTCTACATTAAGAGAGCTGCCTGTCCTTAGGACAGAGGTGCCTGGACAGCAGGGTGTGTAACCTCCTTTAGCAGAGCAGCTGTGGCTGACAAGACATGTGTTTCCAGCCTGCCCTGGCTTCAAAAAGCTTTCCTGGCCCAGGTATTGCCACCTGAAAGAGCGAGGAATCACCTTGCTGCCTTTTGCAAATTTTGGTGTGCTGTTATTAGATTCAGATGCTGGAACATGTGCTAATGCTGGAAAGCCTACATCATGCCTGCGGATGTTTGCTAATCCCAAATTTTAGAGTCTCCTGGTCTTGCCAGAACATCAAAGCTGAGCAGAGCATTGCAGCGCAGATGAGGAAATTACAAAGGGGCAGTACATGACAGGTAATGGATTAGGGTCTTTCAGAGGAGTGAATGTTTGGATCAGGAAAACGATAGGTAATTATGAACAATATGGGACTTGAGATGGTTCCAGGATTAATTTATATCTAGCTGCTTATTCTCTTGTCAGCATTTCCTCTGCCCCTTCCCCTGTATTCCCTATGGGCGGCAAGGCGAGGGGCCAAGTGGCTGCCTGGGGAGGGACCTGCTGCCCATCTTCTCCTTTTCCTCCCATTACAGGTCTGCATCCAGGTGCTGCTGGGCTCGGAGCCCATGCTGACTCCGGAGGCTGTCTGCTCTGTCGTTAGCAACTCTTCATCTTGCCTGTTACGGAAACATATGGCAAATCAGTCCTTCTGCCCTGTTTTATGGGGACAAATCCCTGAGCAGAGAGCAGAACGTGAGCTCAGACACACACATGCTCCCACGAACGCTAGTGAATGCTGAAACAAAAGCAGGAATGAGTAACCAAATCTGAAGCCACCCTAGGAAATTCTGTTTTTATAAACCATTTATTTGAGTAATTGTAAAAAGAGGTTTAAACAGCCAGATTAATTTCCTAGTTCTAGGAATCGCCTTGAAACAAAATACTAAGCTGCTGTTTACTGGATGTAGACAGAGTAAGCATAACCTGGCAAAACAGGGAATTGGTTGGTTAGACAGCATAGGCTGGGGGTACTATGACTTTGGCATTTTTCTCTCAGTGTATAACCAGAGCCAATAATATGCCACTTAAAGACCTGCTCAAAGTGTTTGTGTGTTGAAGAAAACAGGGTGGGTCTGTAACCAGGGCTCTCCTTGCCTCCTGGCTCAGCAGATGTGTGTGCCCGCTGGTTGAGCCACTCAGAGGGGCAAAAATACTCCCAAGCAGAAGGTGATAATTGTAGTGTACAAATCTGCAATGGTTAATGAGGCCAAAGCAGTCTTGATAATGTTGGAGTTAAGGCCCAAAGTGATATTTCTTGCTGCGTTTTTCATTTAGCATGATTTCTAACAAAAAAAAAGAGTAGCTCCACTCCTTTCCACCCTCTTATCTTGACTTGTCTGGAGCTACCTCTGCTCCCACCTCTTCAAAACCCATTGCCCTTTGTGGACCCAAAACTCAACAGGGCCTCAAAGCCATGTCATTTCCATACAAAAACTGTCAGCAGAGTCTCTCACCCCTGGTCCTGAGGTGTTACACAAGTGCTGCAAATGCTAAGAGGAAGGCTCCATCCTATTTCCCCGTGGGAATTCCTTGGCTGGATAAAGATCTGTTGTGTAGCCCACGTGCCTTTTGATTTGAGTTGTAGCTGTGTTAGTCACACAGCAGAGGAGGTAGCATGTTTCATTGGAGCTGCTGAGACTAGACCGTGGCCAGGAAATGAGAAAATGTGGCCACCCCTCATCTGCATTTTCCTCTCTCCACGCTCCAGTCTCTCTGAACATGTCAGGAGGCACTCAGCAGGCCCAGGAAAGCATTTGTATATGTGCTGTGCTCTCTGGAGACTGGGTAATACCTCACCATTGTTAATAACAAGTAAATTTTTTTCCTTAGCAAAAAATAGCAAGGCTTGTACTGCAGTACTGGTGGCTCAGGCTTTGACCAGTAGGTCATTACATTACCTGCCTCCCACGGCACCAGCTACTCTGTTTATTGCTTTTCATCCTTTCTCTCTCTTTTTGTCATGAGCAAGAAATAAGAAACTATCCTTTCCCCCACTTACCTCATTAGGACTTTAATAACTGAAAGCACATTTTTGGCAATTAAAGTTGGCAGTCATCAGGGTTTCTTTTTTTTAAAAAAGCAAGTCTGAACCTTTGCAGCCTCAACAACAAAAAAATGTTTTTTCCCCTCTCTCTTTTTTGGAAGCTTAAAAAAAGAAAGTCTGTGCCACTGTTGTGTAATGTTTTTTAGTGGAACAACTAACTTTCTATACAGTTAGCAAAATTAAGGAGTTTACAGTTTTTCCAGCTCTTTTCTGTGATGCAACATAAACAGTAAGAGCGATAGCATGCCTTGGAAGTGCTCCGTGCAAGCCACACAATTGGATTCCAGTGTGATAAGGTTAGAATATGCTGCTGCTTGTTGTTCTTCTCAAATTTCTGAGTCAGCAAAAGCAGCGGAGAGAAAATGTGCAGATATCTTACCATCACCCATTTTCATTCCTTCTCCATGCCAGGAGGAATGCAATAAAATTGATGTGGGGACACAAGGAGTTGCCGAGGAAGTTTTTGTGGCTTCTAGGGGAGAAGCATTGGGCGTTGCATTGTGGGGAAAAAAGCCACTCTTGTGGCATTTCCAGAAATAAAAACTTGCAGAGTAAGGGAGTTTTCATGCCTGTGTGTAAGGTGAGCCGTGCAAAGCAGGGTCTTATCCATCAGCACAGTGGTCACAAGTTGCTTGGATTGGCCCTTCATGTGAAATGCTCCATGAACAGATGTAGCCATGGGTGCTCTGCCCCAGCTCTGGTCTCAGTTGAAGCTAGTTTTTACCCATCCGCATAAATCATTTCTTGCAGAAACCACAAAGCATGTGATTCCCTCCCCACCATGTGGAAGTGGGATGGACAGTGAGTTGGAAGTAGGCATGTGGTGAGAGGAGTGGAAGGAGTCTGGCTATCACTGGGGTGGGCTTGGTGCTGCTGTCCCTCCAGCCCAAGAGCCATGTTGGAGTAAATTTCAGTAGGCTGGAGTAAATCTCAGTGCCTTCTAAGAGCTGGTGTAAGAGTTGAGCTGGAGCAAGTACAGTGTCATGGAGCCAAAAATACAGTCCTGAAATAGCACCCAAAGGGCAACAAAGCAACAGATTTAGGTGGTAAGCACATGATTTGAGTATCTGAGCTAATATATGCTCTGACACTGAGATAGTGTTCTCTATGTGGGAGCAAGCTAGTGGAAAGCTTGATCAATCATGTTTGCAAGTGCTGCAGTTGCACGAGTCGATGAAGCATAAATGTAGCCAAGGACTTGAGCTGAAACATCCTCTGAAAATGGATAAGCCCTTCTAGAATTCAGAATCTACTTGAGAACATGTTGCTGAGGGAAAAAACAATTAACAAAGTGAGTCTACTTTTTGTCCTAGAGCTGAGCCTTCTAAAACAATCTTGGCCTTTTATTAAAGCCAAGACAAAACCATAGGGGATCTGTACTGCTTCAGCTCCCATGGAAATCCGCAAGCCCAAGCTGCCTTTGCAGATGTAGATATCACATACCTGCAGACACTGCTGCTGGAAAGGTATATTTCCTTTAAACACTGTTATTTTATTGTTGAACTTCAAGTGGAAAATCAGGTGAAAAAAGACAATGCTGCTAGCATCTGATTCCACTTCTCAGTTACAATTTATCCTTCCATGATATCCTCAACTGGTAAGAAATGACAGGTTCTGATGCCGGTTTTGTGCCAAGGGAAATAATTTGAATCTGAACGTAGCCTTCCAAAGAGATTTTTAGTGAATTACAAAGGTTTTTTTGCCTTCTGTTGTCATGCAGCGAGCCCTCTCCTGCCTCCCCCAAGCCTGTCTCTTTCTATGGCAGCAATGCCTGGTCATACCCTGCTCCATGGAGAAGCCAGGCATGTCTGAAATGTTTATAGCTGTCGTTGCCAAGATACAGAAGGAGGCTCATCGGGTCTGTGTGCCAAACTATTAGCTACTAAAAATGTACCAAGTCAGGGGCTGCAGATGTGAAGACTGACCGGTCCCTTGCTAATGAGAGGACCAAAGGCAACAAGCAGCATGTTCTGAGAAATTTTGAGTCATTCCTTTAGACAGACTAAACTAGAAGACAAAATAATATGATATTGATGGTGGGTAACCATGCAACTCAGAAGAGAGCAATAGTTCTGGTGCTTTGATCTAGTTGGGATACTGGCATTGATTGATGTTCTCAAGTGAATTGTGAAGGGGAGGATACAGCAGTGATGTTCTTTACAGTCTGTCCCTCCAAAATTTCTAATTCTTGTTGAATCAGCAGCTTCAGAAAAAATACAATATGAAGAGCTGGGAGAAACAGGCTTCCTGTGCACAGAGATTTTCTAGATTTCAGAAATTTTTCTGTTCTGTATCAACACAAACTCAAAGCCCCCCAAGAGGTTCTGCAGAAAAAAAGATTGAAAGAGACCTATTCAGAAATAATAGAGAGCCTTGGGGCAAGGCCAGTTGCGGGGGCTTTGGGAGGTGCAACTTGCTCTGAGTCATGGTGCAGGCTCTTGAAGTTGATTCTCCCACATTCCTGATGAGCAGCCCAAAAAGTAAGGAATTTCTTACCCTGTGGTGACTCTTTCTTGGCCCTTGCTGAGGAAGATGGTCAGGAGCTCAGAAACCTCTCCTGATGAAAGTCCTATCAGCATCAATACCTTCTCACAGAGTCTTTTGATGAGCTGATATCTTGCAGTGTAGATGTTTCACTGGTGGAGTCCCAGCTTCTTCCAACTACAATACTCTAGTAGGCTTACCAGCAGTATAAACACCAGCTTTGATGAAAGATATTTAAACAAATATTCTACTATTGTCTCTCAAACTTTAATGATGCTTTCATGCTATCATCCTATAAAGCAATACAGCACTTTCCTGCTAGACTGCTCAAGATTTCCATCATCTACAGCTACTCACTGCAGTGCTTTGAGGTCTGTGGTTAATTGAGAGATGCATCAGGACAAAAGCCCTCTGGTTGCTCAAATACCCATATTCACCTCAGCCTCATATGCCTGTTCCATGCATAGTTCCTCAGATAAATTTATTTAGCCTGATAACAGGTATATGGGGGATAGTCACTTGTAGATAAGCATCTTGGAGAAACTCCTGCAGCTCTTTCAGAAATGTGCAGCTATAGGTATTCTGTCACTGAACCTTTTCAAATAAGGTTGGAATAAACTCTATTATAAACTAATGATTCCTGCAGTGTTATCAGAACAGTGTTGTTAACATGCCACTTTATTGCTGTTCTGCCCATAATTTCAAGCTTCTTAAACTGTTCATGCTTGCCTAAAAACCCCAGCTTCTCTTTTTCAATATACAATTTTTAATCTTCATGGTTGGATTAATCCTGGGTTTAAAGATGACCTTCAAGGCTCTACATCCAGAAAGCTAAATAGAAAAATCTGTAGTATATTTTGTTTCTCCTCTTGATTTTTTTTTTTAAAGAAAATCAGTTGATCCTAAATGCCCAGATGTTGTAAAAGAGTAACAGCGACCAGGGTTGCATTACTTGTATCACCTTTGCATCAAAAAGAAGCATGTATTATATTGAAAGTTATATTGTTTCAAATTAAACTCAATGTAATTACCATGGAAAATAGAACGGGAAACATTATTGCAAATGCAATTCATCAAGAGAAATCCCAGACACTGGAAATTTCCCTTCTAACTGCTGCACAAGTTGATAATGGAATGATTAATACAGAGACTCAAGGAAGCGCAGCACATTAGACTGGGCATGCAGAAAAAAATCTTCAGGTTAAAAAGCAGCTAGTACTTTTGAGTATATTCCTCAGAGACAATGTGAGAAAACCTAATGATGGAAAACCTTGCTCAGCAATGCTTTGAATAGGCATGGGCAGAGGAAATGCAGGTTGCCAATGGTGGGATATTCTTAGGAACCATAGTTCCTAAGGTTACCATAGTTGGTGTGTCACTCTGGGACCATGAGCAATGGACCTGCCCCACTGGGGACAATGGGAGACTTCTCTGTGGGCGAGAGCAGGGTCATGTCCTGGCAGAGCAAGTTTTGCCCATTGAACTGTTCCTTTTCCCTTTCTAAATTATTGTTTGTTATTATCTCCTTCCTGCAGAGGCCCCTGGACTTTGGCTCAGCTGGCAAAGGGTGGATTTCTAAGTCAATTCCTTTATTAAGCAGGACTTGGGGTCTTTTTGCTTTCACTGTCATAAAGTCCTGCACAAACTTCTACCAAGCCTCTTGGTAACCAGAAGTCTGATCTCCTCTTCCAGTGAGGAGCAGTTGAGCTTTGAGTCCATTTGTTAGCTTTGGCAAGCTCAGTGATTTCTTTAATCTTGCAATAAGTCTTTTTTCCTGCTCCAAATGACTCTGGATCCTTTACTAGAAGGATGTTGTAAATCACTCCAGAAGCTGGGGGGAAGGAAGTTAAGACATTCATCCAACTTCTCAGCATGTATCTGAAATACCTCTTTTGGTCCAACCGATGTTAAGGATGTTTTTACAAATTGAACTCCATGTTTTTAGGAAATGGACATGAATTTTATAGCTTCCTTAATACTGGTTTTTACTCCCTCTAGCTAGTGCGCATGTTCCTTGACACTCTATACAGTGTGGCAACTCAGAGTTGACTGTAACTGCATGGACACCTGTAGAAACTTGGCCTTGAATGTGCTCATGGCCTCTTGGCAGACCTTCTGCAGTTTATCTGGGATTGAACCAGCAGTAATTGACTTTCAGGAAAGGACTAGTAATTTCCCTTTCTATGCTGAGTGCCAGATTCTGGCAGAACACAAATGTCTGTGCTGGAAGAATAAGGCTCAAAATTGTCTGTCAACTAGAGCTGCACTGAGACAGACATGGAGGGCAGGATGTTTCTGATTCCCTAGCTCCTTGTGGAGTTATGTCTAAAATTTTGCCATATTCTTTGCTTAGAGCAGGATAGTTGCAGGCTCCATGTCCTCCAAAAGCGGAATGCAAGGGACCATTGCTCCAGCAGCAGCACTCACACCCCAGGACCAAAGGCAGGATCACCCTTTCATGCTGGCCAATGCCTGACTCCATGGGAAAGGTGGAGCTGGCACCACCTTGTGCCAGCAAGAGCCGAATGAATCAGGCCTCTTGGCTGTTAAATGTTCTCCAGTATCTGCTCTAGCTGCAGGTGGTGGTGACAAGCAGCTCCCTGGCTGTACATTAAACCCAGCACTGTCTTCTTGCTATTAAGTGTATTCTTCTGGTCTGAGCACATTACCACCGGACATCTGTAAAACACATTTATGTGGCTAGAAGGTTTCTGTAGACAAAGATGGGTTAGCTCTAGCTACCCTCCCAGTTTAGCCCCAGGGTACGTTTTTGCTGGGGATGTCTCCAGTGACAAACAGCATTCCAGAGTTAACAAAAGGCAAGAGAAGCATTTCTGGTCTGTGTTATCCATTAGTTGCTGGAAGCTTGTGCCAAACAAATTCTTATTGTTATGGTTGATTTGTGTGTAGATATCAGTGGATATACCTCTGAGAGCAAGGGAATTCTGTATATAAGATCCCATCTCCAAAGGTTCACCTTTTTATTGCTTTCCATGCACCACACTGGGTATTGCACATTATTAATGCATATGCTATCTGATTGCTAAAACCCAGGAGGATACTTTTGCTTCTCCTCAGGCCTCAGACTTGCAAAAGTGCATTCATATGTTCCAGTTTTTGCATGGTTACTGTCTTTATTGACTTTGTTGGACCATTCACAACACTGTTAGGCATACATGTTTTTTGGAATGATCAGAACCTTATTCTGACCTTTTCAGAAAGAAAGAAAAAAGCTGTTGGAACTTTGGAACAGATGCTGTTCTTTTGTTCTCTGTCCCTACAGTACCTAGCTGTGGATTGCTTTAGCCATGAATCCTGTACCTGTGTACTGCGATTATTTAAGGAACAACTACAAAATGGATATACGAGGGCAATATAGTACCCAGGGACACACTGTACCCTCCTGCACAAAGATATAGATTAAGAGCTCCTTTAGACAAGTGACAGAAGTCATGCCTCGTTGTTACACTGAAATGCATACAGTGAAAAATTTGATAAACATGAACAAATTTCATGAGTTCCTTGGGGTGCAAGTAATTTTTCTAATTTGTAAAGATAATGGAATGAAAATAAAGCACCAAAACCTTTTCTATTCGCAGGAGCCTCTTAAAACTGGGAATCAAAATTACCTTCTAGCAACAGCTAATGCTTGGCAAACAAATGTCTGCTGAGCCCATTTGCTGTGACTACTTATGCCTTGCTCCCAGTCTGTATGTGAAGCGTATTGCTAACATAGCACTCATCTAATTTAAAGCTGGGAGTGAAGCCATTGTGTGTAGCAGAAGGTATGAGTGGGGGAAATCCAAAGATATTATTTTCCAGGCCATATTTGTTTTTAAAACCGAGACATGTTGCAATCTGGCTGTTCTAAAGCGAGACAGGGAAAGGGAAATTTCTTAAGAAGTATTTTTATGAACCATGAAGATAAATCACCTTCTTCAGAGCTGAGTTAGCAGTAAGTAGTCAAAGAAGCCGTAATTCCTGAGCAGGGAAGGAACTCAGTGTAACCCCTGTTCTGCATGCTGGCCATACGCTGCACCCGCAGAGCGTTTGTTTAAAAGCTTAACTCCTCCAATACCTGGGGGAATCCTGGTGAAAGGGAGCACTAATGACATCTGAAGTTACTAACGTGCTATTAAAAGCAAGCCTGCTGTTTAAAGTTGGCAGTGCATGAATCTTTTGTGATTAGAGGAAGAAGAGCAACAGATAACAAGATAAAGATATCTACCAGAGCTGACTCACAATATTTGCAGAGCACAAAGAAGAGATGGGGAAAGACCCTCATTTCATCTGTCCTCTAACATTTCAATTACTTTGAGCCGTGCCTGTGCTTCACACATACAGTTTAACCACTAAAGGGCCAAGCAGAAGTTGTGTTTGCTTCTGGCCATCCAGCTGAGTTTGAATCTGGTGCCCATCAGAGCCAAATGCAAACAGCCCTCCAAAAGCAACTTCAAGAGACATCCTAGACTGCAAGTGTTGTTAGCTCCTAATGCTGTGATGCTCCAAAGCTCCACGAAGAGGCTGAGCAGGGCCCTGGAGAGGGGAGAGCTTGATTGCAGAGGGCCCATGCCTCTCCCAGCCTTCACACCCTTAGTGCTGTGGGACATCCTTTTGATGGACACACTATCTTTCACAACCAGGCAAAGGGGCCCCTCTCCTGGAAGAGATCTCCTGGGGAGGTATTTCATATGCCATCCAATCCCTTCCTGCTGGCTAATCTCAGTCAAAAGCACTGAGAGATTAACCCTTGGAGGCCCGATTCTGTTCAGACCTTTGGGTGACTTCAGTCAGGAACGGCTTTGCAGATTTTAGATGTAAGCAAGCACAAGATCATGACTTTGATTTTGCTCTTCAGTGTCCACAGCTGAAAATGGGATCTAAAGTGCCAAAAAAATCAGGGCAAAAATAGGGAACAGAAATGTGTAACTCATCTAAGGTACTAGACAGTGACAGACTATATAAAATGTTATTGTTCAACAAACACTGTCTCTAATAAACTCCACTTACTAGTGTTAGCAGCTTGGCAACTTGGAAACCCCAAACTCCAGCTAAGTAAGGAAAGAAAAAGCAGAGCCATATGATGATACCCATAAACTACGCAGCTGGTTTCTGTTTTAAAAGATATTCTACTTTCCATATTAAATAAAGCTGCTTAGAGTGCAAAAAACCCATATGGCTTTCTGGAAAATGAGAACCAAGTTCAAAAATAAAAAAATCCCTGGCCATGTACAACATCAAAAATAAAAGTGTGCTTTTTCTCTAACTATCTACTGCAACATCAGAGTTGAACCCACGTTGGTGGAGCAAGGAGTAGGGGAGCCTGCTGCTTCTTCTGTTCTCAGGAAACACTTGGATCTTGGGAGATGATGTAGTGAGAGCTGTGATGCTCAGTATCCCTATGATGTGCATGTAAGTCCAAGTCCTGTCATGGGCTTCAACAGGAATGGAAAGACCTCAGGGTTCTGCATGAAAAATCTTTAGTCCTTTATAACAAGTTGATCTCCTCTATTATCCTTATTGGTGCAGCTTCACCTAATGTACTCCTTTCTGGTTATGCCCTAAGATTTCTGACTAAAGGTGATTTACAGAGCCATAAAAACATTGCTGCACATTATAAATCCCATGTATGTTTGTGAAATGGAGTTATATGAAGTATTGCTATACTTGAAAATATTTTTTTCATCTCCTAATTAAACCTTCAGTTACTTTTGACAGTGAAAGAGACAGCTGCTAATTTAAGTAATTTAAGCCCTGCTAGCATTTTGTGTGTGTGTGTATTTATAACTGCCAAGTGCTGGCAGATTTCCCCTTCTGCTGTGCTGGTTTGTGTGCAACACACAAGTTGCAGACCCAGGGACACACTTACAGGGGTGGTATTCTGGTGTTGTGGACTTCTGAGATAGATTGGAGAGGTCAGATGGAAATATTTGGCTGAATCCACAGATGTCTGGTTCGCCTCTGGAGGCTGGAAGAGGCACTGCAAAATGCTCATCCAAGTTTAGTTTGGAATTTGAACATTTCAAATGCTTCTGTGCAGTTTTCATCTGAAATGGCTGGACTTGAAGATCTTAACGGTCCCTTCCAATCAAAATGAGCCTATGATTTTATGAAATTCTCAGCTTTGAAGTCATGTTTCCCGGCAGTATCAGGATTCACAAAGGACATGTGACATGGTAGCCCCCAGTCACTTCTTCTCTGGTGGTGAATTTGTCTATCAACAGCTGCTCTTGTGGAATCTGTCAGCAGATTTAGAAACATCCAAATGATGTTTTACTGATGGTTTTACAAAATCATTTTGTACATAGAACGTAATTTCCTTCTATCATATGCTGTCATAAGTAGCCTTTGAAGAATAACAAAACAATTTAAACAACAACATTTAAATTTGGGAAAGAGTTTTGGCAGACTGAATAGCTTTAGGAAGAAAATCTTTCCAGAGGCCAGGGTGTAAGTAATAACACATTTATACATGTGTGGATTAATGTAGTGGAGATAATACTAAAATGTCAGAGAAAGTCGTTGACATTGCCCATCAGAGCTGGAGAATATTGGTGAACTAATGTTTCTTCTGTGTAATTCTGCACACTGCTTCAGACAGCACAGCTCTCCAAAGCCTTTGCGGGACTGTAGTGTCATTCAGCTTGTGCTTCCAAACTATGAAGGGAGCAACAAACCTGTAGGAAAGGTGATGAGGAGACTGGGGTTTCAGGATTCAGGCTGAGGATGGCCCAGCTGGGTGCTGAACAGTGGTTGAAGCAAGTCTGGAGATAGTTTCCGTCATGAAGGGCTGGTTTAAGTTAACAGTCCTACAGCCTTCTGCACATAGTAAGTGGGCTGCGGTGGCAGCAGTCAGCATGTCCCCGCTAAAGAGAGAAGTGCAATTGTCAAAGCACCAAGTGGCATCTGGAGGGCTGGAAAGTGGAAAAAGCAGGATGGGAAGGAAAGAAGAGCAGCCTGGAGGGATCCAGCCTCGCAGGATAACTGGATAAAAAGCTTTACACAAACTTTGTAGTAAGAGGCAAGTCTGCCTTTAGAACTGGCAATGGGTCTGGGGGAGATAAAGACAAAACAGCATCCTCTTTCTATCTCATAGCAAGGAGACAAGGACAAGGTGAGCAAGCTGTATTTTCTGGAGGAGTCCCATTTTCTGGATCTGCTGCCCAGGGGTCACACAAGCACATCAATCTCAAAGAGAAGGAGAGTAATATTTTCAGATTCAGTGAAGAAGAAACAAGGAGAGATTCAATGGAGCGTGTAGGACTAGAACAGCAAGTATCTGGAGATAGAAAATCTTGCTAATTACCAATCAGATTATTTATGAAGTGTGGGGTCCATCTTGCAGGAGCCAGTGGTGAAACAAACAGCTCTAACCCTAGAGAAATGCCTTCTGAGAGACAACAGCCTGGGAGATAAGCAGAGAGAAATTCCAAGAAAGAAAAAACATGAGTCAAACAGAGGAAGCAAAAGGCAAACAGAAGCAGTCTGGAGGCGTGAATGTCCGGGGTTACAGTATGCCCTGTAGAGACACCATGGAAAAATGGTCCATCTATGAGATGTGGTGCAAAGGGTAGGGAGAGGAGCTTTGCCTTGTCTCAAATGTTCAGTTACTGCAAGAACTAAAAGAAGGAGAAGCAGAAGAAAAATGTACAAAGGAAGAGGCTTGCCTTATGAACTGTCAGATGCAGACTCAATAAATCCATGAGGCAGGAGAGGACTGCCAACCATTCGGCCATGTTCACACTTACATTATTGAATCAACAACCTCTCCCCTGCCAGCTGGACTGTCATCTGATAAGTAGAAAAAAATCAGGCTGCAGAAGTATAATAAAGCCACTCCGAGGGCAGTGGGGAAATGCAGGCTGATGATAAGAAGCCTCCAGAACAGGTGGTGTTACCATTTTCACTTTATGAGATCTGTTGGCACAGAGGAGCATCATGGCCAGCAGTGCAGGAGAAGGCATGGACATGGCTGCACTGCAACATGCTCAGCTTAAGCATAGGATGATGGTCCTTCTGCACCTTGTCTAGGGCTCAAGGATTTGCCAGGCCTTATTATGCAGGGGTAGATGTATTCAGGGAGAATTTTGTTTAGGCTTTATAGAGCCATTAAATAATGAGCTGGCAAACCTTCAAAGAAGAGTCATTAATGCACCCATAAAAACCAACATAGACTGGATCAGCAGCCACATAAAGGAAAGAAAAAACCTCCAGGAAAAGTAAAGAAGAGCTTATCTAAGTGGAGGAACCACTTAGCCAAACACTGAAAAGAAGTTTCTCACCACTATCAGTGCTTCACGACAGGCCAGCTCATCTACCCAGAGCTAAGCATCCTGTAGCTGGGAGATCAAGAGCGGCTGCTGGCACCCTGAGCCAGACAGGAGCCACGTCGCCGGCTGCTTTGGGGGAGCTGGCTTTCCGAAAGACAAGCAGGGAAGAGCTGCACCCAAAAGCCTGAACATAAATTTTCCACAGATTCAGAACACTCCTTCATCTTCCTGTTTTAGTTCTTGGGATGGATGACATAAATCAGCCTCAAATGAAGAGAGACTGAAAGACGCATAAAATATCTTAGGGTATTAAGCCAATAACAAATCAAAATGGATCAAAGGAGAGATCTGCTGTGTGTAATACAGACTACTGCATTAACAATTCAAAGATTAATTCTGCTCTGTTTCAGTCATGTACTTGCCCTCACCCTGGCCTCCTCTGTGTCTCCTGGCCTCCTCTGGTCTCTCGCACATGTCCACTGAAGGTGCTGACACATCCCCCGTATTCCCCTTGGCCAGGTTGCTTCAACAGCCACTCAAGGAGAGCCTGACACTTCTGAAGTATATGAAATGCATCTCTTCAGGTCCCTCTGTTCCTGCCTGCTTAAGATCGAGTAATGAAATTTACACTTTTGAACAGCCCCCTTTTCTCCCACACTGCCTCCAAATGCAACTGGAGAAGAAAAGTTCTGCATCTGCCCTCCAACAGGTAAGTAACAGTTTTTATCCCGTGTGATGGTACAATCCATCTCAGATGTTAGCTAGTCCAAAAACTGATGTCTTTATGGTGGACACCTAGAAAAGCATGGCATGGGCTGCAGCTTCATTTTCAGGTATGAAAAGTTATACATACATTATGTTTTTTTAGGAAAACTGTATATGTATTCCCTGAGAAAGGAAGAACCTGATCAGAAAGGAAATAGGTACTGACTCCATCTCAGGGTTCAAACAGGACTTTGCATATCTGAAACCACCTACACAAACCCACCAGAGACTTCACCTCTCTTCTGAGCCCCATTTGAGTAAGAAAGCAGACACTGTCTTTGGACCTCCCAAGTTCATGAGTTTCCCTCAGCCCAGGGAAAGTGGTGATATATTTTGAGACACAGCTTATTCAGAGAAGCCCCAGAGATCATGAGGCTTGGGAAAAACACTTCATCAAGCCCCAGCAGAGAAAGTACTAAACCTGCTGGGACTGCCAAATGGGGGACCGCCATTAAGACTGCCAAATGTGGCATTACCCCATGACACAGCACTGCCAGGCACCTTGGAGTCTGATAGGGAGCAAAGAGTTTAGGGCAGGAAAAGGAGGCAGGTAATGGAGGTAGAGGTACAGGGCTGGGAGGAAGGAAAGGAGCAGCCTGAACTGAGAAGCTCCAGCACATAGCGGGTAACAGGAGAGCTTTCGGGAGAGCTGAATACATATTTGAAGTGTTATTACATGTCTGATCCAGACTGAGTGACCCTATAGGCAGTTGGCATCTTTAGTAGGATCCAATGGTAATGTCATTTAAAGAGAAAAGAGCTGTGGCCAAGTTTCAGAAGCGTAGGTTCACAGAGCACTTGCACCTGCAGTCTGCTATATTATACACACAGTCGCTGTGAGCACAAAAGCAGATTAAATGCAGACTTGAGGTGTACTCTTGGCTCGTGCACTTCCAGGCAAATGGTCGGCACTTCTTTAAAGACATTGCAATGTGCTGTAAGTGTATAGCCTTGCTTTCATCATGCCTTCAACCACATCTTTTTCATAAAGAGTTTTTTTCACTACTTGACTGACATCTTACCCAATCCTCGTGGCAGAGGGAATACAAGTTGTAACTGACTGTACCGATCATAATGACCTTGCTCCATTACCCCTCACTTGCACAGCCCTTCCTGACACAGCTGTGTATTACCAGACTGGGACTTCACATCTCAGTTTTCACTGTGAGTATGCCAAGATGGTTTTTCAATACTGTGCTTTAATCATGTTGCATCCTTTAGCATTAGCGGAAACATGGTTCTGAAACCCTGGCCCAGAATACATCATGATTAAAGTACCACCAAATAGGTACATTCTGAACTGGGACAAATGTTGGATATCTCACTTCTGGGAAGCAGATCTGAGCATCTGAGTTATCCCAGACACTGTTCATCTGTTCCATCCTTGCTTGCTTATTCTGTTTGCTCTTTCCAGTGTGCATTCCCTGCTGCATTAACGTTATGATGCTAGCTAAAATTGCCCATCATTTGTCTATTGAATTAAAAGATCATCAGGGCATTAAAAAGTTATTTAGTAGCTGCTGTTTACACAGATTGGTCATTAAAGATTCCAAGCTCAATTTAGCTCAGAGCTTACAAAGCAACTCATTAAGCTAAGACTGCAAGGCCCCCCATTCAACGAAGCAACACACACGTGCTTTCATCCCATTAAATTCAGTGGGTTTCAGGCTCATCGTTTTGACTTTTGCCATTTTGTTCATTAGACATTGCAGCTGTTTCTAGCAGTTATTTTAAATTATAACTTTTTGATGCCACAAAAAATCCTGAAAATACCATCAAAGTCAGAGCATTGAAGGCCATTTTAAAAACCAACGTCCATCCACCTGTACCATGAAAAAGCTGATGTTTATATGCACAAGCTTTATACTTCAGAGCGAAACTTACAGTGTCACAGTTTGAGAGGAGGCAGCAAAGAGGCAATGATGGGATACACCTTGACCATTGTTGACTCAAGTGTTACCTTTCTGCAAGGTTGAAAAATTTAAACCAAGTCACAGAGCACCTGCATCACTCATTTATTATGCTATTCAATAGAGCTTTTTGTGTTGGCTGCTTTGTTTCTCTGTCTCCATTGATGCTATCGTAGATTAATTGGCACTACTGCAAATGTTCACAGCTGTCTACAAGATGTTGGTGAGTGCATCTTGTCAGTCAAGCGTGCTATCACCAAGGAGATGAATTTATTTCATTCTTCAGGAAGGCAGTTCTGTAATGTGACCTAATAAAATAAAATCTTTCAGCAAGCGTTGGGAGAATATCCATCAGTCTTTGGGTGGCTCTGATGTGTGCTTGAGTTCACCGCTGTGCTTTTGTACCTTGTGGAAAATCCACAGGTAGGAGCTGCTTACAGTTGTTCTGGATTCAGACTTTTTATATACATTTATATAGATATATATATAGGCTGACTTAATAAGCGGACAGCTCAAACTGTCACTGCCCCTGCTGATGTAAAAGAAATGCTGCCTCTTTAGGTGGTGGTTGCAGGTGTGCTGAGGCAGGCGGTGATGGGGAGGGTGTAGAGTGGCCATCAGGCCAGGCAATGCTGTCCACCTGTAGCCCCTCAGTGGCCCTTTGCAAACCAGATCTAATAGAGCAAGTGGGATCTTTTCAGATCAAAAGGAAGATCAAGGTGCTTTCACTCTGTGATTACATGAGTTCAGCTGTTTCCTCTAAGAGGAGAGGTTAAGAAAGCTAGCTGCTGCTTGCAGTGGCTCCTTTTGGTTGGAAGATGACTTATAGTACGTTAGGCTGCAATGAAAGAGGTATTCCTGTGTTCTCAGGAGAAAGCTCAGCACCTAGGCTACCTTATGCCCTTTCTTGCACGAAGACAGAAGGTTTGCATGTGTGTGTTCATCCCAGGTAATGAATTTGTGTTTGTATTTTGACCTAAAATGTTGATGGAATTGGAAAACTCTGTACTATTTTGTTCTAGGGAGTGTTTGCAGTCAAGTTATATGTCCTCAAAAACTGTGTTTCTGTTTTTTTGCTATAGGCCTTTCATAACAAAAGCAGCGTAATATATCCTGTTTAATGTTATATTGACTTACCAGAACAGACTGCCTGTTAAGTGTAGCTGGAATGGAGTTATTACACCCTCTATCAAGTTTCAGAAAGTAGTAACCTTCAATTATGTCTACAGAGACTTGTTTTTCAAATGACAGAATAATTTATCTAAGAACACTAACCAGATTCATTGTGATTTAGTTCTGCAATCAAAAAGAACTAAGCTACCTAGCACAAAAGCATTTGACCAGCTACGAAATTTTCACATTTTAAAGTCGAGCTTAAATGCCTTCAGAGTGACCGGTCTATATGACCCCCTGCTTAAAAGCATGTTACAGGCTTATTGTTGTAGTATTTCTCTCGAAGGATGAGTGTTACCTGAAATGGCAGTTCATTGATGTCAGGTGCTGGTATGCTCTCAGCATTTCCAAGTTTCTTGGAAATAAAGTAATAGAACACCTAGGCAGTATGCATATGTTGGGGAAGTATGAAAGGGGAAAAGGAAATTAGCTCATCGCAACCATTTTACTTTATTTTTTAATGCAAGTCTGAAGAATGTCTCCCGCAAAATAATGGTTTCCTGAATGCCATAAATCTTTCTGCCTTGACAGTCTGTCTTAATTGTTCCTAGCTTTGAATTATTCAAAATATTTGCTCTTAATAACATTCAGTTGTGATTTTTAGCCTTCACAATAGCGCGGTGTGCAGTTGTGTCAGTAGCCAGTGCTCAGCAGAGATGTATATTTCTATAACTTTTGTAGTTGCTGTGATTCACAAACCCGGGGCTGTTTCTTAGCCCTCCACAGCAAGCTGTGATGATGTATGGTGTTACTGGAAGTGCGTGAGCAATGGAGACAGAGATGGAGGTTTATGGGGCAGTTTGAAGAGGTGGACTTCAAAATAAATGAGATGATCTGGAAATATGCCCCTCTCATTAAAGCTGTGACTGCTGCGAAAGCAGCTGAATCTTCATGCCTGTGTGGACTTCTTTGTGCTTTGCACAGGAAAAGCACTGCAGGGAGAGGTTTTGATCCTCCCACTAAAGAAGCAGCAGAACTTGCACTGCAAAAGATAGGACACAAAAGGTCTTGGAAGCGGGACTCATCTTTAAGGAGATAGGGCTGTGATCACACCACTGAGGGCAGCACAGCTGTCTTGCAAGTGGGTGAAGCTGGTTCAAGGCTTTTCAGTAGTTCAGGCATTGCACAATTTCTTGGTGCTAAGGAACAAGTCATTAGCCTGGCTCCTTGATCTCTCCTCTCCTGCAGTAACTGGGGTGGCAACAGTGTGTGTGTGTGGAGCCCTTTCCTCCAACAGTTTGTGATGGGTTAGAGAGGCAAGCAGCTGAATGCCTGGCTTGCCAAGGCTATGGTATCAACAAAGCAGACAGACAGACGTGTTCCATGCCCCATTCCTTGGGTTGCTCTTCTGGTCCTGCAGCCACCTGCTCTGCCCAGGCAGAAGGCTGGCCCTGGACGTGCAACCTCTGGTCTTGTTATGAGGGTGAGGGAGACAGCAGCGTGGGTTTCAGCAGACAACCCTGAGTGTGTTTGTGCTGCCAACCTGTCTCGAAGCCCACAACATGTTTTACTCTGTTTACAACCTGGCCTGCAGCCCTTGCAAGGCCCCACTTCCGCATGGTGTTCACATACCTGGAAACAGCATGAGTCTGATGACAAGAATGATTGTGCTTGAAAAACCCTTCTTCCTCTAGCCCAAGAGGTATATAAAGCTTGAAGCAAGCTAACTTGTATCACTTTTTACACACATCAATCTTATTTTTAGTAGATGACCCCTTACTGATGCACATCTATCCTTTTAAACTCTTGAGACCACACAAACAAGGAGCAGTTGACTGTCTCTTTTTTCAATGTGTGAAAAGTGCTGAAATTAAATATATATTCCATAATGTGCAGTTCCAGTTAGGAGCATGCTTTGATGTCATGGTTAAGGCAAAGAGCTCAGGAGGAGTGAAAGAAAAGTTAAAAATGAACAAAACCAAATAAAGATACTTGAATACTCCAACTTAAGGCTATAAACTAATTATTGAACAAATGAGGTCAGAGAAAAATGTTCCCCAGCACAGCTGGTGAATAATTATCGACCAGGAGTGTTACAATTTACACAGTAATGCCAGGGATGATATTTGTCTAGAGTGGACATTAATCTCCTGGTAGAGAAATGCTCTTGTTCCTTCTCTTCTGCAGGAGCAAGAAAATTGATCAAATACACACTAGAACATTCATATTCTGAGCTCAGTCATTTGTATTGCTATTGCATGTAATTATTGCTTATGGTATTGATTTCTTTAAAAGTCTTTCAGTCAGAGTTAACAGCCCTCTTGTACTGACCTACTTTGAAACTTTATTTTAGACTCTCAGCTGCCACACAGGAGCTGGTGTGTCATCTGAAAATCTAGCTTCCTTCTTCACAGACCTTATAGATTAATGGCAGAAAGGCCCCTAATTCTCAATTATGTTAGCACTCCTTCTTGCAGTTTAAAGAGAAAAGGGTGAGGAAGGCAGGGTACTTGGTGTTCTCAGCCAGGCTTCTTTTATTGTTGAAAGCAGGGAAGTTTGAGTCCCCACCCCTGTGGGACTTCATTAATACTTCTCCCAGGTGAACTTAGCCCCTCACAAAAGAGTTCTTTGTATTTTGTCTTTAACCAGCTCTTTGTTTGGGCAGATATCCAGGCCAGTAAGAAAAAAAAAAAGTCAATATTCTCTGTTGAATCAGTATTTTTTTTACTGCTAAAAGTTTCAAAAGAGTTTCAGAGACAATATGGTTATAATTGGACATAGAAATAATATATGTATGTACATGAGGAAGAAGTACAGAATTTACATTGAAAAATGTAAACTTTTCTCAAAGAGGAAAACCTAGACATTAGGGGCATTGTTTCAATTTTAAAAAAAAAAACACCAAACACAAGTTCTTTTCCCAAATGACTATGTGTTTTATGCGGCTGAGCAATTGCAATTCCTATTTATAGTACTGAGTAAGATGAAAATAGCCAGAAATTGCCCTTAAACCCCCTGACCCAATACCAACATTTTTGCTGTGTGTATGTGGCTATGGATGAAGGGCGAAATGCTGAACTCTCTTAATCCAGGCACGCTTTCCAGAAGGTAGAAGTTAAAGGTGCTTTTGGGAGTGTCTGTACCTGTGGATCGCTGCCGACAGGATTCACACAGTTTGTTCTGCAAGATGGACTGGGACCACTGGTAGCAGGTCTGTGTTTGTCCTGCATGCAGCAGAAGCTTTCCTGCTCCTCCCAACCACGGCATTGAGGTTGCACATTAAAGCCTTAAATGGTTCAATTCTGTTCTTTTTTTTCTTCTGGCCCCTCTCCTGATAATTGATGTCCCCAAAAGCCTTTTACTGGTACTAACTTCTGGAGAAAGACTGAAAACAGGCAGCTCTAATATGAGCTTCCTGTTGGGCTTGCAAGAATAGAGAACAGATTCTGTGCCATGTAGAATTCACTGGTGCCATCGTGTCTCCTGTCACCATGATATCTGTGTATCAGTGACTTCACTGAAGTTATTCTCCTAGTGTAGAAGGTAGAGAAATACTACTGTCCTTGTTCTAGCCATGTGGCATTAAAGCAATGGGAGTCATACCCAGATTCATCAAAAACGTTTCAGTGCCTAGTTAAGGGCAGGACAACGAATACAGCAGTTTAACTCTAAGACTGGTGTCCTATCTGCCAGACCAGATTTCTGTCTCTAAAACAGTTCATAAGTGATTGCCTGGTCCTGGGGGTGTTGCAATGAGGTTCCTCTTCCTTAGTGCAGAAATTTATCTAAATAAATTAGTTTCCCCCAGTAAACTTGTGTCATCAGTAATTAGGGAGGTGGAAGGAGGAATAAGAAAAATGCTATTGCTAGGCTAGTTTTCATTTCTGAGGTTGAATAGGTTATCATTCATGGAAAGACCCCTACACCTGAGCGTCTGATAGTTTTTAAAAAATATCTTTTCCCTCTTCCCACGGGGAGAACATGCAACAGCCTTGGTAGACAATCATCATTCTTCATTATACTATTCTGGCACTGAACTAGGACCCATCAGTGGCAAGTCTTTTTATAAAAAGGGAAAAGAAGAGGAGGAAAAATAAATTTTAAAAAGACCAAAACAACTTGCCTTTACTTCATCTCACCAGAATGTAAACTAAAGTGAATCTTTGATGTTACATGCACAGATGTTGTAGTCGACATATCTCATGGCAAGCACCAAGCAAGAAGTGATGGAACAGCAGGAAGTTGAGTAGACCACAAACATCCAACACTACAGGGATGGCCCGGAGCAGCAACCTACACAAACACAATGATCTATCTCCATTCTTAATTAAAGCAGCAGTGCTTTCCAAGATGTAATTGAAAATTAGTGTTGTACTTGGACTCTGATTTTAGCTGTGGTTATCGAAGCTAAAGTAAGAGTTGGGGTCAATGAGTAGGCACTAGCCCACAGAGATGCATTTATTGCAGTCTGCCTGCCTGCAATAAGCTGTGATAACTGGGTGCTCTTTAAAGAGTTACAGATTTTTGGATAACCAAAGAGCTAACATATGTCAGTTGTTCGCCCATGAATTTAATCATTGTTTTATTAGCTAGACATACTCTTATTTCACATTTTATTATGCTCTCTGTTCTTGGAGTATCTGTGAGCAGGGAGGTTGTCGTCTTCTTGTCATACAAATAAACTTTTGTGGAAATTATTTTAAAGGTTATTTGGACTTTATCACAGACTCTTGACTCCAATTGTATGCTCAGTATTAATGTGGAGTTCAAATCAACCAGTTCTCATTAGTCACATTCATATTTCAGTCCTGGGATTTGAATGTGCAGTGTTATAGTATTCAGCAGTATTATAAAGAGGTCGAAGTAAGAAACTATATGTGGAGATTTGGGGGGCAGTGTTGCATGAGAAATAAGAGAAATTGTGAGTGTCTGTATTCAGTAAAATGCACCAAAAAAGCCTGAAAAGCCGTATCTTCATGGGCCAGCAGTGCTTTTTCTCTCACTGCAAACTGACTGCACATTTTTGCGCAGTCCTCCCATGAAAACGTGTGTTCCACCCTCGTGTTGTTAATTTAATTCCCCTTTTGAATCTTGAGTGGCTTTGGGAGCAGTGTCTCGTACTGCATTAGCAGCCGTGCTCTGTCCTCTGAATGACTTTTGGGGGCAATGCTCGAACTTACAAGCTTAAAATTCTTACTGCAAGCACTGATGCAGCAAACTCCAGTGGAAAAGTCTGGCTGGAACAAACTTGTTTCAAGTGCAATCGTAATACTCACAGGTGATTTTTATTTTTCTCGTGCTCTTTCCATTGCCCGTGTTTTTCCTTGTGTACTGCCGTGATGAGATGCTAGTATGCTACATAATGAAAACGCAGTGTGAAAACCATATAAGTTGTTATATATAATGGATGTAGTTAGATTCTACTGAGTGCATCCATAATGCTACTGCCATTGTGCTCAATACACTCATGGTTTTGATGTTGATGGTGGATTGCCCTAATTTCTTCAGGTTTGATAGTTTAAATAAAAAGTACAAGATAGTAGGAGAATCCTCAATGTATTTGGTCCTAAATATTACAAAAATGTGTATAAAATGTGTGCAATCTGTTAAGAAATGTAGCACAATAGCTACTAAATGTTACCAATTTATCACCAACATTAGTATCTCTGTGTGGGGGACTACGTTTCATATCTGTACCACTGGGAGTGTTCCCAATGTGGAGCCGGAGGGGACTTATTTGGGACAATGCACTGTTTCTAATCAGCTATACAAATGTTGGTGAATGGTAGCAGATTTATCATCTGAAATTATTCCCTTCAAGTAGGTTGGTTTTTTTTTTAATTGTAATACCAGGAAACTAGTCTTTTTTTTTTCTCCTTTTTTTTTTTTTTTTAAAGTGCTTTATTGAAATCATCTGGATATACCTTACCTAATAAAACAGTAGTCTATGGCTGCTGGACTTCCTGTGAGAAAGAAGAATTAATCAGATATGTACAGACACTATAGAGGGGAATGGAAGTTGTATCAGTTGCTGTAACATAATTGAAAATCTGTTGGATCCGGGCGTCAGTGGGTGTGAGATGGTTTAAGCTCAGGGCTGGTCACTGGAGCCATATCTACTTTCCCCAGCTGAAGATGGCGTATTTGTGTTATAGTTGCTCACACACTCAAGACAAACCAGGCAGGAACAGTGGCACAAATGTTTCAGGAGTTATTTTATCTCTTGCAGTCAGCAAAAGTAATGTTCGGAAGCTGTTTTGGGTGGAATTCATTCCAAGTAAGAGGCTTGAATGTGAGCAGCCCAATGTCTGCTGCTTACCCAGAGCCTCTTGCAGAGAAAGATGCGGTGCATCACGGGGTGCTTCAGAGAGGTGATTGAGCCATCTTGGACGATGCATTGTCTGATCTGTGCGTAGAGCAACTTTAGCTTTGCTGTACACAAGAAGCAACTGGAGAATCATTTCCTATTTTTGAAAATGAAGAAACAAAGAGCTACCATTCAGGATGTCTGATTTTTGCATGTGCAAGCAAATAATGGCTTGCCCACATGTCAGTGGCCATCTAAAACTCCAGGATGCTCTGCAGAGATGC
Source organism: Eurystomus gularis (assembly GCA_013400335.1). Lineage (NCBI taxonomy): Eukaryota > Metazoa > Chordata > Aves > Coraciiformes > Coraciidae > Eurystomus > Eurystomus gularis. Next base: position 357,596 of record VZZY01017148.1, on the reverse strand, counting down.
AGAGAGCCCTCTTTCAAGAGTCATTTGTATAATGACTCTTGTCATTGTATAATTTAGGTCTGTATTAGGAAAAACCTTCCCTCCTGATTGTCCTGTGTATTCTGTTGCTGTTGTCTCGCTGCTGTAGCATCTAACAGCTCACTAGACACACACTAAGTGACATTGCTAATACATACCCTGTGTGTTTCTCATCCGGGCCAAATAACTGTTTACTCTTTTGATTTTAAGGAGAGGTTTGGGGTTTTTTCCAAATTTGTTTGCTGCTCTGTCTCCTGCAGAAAAGAGAACTGGTCAAAAATGCCTTACTTCTCTTTCAGAGGACTTTTTTTTTCAGTGGTTGAGGAGGAAAGTCAGTAAAATAAAATTGATCTATGTTTTAATGCAGATTATTTCTTTCTTTACTCCCTGAAGATAGCTGGGGAAAAAAAATATTTTGGGTTTCAAAGAGCCAGCAAGTTGATTTTTTAAAATGTGGACATGGTCTGTGTGAGCATTTTCTTCTCCCTGTTACCTGGTGGATAAAGTGAAAATGCTTGCAAGAAGGCGAGAAATTCATAAAAGACCAAAATGATGAAGGCTGTGAGACCTCGAGGAGACCAGGCTGCAAGGCAGACTGATATGGGAAAATGTAGTGTCTGGCAGCGAGATAACAGGACTTGTGGTGTCTGTGGCCAGATTGGTTTTGATGAATGACCAGCTTAGTGGTGTTGTCTCTGCCTCATTTCTTAGCTATCTAAAGAGGTCCCAGCTAAACAGCGCTTGCAGTTTCACACTCAACAGTTTTCTCTCTCCCCCTGTGAATTCATGGCTGGAAAGCACTTGAATTAGTTCTGTCCAGAGTAAAATTTTGGTTTGGAAGACTTGTTTTGTATCAAAACCATAATTTTCCTGTTTGAAAAAAAATAATTTCCAAAAGTCTTTTGTAACGTTGATCTTAAATAAGCAATAGATAATGTGGTGCACTGTCTCCAGCTAGTACTTGTCTTCAAAGGCAGGAGCACTTAGAATGTAGCAACAAATGGGCCATTCACTCATTTGCACCTTTCTGGAGACGCATACATTAGCAGTCAGTCTGGAAATGTCATGGGATCATGGATTCTTGCTTTGAGCTTATTTTGCATTATTTATCCCTTGCCCAGGCCAGGCTGGCAGGGACCTGATTACTTAATTCAGTGGTTCCCAGACAGGGAGAAGCAGCCTTCCTGGCAAGACTGTCAGAGGGAGAGAAAAGTTCAGGGGTTTTCTGTGACTTCCCAGTGAGGCAGAAAATACTGAATAAATGGCTCACCTCCTTTTGGATGCTGGCAATGAGATACTCTTCTTCTGTGCTTGTGACTTCTTTTCCCTTCCCCGCTCCGAAGCCTTTTCTTGTGCCACAAAGCCCTGTGAGAGTGATGGTTACTGTGAAAATCCTGATGTCTGGTGAATCCTTCCAGAAGTCTAATGGATTGCCTGCATGAGAGCATTCAGGCAACATAATTAAGGTGTGAATTTAAAAGGATATTAGGGTGCACTGCTTTGTAGTCACAGTAAGACAGCTTCAATTCTGGACAAAGGTATCTGCCCAGAGGTCTGATGCAGTCTTAATTCGTCTGCTGTGAACTTGGAGTGATTTTGCTCTCTTCTGCATAGCTGAGGAGAGAGGCAAGATGGATAAGCAGACAAAGGAAAGTGTTCTTCTCATCAGCTGAATTCATTTTAGATGCTTCCTCAAGCCTGTCCCCACCTCCAGCCTGAGTCCAGGTGGCCTATTTTAATTCACTGCCTCAGAAGGTCCCTTTCATCCTGCTCGCTCTGTTATGCATTGCTGTCACAGAATTGCATGGACTTTCTAATGGTTAAATTGAAGTCCCTTATGCCCCCGTGTGAGTTTTGCACATAATTTTTCATATTCTTGAACTATGTCCACAAGCCTCTGGGTGCCAGCAAAAATCTCGGATTTTTTTAAATTTTTTTTTTTTTTTCTAATTGCATAGTGGGTTTGTTTCTGATTTGCAAGGGTTACAAGAAACAAGCTGCAGTCCAGCTGTAAGCCCTGTGCTTTTTTTATATGACTTTATTCAACAGCACCCCTGAGTAGTATTTACAGCGCTTCCAAAGCTCGAGTCCTGCACACGCACAAGCAAGATAAAATATCTGTGAAGAATCAATAACACTCACATCTGACTTCAGGCTAGTTCCCCAGACTGCTAGGGACAGAAAGGCAGGGAGGACACCAGAGCTAGAGCAGTCACCCTCCCTTTCTTGGTTTTGTCCTGTTGAAGACAAAGTAACTTTTGGCATATGGGAGACATCTGACCTTCAAGGACCAGAGATGACATAGCTAACACGAGGGTCTTTGCTCTGGGTGCAGTCAGTGGCCAGAGAGGAGGAGCTCCAATTCAGAGCCTGGGATGAATCTGCCTTCTGCACCCTACAATGGTCTGTCAAAGAAAGGTGTCAGGGTTGAGCTTTTTTTGAGACTACTCCCAAGCAGCCACATATGAATCTGCTCATAAGCACAACACATTTGACGGTGTCTGTAGAAAATTAAGTAACCTCAGGCAAGCCATGATAGAGGTTTCTACCAATGTACATCACAGTTCTTCACTAGCTGGAGTCACTGGCAGTGGCCACAAGCTCTGAATCAGCTTGAATAACATAAGTGAAACAGTTCTTTGTTTAAAAAAAACAAAACCAAAACAACAAAACAAACAAGAAAACCTTAGTGTGTGGTCTTTGGAAAAACAACTACTAATTCCGTTGCATTTGTTAATAGCTCTGCTGTTCTGAGCCTTTCCTGACATCTTCCTCAGTTTTTCTTCAACTTTTGTTTAATTAAAACCAAGAGATGATGGATTTCCCCCTGATTGATGGTTAGCAGAAGAAGTGAGGATGCAGAGGCTCTATACACATCATTGCTTCTGCAAGAGGATGCTGTGTTCAGGTGAATGTACTAAAAATGCAGCCTCTGTATCATTGGCTCAGCCTCCCCACCACCTACCAAAAGCAACCATGCTGCTGCAGCAGCTGGAAGAGGTGGCATGAGGAAAGTGCTGCTGCAGAGAATGGACGGAGATGTTCTGTGCTTGGAGAAAAGGGATTCAAGGCAGAAATACTTAATTGTGGTTTTTGCCATAGGCTCAGGACTAAAAGTCCAATTCTGACAATTGTGAGGGGCTTTCTTCTTCTCAGTGTGCTGTGGAGATCCATCTTCTTTTTCCATGTTGTTCCCCATATTTTGATTCTCTGTCCATCTAGAGATGCTGCTGTGCCAAACTTCTGAGTGATGAAAGTTGCACCCTTTTCTGTGCTAAAAAAATTCCAAGTCTCTGTTCAAAGAAAATTCCCTCTTTATCAAATGTGCCCAGCCAGAAGCCAAGCTTGGATCTCTGTTATGGGCTAAGTACACAAGGGCTCACAAAATCTTGCTCCATCCTCAATATCTGTCATGGGTAGTAGCCCTGCTTTCGGTACCGTACATGTCATAGTCTGTGTGCCTTGGTGTTAGCTCTGTCACCTCTCCTTCACATAAGAACACATCTATTCCCTGGCAAAGACATGGTAGGTATCCTTCCCACCAGCTCATTCCACTTAAATGCCTCTGAAATACTGCAGAACAGAGAAATATCTCCTATTTTGTGTCCTTTTAGACTGGAGGTAGTTTTTGCTCATTTCTTACCCATGGCTCATTCTATTCATTACTGTCTCCTTCCTTCTCAACTCTGTTTCTTGGAAAAAAGAATTTCTTGCCATACATTGCTTGGAATATGGTTGCTATATTATGCCCCAGTTCTACACTAGGATCCTTATGCCAGTCCCTTTTTCTTGCATTGACACCACATGAATTCTGGGGATGTTGATGTAGATCTTATGATGCAATTGACTCTTGTAGTGTATTGGAGGACTTTAGATATTGGTTTTTAAGTGGCTGATCTGGGAGGTGGTATGGCAGAAGAGGGAAGCTGGTCCCTCAGGCAGGGGAGATATCCTTTCTTATCTCTATTTAACAAAGGTGGGTCTGAATTTAAACGTGGAAATCTAGTGAGCTCTCAGGATGAGGATATGAAATGACTTATAGCTAAGCCTGTCTTTCCCTGCTTTTTGCTCAACTAGTTCCAGCTCCCACGTAATTTTATTGCCTGAAAGAAAAGCTCCTGCTATGATAGTGGAACATGCAGTGTGGGTGGCTTGTGGAAGGAACGCCTGTTTGCTCCCAAGTCAGACAGGGATGTGGGGAGGTAGTAGTAGTACATGTTTGCTTTAAAGCAGAGATCTTAGGTATGATTTCCTTCCTTGCTATTATCTTAAGTGAAGGTGAATAATAAACCAAATGAAAACACGTCATACAACCAAGGGATGTCCTGAAACATGCTCTCAACACTTGAGTCCAGTGTTTGAAAAATGTTGGTACACCTCCATTTCTCATACGAATATTACAACAAAACACTCTCCACCTGAATATCTTGAATAGATTAGTAAGATTGCTCAGAGAAGGCAGTTGGTGACCCTAGGACAAGCTGCCCTCTGGAGCTATGGAGCGCAACAGCCAGAAGAAGCTGGGCTGGCCTACATGTGCCTGGCTCTTCTCCAGACCCCTCCTCTCCTTCAAGGGGAAAGGGGAATTTCAGGGGTGTGCCACATACACGGCAGGATCAGCTTGCAGTGTACAGATCTTCTGTGCCTGCTGTCCTGGGCAGCTGTGTTATGCAGAGGTGGTGTACAGTTGTCTCTGCTTCCTCTGCCCAGGTTTTGCACAGTACAGCTCATTCTGACCTTCACCTCTTTCCCATCTTCACTTCACTAGCTTGTTTTCTTCTCTTCAGCAATGTCATGAGTACATTTTAATTGATTCTGCCGCCGCCTCTTCTTCAGACTCCTGGCTACCGTTCATCTATCTTCATGTACTGACACAAATAAACAGTTGAAAAGTGGTACAACTCCAGGTCAGAGCTCAGTTAATGCCTTCATCTTCAAAGACTTCAGCTATCTGGATAAGGAGCTGCTAGACATGCTCACCTTGAGATGCCTTTGGCTCTGAGGCAGATATTTTTGTCTATTGGACAGGATCCTAGGTTTTTCCCCTCCAGTTCAAAGTCAGGGCTCTTGCCTTTAGAGCTACTTGCCACCTGGAAAATATTTAATGTGAATCATTTTCCCTCTGTGCAAGACCTTTGTTGCTAAAATGAAATAATCAACTTCATTTGTTTTTTCTGTCTTGCAGGTAGAGGGTAGAAGTGATGACTGGGTGTTGTGTGCACATTTGGTGGGAGGCCATTCTCTGCGCTGTTTCAAAGAAGTAATTACAATTGTAGCTTATAAATCATTGGGGAGGTATAGGACTGTCCCCTCCTAATGAGGCTTTTTGCAAATGAGTGCTGATTATTTGCTTCCTGATGGTGTAATTGTATCTGGTCTGAACTTACCATACAGATTGCACAGCGCTGTGATTATGTATTTGCCTCTCAGAGGCTGCCAGGTTACATACAGGGAAGCATATGTGAGCTGACCCCAGCAGAGGCTCTACAATTGTGGTTTCTTTTCCTTTGATCCCATTTCCAAGCAGTGGTATTGCTAAAATGAAGTTTATCACCTGAACTATCTGAGCAGGACAGAGAACAGTCATACTAGGGTACAATTTATCCTGGGAGAGGATATTTTGGCCAGTTTGTTTAGGTAGTGGAAGTGGCATCAAAATTGTGAGGGGATCCTGTAAGTTGTAGCCAAAATGCGCTGGCTTAAGTGTTGTATTATTAGACTCATAGTTGCTAATGACACTTTAAGGATTAGACATTATATGGCTCAAGTTTGAACTTAAAAATCTGGGAGCAAGCTGGTAGAGATCAGCTGTCATTGTGAAATATCTGCAATTGTTAGGGTATCATAAAAGGGGTTGGTTCTGTGATGGTAAATGATGGTTGCTTGCACAAAAGAAAATAACATTAAGGAAGAAGCTGAACTGTTTTGCTCACAATATTTCCTCTCTTTACAAGCAGAGGAAGCTGTGGCTTTGGAATTAGCAACAGTTAACACAGTACAAGAACAATACTATCTGTATTTTTTACTGGTCAAAACACTGTAGGAAAAATAATCTATTGCTGTATTTCTCTGTGAAATTGGCAGAGAAGACAACCTTGAGCCAGGTCTCGTTAAACCCACCAGCCCCAGGACTGGGGGGAGGTCTTGCCTCTGGCTGATGAGTCCACACTGAGCAGTTCACTCCTGTCACGTGTTTTCAAACCATTTGGTTATGAAGTAAGCAGGGCAGAGGTCTCTGTGGCTAAAATTGTTCTGATTTTCACCAAATAATTCAAAAGAATGAAAGGCAGCCTGGAATGTATTGGTTAGGACCCTCACCTGGAAGTGGAGATACTGGGATCCAGGCCCTGGAATCCATGTGATACGGTTTAAATACAAAATACCCTGGTTAAGCTGTGATGGCAAGGTACTCAAGTACTTTGGTACATTTAGCTACTTAAAATAGATGTTTATCTATCTAAGTTTGGTATGGTACTAGTGAGATTTCTCTAAAGTATCTAGGCCACTAGAAATACCAGGTGTGTGTTGGCATTTTTATATAACAAAAAGCTTTTTACAGTCTGTGTTCTGGAGTCATTTATGAAAGAAGACTTTAGACTGCTGGGTACCTTGCTTGTAAGTCACTTTAACGTCACTCATCCTGGAATAGGGCAGGAATTCAAAGCAGAAATTTCTAAATTTCAAGCTAATATTGTAACTAGGAGACTATATCTGCAGAGATGTTTTTCCTTTCCAATGGAGAAAGTGGATGGGGAAGAAAAAAAAAACATTTGACATAGGGGGAGGGAAGGGGAAGAAAGGAAACTCTGTCCCATTTGCTAATAGTTCTTTTTTTATTTTTCTTCCTATTAAATCTTTCACATACAGTCCATAGAAGTCCCTAGTAAATTTCACACAAAGATAATAATTTAGCCCATATAAAAAAATGTTGTATCACATAATTTGTAAATTGAGAAATTCCATGGCATTGTTACAAGATTTCCGTGAATATCCATTAAATATTCAAACAATGCTTTTTTTCCATATCAGAAATGAACTCTTATTAACTTTGTTTTGAAGTTTATTTAGCTATAAACTTTGAAAATAGGTTGTCTGTATGTTTATTGAACTTCAGTGTCTTTCTGCTATGAAATTTCCCTGTCTTAAGTTTCTCTCATTACTATAATGTTTAGAGAAGGGACTATATTTAAATCCACAAGTTGAATGTTTGAGAGATCTGGCATCTGATTTAGTTCCATTCCTCTCACAACTGATCTATTCCTCAAAAAGCCTTAGTCAGATATGCCCAGCTTCGAGGACTTTCAGTTCTAGCTTCCTATTTCACTGGTAACTGTGGCTGTAATTGCTGTTCTCTTTACCATTTTACACTGGATAGGGGTGACACAACATTTTCCCACATGCTTGGTGACTTCCAGTATTTGCACGTTGCCTGTGGGCTCCATCCAGTCTAGTCACCTGTGGTCACTGCCTCTTGATGGGTACCCAAGTACCCATTCCAGCATCTGGAATTTCTGGAGACTTAAGGTCCTGTGCCCAGGTGTGTTATTCAAAGTGCAAAGTTGCCTCAGTCTGTCTCTGAAGCGGTCCCTGTGTCTGTAGCTTCATGCAGGTGAAGAGCTGATGGAGGCATGGTTGAGCGAGGAGGATGTTCAGCTCTGCTAGGTATGGTTTTGCTAGCATTGTGCAATGAAGCCTTGCAAACTGGGTGGGTGCTGTAATTGTGCCTCATTGTGAAGTCAGGCATAATATGCCCACGTTCGTGCTTTGTGTTGTGATGGAAAAGGCGCTCACCAATACATTTGAAACTGTCTGGCTTTGTGTGCAGCTCACAGGCATGTTTTCTTACCCTCCACACATCTGTATTTTTCTTGCATCCAGACTATGTGGTTGTATGCGATCCAGGAAGGAAACTTTTCCATGGGGAAAAGTAGCATGTTCAGTCTTAACCTATAATTAAAGAACAAACCCAAAACTGCTACAGAGCAGAAAAATGTCATCTTCTTCTAGATGGTAGGAAAACAATAGCAGAGTATACCCCCTAAAAAGCATTCACATTTGTTAGGTGCACATTACAGTATGAATGTAACGTTCAAACAATTCAGATAGTTTTATTGTGCATTCAATTACCCGGCTCACAAGAAATTTTTGCAAATTAAAGTGAGCTAGTAATTACCCTCCACGTATCCGTCAGTGCTCCAAAGCAGCACTGAAGCAGGCTTTACTGGCACATAGGCACTGTGTGCCTCTCAGCATGACAGCATGAGTTTGGCTTTGCTGTTGTTATGGTCTATCTCAGTGTGTCAATAAGTATTGGAAACTGGAGACAGATAAATCTTTCCTTAAAATATGTAGCTGGCATGAGAGAAACAGGCCCAGTAACAGAAACAAGCTGGTTTTGTAACTTTTCATATTCATTGGGTTGATGGGGGGGGAGGAAGAGAGGAAGAAAAGTATTTTGGGGTACATTACGATTTCATTGTAGTCCATCAGTTAATTATGATGTATTGAGTAATACTTCTCTTCACAAAATCTTACGTTTCTACTCCTGTGTGTCTCCAACTTTGGCATTTTTCCAAGGAGAGGATCTTAGATTTGACCCTGTGCCACTCCCTGCCAATGGCCCAGGTCTTCCACCACTGCCTTCTGGTTTGGGCTGAAGGCTTCTCTTAATGTTGGATTCCCACAGAGTCAGACTTCTACCCCTCCATTCCTACTCCCCTGATTTGGGGTGATATTCTGCTAAAATCCACTGAAAAATCTGGTGTGCCTGTTGGGACACTGTGCATCTTTCAAAACTGGTTTATTTGCATATGTCCCTAGAAGGGAACTGAGTTCCTCTTGAAAAAGCAAAGCAAAGAAAATCCCACTTAACCTCCTAGGAAAGATTTAGCTCCTTGACTTTCAACAGGAAAAAAAAAAAAGCTTTAATATAAACAAATCCTGAACTTCACCAAAACTTGTTTACCATTAAAACTTACCTCTGAGCTTGCAATTGCAGAAGCTGTTGTAGTAAGCATAGGAGAGCCATATAGCACATACTTTAAAGCAATTTACAGTACTGAGAATCCAATAAAGGTAGCTGACAAGATAATTGCCAAATTATATGAATGCACTACCACCACTCTCACACAAATGCTCTTTAATTATTTTTTGGCATCTGAGGAAAGGAAGAGAAATGCCGAGTTAATAGACAACATGTAATCCATCTGTGTTTGTTTTGGTGCATCCTGCATTTGTGGAAGATACCGACGAGACGTTGCCTGGGGTACAATGACCCTTGTGCGCAGGAAAAAAATTGCGGCTTGCTAGACTAATAGTGTAAAACAAGAGAGTTGCTTGTCTTTGGATTATGACCCGGTCACCTAAAGCATGTGGGAAAAATGTGTTCAGATAAAGGCTACAAAATTGTTAACACTTTTAATTATGTTTAGATTACAGAGCATTATACAACTAGCAGTGTCCATGTTATTGAAAACCTTATCAGCTGCCATTCAGTGAATGGCCCCACTAATCAAGTGCTTCGTGGAATTTCAGCATGTATTTGTGCCTGGTGTTTGTTCAGCCACATCTTGGGGGTTTCCTTCTGAGGCATCCATCTGATCCTAATCCCAGCCAACAACAGCCATTTTATTCTATTATACTCTATCACACAGTAATTAAAGAAATTATGTCCTTGCTATCACTATCATTGCCTGTGTATGCTTCACACAGATGAAAATAAGAAAAAATATTTCTTGGTTAAACAGCCTGAGGTATTACTGCGCCACTTGTCTGTTATGCTTTCTTGATCCATTTAGAAAATGACTTCAAATTACAATGATATGGAACTCCTTAACAGCATCATTGTCCGATTTCATTTTTAAAATCCTCCTTTAAATGAACTCAGCAGTTTATTCTGTGATGGGTGAAGGTAAAACGTTCTTCACTTATAATACCCTGTTCAAATCTCACTGCTTCAGAAGGTAGAAACAAAGGACTTAATGAAAACTGACTTAAAATTGAATAGGAAGTATTGGCCATGCATTGCTTATGGGTAGGACAGATAGATGAATAATTCTTCCTGTCTAAGGTGGCTCATTGGCAGTGCAGAATGCCAGGGATGTGTGACCGTGTACCTCTTCCTGCTTAATGCATTCAGCAACCCCAAACTCTTCTGTGGAACCAAACTGGCAACTTGAAAGTCTGAGTTGGAGGTTTGGTACCAAAGGGGCCATCAGACACAGTTGTGGAGGGATCAGTGTTAGGGTTCAGCATTGCTTTTTTGGTGGGCAGGGGGAGGGAACGCAGCAAGGGGAGAAAGGGAAAACAAGGAGGTGAGGAGAGGGGATTAATCTTATGACTGTGCCATGGCTCTGTGCAAAGAAAGGGTGAGATCGTGCACATATGGGGCTGGAGATACTGGGCACAAACTTGCCTGGTAGCTTCTGATACCTGGAACAACCACGTTCTTTGGGAGAAAAAAAAGGGTAAACCTCTCCAATTGCTCTGCAGAGCAGGAAGTGATGACAGATAGTGGATATCTGCTCACTGAGAGTTGGTTGGAAATCCTTTCCTCCCAGAATCCAAAAGTTTAGACTGTTTCATGGCCTAAATCTGTTGGTCTAGGTTTCAGAGCAAGAGCTTCCAAGACAAACAAAGGCTTGCCCTAAGGTGTTGTTTCAAAGCCCTGATTTTGATGTGTAGGGATGGGAAAAAGCTTTGGGCGGTGATTGTTTAGTAGTCAGGAGGCTGCACCTTTTTTTTTTCTTTTTCTTTTTTTTTTCTTCTTTTGAACTACTTAGTTGTTTTTTCAAGCAGTGCAAGGCAATCACACTTTCAGTCACCAGTGTCATGCTCTTTGCAGACATACAGAATTTGGGATGGGCAAAAATAACAGTAGGATTTCAAGTAGTTGGAAGAAATGCAAACCTGTTTAGAGGATTTGTGCTCACCACCCCTGTAGCCAGCACAGCCTTCAAGCATACCCACTACCAACCAGTTCTTCTTGGGACAAGTTCCCAGAAGCTAGCTTAATGGGCCATACAGGTTCATTGCTTCTGCCTGTGCTACCTGAATGCTCTCAAAACAGTGCACATCTTTTCAGGGGATAGCAAAAGTGTGTTTTTGAACACATCATATTAGCATAGTCTCCAACACACAATAGTTCATTCTTGTATTAAATTTTTATGCTCACAAATGCATGGCTGAGGAGTATAAGCTGTTTTTTCCAACAGTATTGATCCTTTAGGGTACTTAAACATGTGTACTACATGGGTGCTCTTACAGAATGAATAATACTTTACCAGAACAGAGGTACTGAAGTGATCTCTGTCTGCAAGTATTGGCTCAAGAATAATTTCTAAAGCATATTGTCTTCTGTGATCTCTTTGGTTTGCAGGCTCATTGAGCTGAGCTGTACTGTGGCTGATGGGGAACAGTTAGAGCAGGTTATCACACTTAAACAAAACTAATTCCCATTAGTTTTCTTTTTTCTATATTTTTATTCAAAAAATAGAGCTGGTGGGGCTAATACAGACATGTCTTCAGTGTATGAAGCTTTGTGGAGCAGGGGGAAATAATTAGTCTACAGAAAATCTTCAGAGTTACTTTAAAGATTTCTTATTTCTTCCCACACACAATTTCTGCTTTCAGAAATCCTGTAAGTGTATGTTTTCACTCATGCTTTGATTATTCCATATGTGTCACCAGATCTTGGTTGAAGTTTGCCTTTGCCTTTTTTATGAGAAATAGGATAAGATCAACAGGCCATGTTTTTACTCAGCAATTTTGTGTATCAGTAGTTTTAAACAACTTTCCAATTATGAGTGAATCATTTCTCGTTAGAATTTTCTTATCTCATGGAGTCTCTGAATCGGATTTCACCTCTGTGCATTTAAGAATTTAAACACATTTTACTAAGGCCTGAAAATGTGCTTAAAAATAAGAGTGGAAGCGAGTGTTTTTTCTCAGATATAAATTACCATAAGTTCATGCTGCCATTATTTTCTGAAGGGTCGCATGTGAGTCATTTTATTCAAGCACCACAGCAGTCCTGAGGTCTGTGAAATCTCTAGTACACATAAAGTTAACCTTGGATAAGTGGTTGTGGCATATGGACTTTGGTTTCAAGAATATCTTTTGTAAATGTAAACATTGTCTTTCATTAGTATGCTCCAATATTTGCTTAAAACATGTTGTTTGTGTGAAATACCTAGCAGAGAGATTTGCTAACAAATTATTCTCCCAGAGCAGCAACACTGAAGCAAACTCATTTGTGCACAAGATACTACAGACAGCAGCCATCCAGTTTTCACTGACAGCATTTTCATTTCAAAACATTTTGATTAAAACCTCTCACACAACAGTAAAAGCTAGACTAGGGTATCTTCTTTTCTCTGGGGAGAGAGCAAGCAGGAAGACTGCCCCACTCTCATCATTGATTTTCTATTTAACTTTCATGATACTTGAAGTACTTACACTGCTAGCAGGTAGAGTAACAACTGATTAAAGCTGTTTCTGAACTATTTGTCCTTAGCTGTAGCTAATAGGCATAAATATTTATTCTATGTTTATCAGTAAAATATATTTTTCTGCAAGTACCAGTAACAAGCCAATCTCTAATTAGGATATAAAACAGCTGGTGGCATTCACAGAAACATTTTCCTCTGACAGATAACTCAAAGAGCAGAGAACAGTGCTATTTTCATTTGGACGCTTTCAAAGAAACAGGAAAATAGGAAGGGAGTTTTAAAATTGTATTCTACATGCACATTGTTTTCTGCCCAGGATTATAAACCATGTTTATTTGAGAGGCTTTAGGTCTGTTCATGTTTCGAATACCGTAGGGAATAAGTAAAGATACTGAACGTTAATCTCGTGGTGGTACATCAGAGGCATCTCCAGCATGTGCCCCTCAAGCTAAGCCCTGCGCAAACACTGGAGCTATGTGACTTTGCTGCTGCTCGCAGATTGTTTGGTACAAATTTCATCAAACACTTGACTCTTCCTGCTGTCTGCCTATGTGATGCCTGTCAAGAGTTGGAAAGATAGATTGGTGTCGGATAACTACTGTTTGGATCCAAAAGGCTTTTAATAGCTGTGTTACAATCCCTAGAAACTGCTCGGGGATTCTTTAATGAATGTATCTTAGTGATGAGAACAAAATAAAGTCAGGGCAGGCTGAACTCCTCCAAATGATTTGTAAATCCTAAACACAACATCGATTCTATTCTTAACTTCATTCAGCAGCTTATAAATTGATATGCGAATGGGGGTGATAGGCAAATATGGCTTATGGTCAGCTGTTGTCTCATGCTTTTGAGAACAAGCAGACTCAAATTCAAAGCATCTGTTGCAAAACTAAATGAATTCTGGTTGAAATTTATTTCTAGAAAAGTTGCCCATTGGGACATTCCTGTAGTAATTTGAATATTTATTTCTGCTGTGAGACAAAACTGCATCTGCTGTGTGTTTTTGATTTCTGAACATCTGAGGGCCAAATCTCAATTGCTCTAAATGGGTATAGTTGTCTCTCTTCTTTTGTTATGGAAAACTGTGCTTGAGATATCAAACCATGGGAAAGATTTCTTGTAAGGAGAAGACTTTGGGTGGGTTTGGAGTGCTTTGGTTTGGTTTTTGGTTTTATTGGTTTTTCTTTTCCCTTGTGGAGAGAAGGTCAAACTAGAAGTAGGATATAGGCAGAATTGATGCTCTGCTGTGGCTGGTAAAAAGTCCAATTTAAATAGCTTCCTTAATAAAAAAACTGGGCTGTTGTAGTGAAAATTATTCTTTTGTTTTGCTCCAGTTTCTTGTTTCCTATAGGCACAATAATATTTCATTATCGTTTTCATTCAAAGTGGTGCCGCCGCTCCTTGTTGGGAGTATGAGGGATTCATGCTCCAATCCTTCACCATGGGCCAGGCTCCCTGGCTGAACTGACACCCAGTATGGTGAGGAACATAAACTCTTCCTCTGCATAGTTTCAGAGGACAGAGACTTGAATTTTGAGAGGGTTTTGTGGGTTATTTTTTGGCTTGGTTTTTTTTGTGGGGGGGGGAAGAAAATATTTTATTTAGAGTATCTCTGGCTTTGATGTACATTTCATCAATGTCCACATCAAGATCTTTTGCCCAGCAATCATTTTGCCCTTAAGGAAAAGATGGCTTATGGGACTACTTCCATGATCTCTCAAAATCACTCCACAAAGTTTTTCCAGTGTCATTTATTGCATTTGGAGAAGGAACATACAAACAGTGTAGGTACACAGCCTTTCCATACCTCATTGCTCTGTGGATCTACATGTGAGAGTGGTAAGATACCTTTATAATGTTATCATTTTAATACAGAAGTTTGGAGGGTGTTTCAGGATTTCCGGCCTAACTTTGTTTCTTATTTCTTTGTCTGGCTACTTGGTGCATGAAATAATTAACATGGTTTGGAAATCTATTCAGGAGAAGGCTTCAAGTTCAACTTTTAAACTGTTTAGTTTGTGCATGAGAAACTTATTCCCACTAGCTTTACTTTGGGCTATTAGCCATAGCTGTATCTTGGCCAAGCTTTTTCATGAAACATCAAGAATTTACTGAGTACATATGTTGATTTTTTTTCCCCTGTGGGACTACCTTTCTCCTGCAAACCAGCCTGGAAAAGAAACTTTACCACTAAAATGACCTTGACATTTTGCACAACATTTCCTATACTTATACTCTTGGGTTCTTCAGGAAACCAGCACCAGTGGGGTAGTGCACAAAACTGCAGGTAAAATGCAACTTTACAGTTTTATACAACTCCTATATAAAAGTCATAATTTAAACAAATGTGACTGTTGGACATGTTCCAGGAGACAGAATAGAACTGATTAGCAACCTAATTGGTATGCAGAAATGGTTACCGCCTCATTAGCGTTGGTACTGTGTGCTGGCCTAAGCTTTAGAAACCTGGAAATGAATTTCTAATCACAGAGGGTCAAAAGTGGGGAAACTCAACCGAGGCACCTCTGTCAGCTACCTACTTATCCCAGGCCCTCAATTGTGAGAAGATGTGACTAGGCTGTGGAGCTGGATGTCTCATACTGGCCAGAGTTGATCTATCACCAGATTTTATTATGAGTTAAAGTTGTTAATTCTTCAGAATTAATGGGGCAGACTTTGCTCTGCACTGCCTGCTGAAAAGCTTTGACCTTTCAGGACAAGGGTTCAGCACTGTTGGAAAGGGTGAGAGAGGCTGAGAGCTGGTTCAACTCACAAAGTAGTTAGAGGGATGCATCTAGGGGAGCTACATATATAATTTTCCTTGGTAAATCCATATTCAGGGGTGTTTTCAGTGTGGAGATGAGTCCTAAAGCCTGCTGTGTATTGGAGAAGTTGGTTTCCGCTGGATAAGGTTGTACAGCACAAGTCTTGTGGAACTGCTTACCTTTCTTCTCAGGCCCAACTCCTTCAAATATTTCCTTTTAAATTTTTTCATGACTACTCAATACTGACACAGGGTGCTGTGATTGCTTAGCTGTAGAGACACAACACCATTTGCTGTTGGGCCTGACTTGGTGTAGTGATTTATAAGCATTAGCTGTTTGTCTGTCTTCTTGAGACTGGTAAAAGTGCCAGCCAGTGAAAATAAGATGCAACCTTTTTAATGAGGTGTTTCTTGACCACTAATGTCTGTATGTAGGGTGCTCAAATCTGTTGCTCTGAGTTGCGAAGACCCACTTTATGTTGCTTTTTAATCAGACAAACAGAGCATGCTTTGACTTTCAACAGAACACAGGCAACCCAGGAAGAACACCAGTAGTCCTCAGCCCACTGATTTTTCTGACTTCATCCTCCAAAATCCTGTCTTTTGCTATTAGACTTTCTGAGGAAACCTAGCCTTGCAACACACTGACAGCTTTCTCCATTAGTGTCAATGAGTTATTTACGTTATTTAAGATTGCCTGGCTTGAAGCAGATTTTCCAGCAAGGGTGGAGGGCTCCAGCTGCTTAGGTTTTTCAGCAATCTTAAATTAGACAACCAAAAATCATGTAAGCAACTTACTCATTGTACCTGAAACTCCAGGCTCTTGATTAGTCATTTAAAAGAGCACCAGATTCATGTTTCAGTTCAGGTCATGCCTGTCTGCAGCAGAGGTACTGAAACTCTGCCTGTACTCTTGTGTAGCCATGCTCAGCATGGACCATGATGTGTTTGTGAAGCTCTTACATACAGGTGGTTATTATCTGCTTTCTCTCTTTCTCCTAAAAATTTTTGTGTACATTTCTCTGCCTGTTTTAAGAGAGTACTTTGTTAATATTAGCAAAAAGGAGGTTGCTGAATAATACTTATAAATGTGAAGCAAAAGCTTTCATGGGTTTGAGTTTATCTTAGTTGGCTAGGCATTTTGGACTGAAAGCTTGGTAGAAATGAACTTTGTCTTTAAAATGAACAGCGTTACTTTTCCCATAGCTGTCAACTGTATACTCTTTGCCCTGGATTTCCAGGGGCTCCTGTGAAAGTTTTGGTTCCTATTTACTGAGTGTGATTGAGATCTACAGCTCTGAGTGACTATGTTAGTTTTACCTTCTCCTTGACTGATTGTCAGGCAGGGTGCAGATGTTTTCAGGTAGCCCCACTTGTTGATATCAGGACATCATTTTGCACTTCATTGCCTGTGGCATAATCCTCCTTGTGTGCTCCAATTTGCTGGTCTAATTTTTCAGGAATCTCAATGTAGTATTGCTGGAGTTTGAAATCAGTAAATTGGTAGCTTTCCTTGTTTTGTTCTGGCGGAAAACTCCCCTATCATTTTTACATATTTAAAAAAAAACAAACGAACAACAACAAACAACAATAACCAAAGCAACACCCAAGTAAAATCTAAAACTGCTTTGATCACAACTGCTACATAAACATTCTGTGTAACTATGTGATGGATGGAGCAGAATAAGTCATTGCAATTTGAGGAGTTCATATTCAGGGTTTTGATATTCAGCTTGCAGCAGGAATAAGAATTGTGATGGTTTTGCCCACTATTTTATTGAGGGCTGTCACTAACAGTGATAAAAATGACAAGATGACACGACCACATGTGCACTTAAGGGAGGGGGAAAAAAAAAGGCAGGATAATTCAATCTGTAGATTTAATTTTCATGCTCTTGCAGTCCCTAAGGATTTGCATGATTGACAACTCTAATAGCAAAAATCTGGATCCGAGGGTCTTCCTCCACTGACCCAGTAAACCTTTGCCAAGTCATGATGGTTGCCTGATGCGCAGCCTGAGTGTCAGCTGAAGAAAGAGAAACACCTGGGATTCAAGAGCTGAAAAAGATATTTGAAAAGGAAATACAAGCTGAAGTGAAAGAAGGTCAGAGGCAAAGAGCAAAGACTGGGGTAGTTTAGTATGGAAGAGCAGACATCATTGGAGATGAGGCTGCATAGGACCATATGGATTTCCAGTCTGGGCTTTGTCACTAGTGATACCATGCTATTGTGATAGTACTAGCTCAGGCCTGGATCTTCTCTAAATGTCCATCATGTGGCAATGCGCTGGGCAATGGGCAGTACTCTACTGCTGAAGAGTACCATCTACATCTGGGTGCAAGCACCAAGCAAGAGCATGCACCAGGGAGCAGTGGCCTGCAGGTAGAAAGACTCTGCAGCCAGCTGGGAATGCCACAGAGCTGATCTGAAGATTTGAGCTTCTACTTAATGTGATTTCCAGCAAATCTTTAATCGAGTTCATGATTATGGCTGACTAGCATTCTTATGTCGCTTTTATCTGGATTTCTCTTGTCTCACCCCATAAAAAGTGCTTTTTATGAAGATGTGGAGTAGCCTACTGCAGAAGTGACACATCACCTCCTGAAATCTAATAGAGCTGTCATCCTTGTGTCACCGTTTTATCTGTTGAAGTGATCAGCTGAACATCTGTCCTTCCATATTTTATACAGTACAATCCTCTCTGCCAATTCCCTCCACCCAGCCAGGTTCCTGGAGACGCCACATTTTAAATGCTTTTAGAGTGGGAGGAAAGAGGGAGTGTTTTTTCATTTTTCAGTCAGCTGCATCTGATAAAACAACAATTTGTAGTGCTGGGTAACCCCAAACATGTAAAAGCTGGTTTGCAAGCCATGCTGTAGCATCATAAAAAGGACTGGAGCTCTTCAAAACCCATTCAATTGGAATCACATTGGGCCCGAATTTGGCAAGAAAACCACCTAATTTCAGTGCTGAAATCTGTAACAAACTGGAAGTAATTCTCCATTACCATGGAGTTCATATAAATCAAGGCTTCTGCTTCCAAAACTGAATTACCCACAACAGCACAAGCTATTGTTGCTCTTAAGAGCAGACATACAAAACCAAGCATGGCCAGTTCCAGGTGTTCAATGCTATAATGGAGGCCAGGGTTTTTTGAGACATTTGGACACATTAAACAGCATGTTGAACTCTTCTGAAAAATCTGGTCTTCTCTTGGCTGCTATGGAAGGGATTTTTTACTCTTAAAAAACCCAACCCATCAACAACAAAAAACACATCAAAAAAAAACCACAAAAAAACCCTGACCTGTTTTTTTTCATTAAGAATATTTTGGGAAAGTCCATTTTCTAACAGTATCCTTGTGTTCGGTTTGATGCTGCCCACAGGAAAGAAATGCAAAGAGCTCATGAGCCTGGACTAGCAGCAGAAAGCTGGAGAAAGCAGTGATGGGGAGGGAGCGGGAAGGGGAGCAGACCGCAGGGCACGGCCACAGGAGCTGGCTTAGCAAGTCCTCCTTCCCCCACACTCTTGGATAACATGCCTTCATCACATGCACCCTAAACAGAATTTCATCTCTTAATGAATGAAGAGCTGAGCAGATTGCTATTAAAATCAATTAGATTTCATAGCATTAGCTGTAGGTTTGCAAACACAAAACAGCCAACTCCTTTTCTAGCCCTTGTTTTGATGCTTTTTGCCTAAACGGCAGCAGGTGTTGTGGGCTGCCCTGCCAGCACTTCCATATGGGTCAGGAACCAAATCAGCTACCAAGTACTGATGCAAAGTATTTAATTACTTCTGCGGTACTTCTCAACTCTCTCTTTCTGGATATTGCTTTTTGTTTGTTTTTTTTTTTTCATTTATGGGCTGTACCTGCCTGTGAGACAGTTTCCAGGTTAGTTTCTCTGCCTTTGTTTTCACCTTGGTGAGAGTGAGAAGAGAAAAATATCCTTTCCTAGCACTAATTCTAAACCTTACTAGTGTTGTGGATTTGGTGTTTTTTTCTGACACCCCTTTGCTTAGACATGGCCAAAGAGTCAAACCATGTGCAAAGATGCCGTATGTTTAATACACTGCTATTGGGATTGACGTGGGATATGGAGTATTTCAAGGTTCATCTTGAGGGAAAAAACACAGTGCAGGCAGTTTATTAGCTGTGATGGCTCTTGATATCTTGACAAACACACCCTGTTACACCTGCCAAGAAAGACTGTCTCCTGGAAAAGCTAAAGCAGTTTATCTCAATAAATACTTGGATACAACATAAAGAACATTTGCTCGCTGTGTACCTGCAATCAAAATGGGTTAAGACTAAACTGTGTGTGTCTGCAGCCTGATTACGTGCTACTGATAAACTCATAATCAAAGAAGTAAAACTCTTCTGAAGATCAAAGGAACTGTTATTCATGCGGACATGTACAACCTATCTGATTACAGGCAATGGTCTAGCAGTGTCTTGGAGCACCAAACAGAAGCAGGGAAACGAACAGGGATGGTTGGGATGGATGGATGGAGCTTTAGCACTCTATTCTTTGGCTTTGGGTACTCTGACCTAGTGTTAGGAGTAAAATACATGTTTTTGTGGCCAGCATACCACCAGTTCCTCTTCCAAACTGAGTTTGCAGTCAGCTGGAGAGACCTAGGAGGGATAGTGAAACTGTCAGAAATATTTTGTCGTGGAGAGCCATGATGACTTCTGGAGAGAAAGGAAAGCTGTACTTTCTTCCCCTGCTTCTCATTTTCTGTTGCAGACATAGCCAAGAACTGAGCGAGGAAGGGAATCTTATTTGGTTAAGACATCTCTCATCCTTACATTTTTCAGCATTATTCATGTTGCATAGTTTAGGCTTTGTCCTACTACGAACATACTTTCTAGTGTAGTAATACTAACAACTAAGAGCTCTCAGTGCTTGCTCCTCAGAGGACATACTCTCAGCATCCCTTACCAGGACCATAACCCTGTGTGGCAAGGTTTGAGTGACAAGGGCAATTTTTCTAGGCTCAGGACAGAGTTCAAGGAGTCCCTGAGACAAAAGTAGCTGTATACCAAGATCAGTGTCGGGGGGGTGTGGAGGAGTTTGATTAATATGCTGAAACTTAAGCTGTGTCTGCCAGAGTCTGGTACCAAAACACTCAAAAATGCAACAAGATACATGTTTGAGAAATGCTATTGATGGCCTCATGTTGGCTGGGGCAGAGTGAGGAGAAACTGGCCTTCTCATACATCTGTGCAGGCCAGACACTATCTTGCTGGTAGATATAGAAAAACATGAGGAAAAAGGATAAACTGAATACCTGGTGACAGGGATTTCCCCCCAAGCCACCCCAGTAGCAACCACAGAAGAAGTTTTTCAATCTGAGGTGGGTCAGATACACTACCATAGGCAGTAACTAATCCTTCCTTCCCACGTCCTCCATTCCAGGCAAAATTGTCTGTGCCTGTCAACACCTCCAGGAATTGTGGAGTAAAAGGTCTGTACAATGATCCCTGTTTCATCCAGGATATAAAGTGATCATGGTCTCTTTCTCCATCCCCTGCCCGCCCTCTTCCCTGTATTCCAGCAATGGATTTCCCAGGGCGCTTCTGTCCTATTAATACAACATGCTGTCACTCTTGTTCATCTGCCAGAGAAACTGGGTGACACCCAAAAATCTGAAGGGGAGGTAAATAGTTATTTCTTGATAAAAGATAACGTATTTCTAAATTAAGAAATCTAGAACAATTGAGTCAAAAGTATATCTTGAGGAGAAGGGAGGTTCATGCTAAGAGACAGTAAGGCACTGAATATTGCAAATTGTGGCTGCTTTAAGACTTTTCTGTGAAGGATCACATTGTTTTGAGTCTTGGATCAATGTTGTTTATGACAAACACCTTGTGAAGAAAAAACATCTCATAAGAATGTCCTGATCTTGGTATTTCCTGGACATGTTGGATTGTTCCTTGCTCTTACCAAGGTCCAATGGTGTCATTCTGATAAAGCAGAGTGGAAAATGGGGCTGGTAGGCCACTTCTCTCCTATGAGTTTTCACATGCTCCATGTAACCAAAGGCTGTTGGCATAAGGTTGACTGAACTAGGGCATACAGACAAAACACTTTTTAAAATACTTGACATTTCAGATGCAACCATGGTTTACATCTGAAGTAATTTGGAGGGGTTTTTTAATTAGAATCTGAACAGTCATTTTTTATTAGCCAACTGAATAGATCAGAAATAATACTGCAAAGCTGAAGCCATGCAGATTGCCAAAGGTAACGCCCTGTCTTTGCTTACTCAAGTTTTCAGTGCTGAACTTATTTGAAGTTGAGCTGAACCATGGAATGTTTGTTTGTTTTGCAACTGTTGTCTACCCATCTGCTTTAGGTTTTGCCTGATTTCAAGAAGGGATGGATTTTTTTTTGCTTTTTGTTTTTTATTAAGGACATTGGGTACATTAATCCTCTGAAAAATCAAAACACCCTCAAGACTGATTACAGATATGGGCCAGCCATTTGTTGTATTATACCCATACGAAACAGGTGTTTGGGTTGGCAAGTCACCCCGAGGCAGGAGAAGAATTTGGCAGATGAGAAGCAGCCCTATGACTTTTTTCTTTGAGTTTATGGTGAAAACAAGCTTTACATATAGAAAGAACATTAGAGGGGCAAAAGCTCAGCTTGAACTCAGCCTGGCCACCGCTGCAAGAGAAAACAAAAAAAGTTTTTACAAATATATTAACAACAAAAAAAGAACTAGAGAGAATCTCCATCCTTTACTGGATGCAAGGGGGAACACCGTTACCAAGGATGAGGAAAAGGCTGAGGTGCTTAATGCCTTCTTTGCCTCAGTCTTTAATAGTCAGTCTGGTTATCCTCATGGTATTCAATCCCCTGAACTGGAAGATAGGAATGGAGACCAGAATAATCCCCTCATAATCCAGGAAGTGGTAGTTAACCACCTTCTAAGCCAACTGGAAACCCACAAATCTATGGTGCCAGATGGGATCCACCCGAGAGTGCTGAAGGAGCTGGCAGAGGAACTTGCCAAGCC
>VZZY01017148.1:305353-334569 GCA_013400335.1 Eurystomus gularis | reverse complement strand
CTGGAGCGGGTGCAGAGAAGGGCAACAAGGCTGGTGAAAGGGCTGGAGAGCATGGCCTATGAAGAGCGGTTGAGGGAACTGGGTTTGTTTAGTCTAGAGAAGAGGAGACTGAGAGGAGACCTCATTGCCCTCTACAACTACCTAAAAGGAGGTTGTAGTGAGGCTGGTGTTGGTCTCTTCTCTCAAATTAGTAATGATAGGACGAGGGGAAATGGCCTCAAGTTGCGTCAGGGGAGGTTTAGATTAGATATTAGGAAGAAATTCTTCACTGAGAGGGTAGTTAGGCACTGGAACAGACCGCCCAGGGAGGTGGTGGAGTCACCATCCCTGGAGGTGTTTAAAGAACGAATAGATGCAGTGCTTGAGGATATGGTGTAGTAGTTAGAGAGATGCTAGGAGAAAGGTTGGACTTGATGACCCTGGAGGTCCTTTCCAACCATAACAATTCTGTGATATTATGCAGGAGTAAATTACTTCAAATGTTGTGTTCTGCAAATGATTCTCACTGGAATGGTTTCACAGAATCATGGAACAATTGAGGTTGGAAAGAAAAATTGTAGGTCATCTAGACCAATCTGGGCACAAAGCAGGACCATCTGACTTTGTCTTCATCATAGTCTGCAATGAGGTAGCTGGAGAAAACTATTAGATACACCTATCCTCAGCTGTCTCTTTTCCAGGCTGAACAAATGCTATTCTCAGTCTGTTCTGTGTTCCAGCCCTTGTCTGCCTTGGCTACAGCATATTCTTGTTTTTCTTGACTGCAGTACTTCAGAGGTAGCCTTAGTATAGGTATACAGGGTAATAATTTCTTCCTCTGACCTGCTGGCTAAGATCTTGTAAGTTCAGTGCAGTAGGTAGTTGACCTTACTTGCACTGCTGGCTCAGACTCAATTCCTGTCCACCTAGTCTCCACCTCCTTCCTTGCAAAGCTGTTTTCTATTTAGGTTATCTGCAGCACACATGGGGATTATTGCTTCAGGTGCGGGAGTTTGTGTTGGACTTTGTTGAATTTCATGAGGTTTCTGTCTGTTGACTTCACCTGCCAGTCAAGATGTAGTTGAACAGAGCCCCGCTCCCTGGCATATCAGCCATTCCCACCAACTTAGTATCCTATGTGAACATACTGCAAGTGCATTCCATCCTGTTGGCTAGGTTACTATGGCTAACCACAGTGAGCCCCAGTGGCAAACCGTGAGGAGCTCCACTGACGATCAGCCACTAGCTGGGTGTCGAGTCACTGACCACCATTTTCTGAGCCTGGCAGCCCACCCATTTGTTCTATATGCCTCCATGCATCCCCTGAAAGGTTGGCTTGGGTTAGAGGATAGTACAGGCAAGGTCTGGGGAGATGAAATGTGAAGGTAGGGAATTTACAAGTAAAGGACAGACACTATTTGCTAATGGCTTTCAATGGGAGGTGGTGAGCTCACAGCATTTTCTCTTGGGGAAATCTCCTCCAGTAGCATATTTCAGTTTTCCGGAGACTTGGAACCCAGGTTTGTTTTCCTAAGAACTATCTGGCAAATGAATAATGTTTCCAGCAGCCAACAGTGCTGCAAATTTGATGCAGCGGAGAGCCCCGTCATTAGGTAGGAGGGATTCGGACTACAGTGGTTAAATCCAAGTGCTGGAGTCCCACTCCAGCGCTGCGGAAGGCTGCACTTAGGAAGACTTTGTTTGCCAAATGCTGACAGATGACTGTCTTTTTCTCAACAACTAAACTCTTGTTTAGCTTTATTTCAAATGTTTACTTTTCTGCTGGGATTTCAATAAAAGACCCTTGTCTTGCAGCAGCAGCAAGTCATCCAGTGCAAGAATGGGGTCTGTAAAACTGTCCTCATTTTGCGCTTGTAAAGCTCTTTAAGAGAGCGCACTACCCATCCTGTGTTTTGCTTTTGGAAGGAAGTTAAACATACATTATTTAAGTTATTTGTGTTATTGTTAGATCATCAGGACAAAGGGACTGAATGGTAGCAAGCATAAAATAGTTGAAATATATACCCCTATGATTCGTTTTCCAAAACAAGAAAACAAACCCCCAGAACCGGAAAAGAAAAAAAACAAGTGAAGATCAGTTATTAGGTTTTGAGCCGCTTTGGTTTCTGGATTGTCTTTTTTTCTTCTGAGTTCTTATTAGCCTATCACATCTCAGGCTTTCTCCAGTCGCTAGAAATAAGGCCACTTNCGCTTTGGTTTCTGGATTGTCTTTTTTTCTTCTGAGTTCTTATTAGCCTATTGCATCTCAGGCTGTCTCCAGTCGCTGGAAATAAGGCCACTTGGTTTCTCCAACAGAGCAGTTGCTCTTGAATGTGAAATTCTGCAGATAGATCATTAGTATATCAGGTCTGCTGAGGAGTGCACCTAGCACAGCAGTTGCTCCTCTTTCCTGGTGGCTTTTCCTTCTACTACTGCGCAGTGATCATCTCCCCATCACTGAACTAATGCTACAGCAGTTTTGGATAGGAGCAGAAATCTGTATTTAAAATCTCTATTTGCCTTTTCTATTTCAAGATTTAAACAGTGCTGAGTAGTGAAAAAAAGTAAGTTTCAAGGCTTTGCAGATGCAGCCCCCGGTACCTGTTGGGTGCACCTGGTGTTCATAGTTTCTGCAACTTTCTGACAGCTCCTGCAGCATCCAGCACAAGTGCAAAACTGAATTAATCTCTTCTCCCTGAATCCTGAAGAGGGGGGAGTCATGGATCCAAAACCTTCGGGTCCTTCTCCCCCACTGGTGCTGGCTAAATCATGTGAGAGGTATTAAGGAGACCAGTGAAGCATTTTAACCCTGCTCTCACCGCAAGAGCAGAGGGGACCTGGCGTGTTCATTTAATAACTGGGCATGTGTATCAAAGAGGCTGGCATATGAGATGGGGAGCGAGGCGGAGTTTAACCAACAGCCTTTAATCCAGTTAGTGCTTGGTGCTGATGATGGGGCCACAAGTTAGAACTAAAGAGTTTGTGCTCCAGGATTTCCTTTACGGGACTGTAAAAGTGATGTTTTCCCTCTGGACAGAGAGCCTGAAGGATCCTTTGCTGCTTTTAGGAAGGCAGCAGTGCTGCAGCTGATTTCTGTGGTGCTCTCACAGCCATTCTCACTCCTCCCTGGAGTTTTCTGAAACCCTTCTGCCTTTTAATCGTGGCCCAGCTCCCCAGTTCAGTGCTTCGTCTTTGTGTGGGCACCACGGAGTCCTTGCTGGAAGGGAGATAATACTTCCTGAAGTGCTCATTTAGCGCAGCGGGAGGGGAGCAGCTAGAGCATCCACACGGGTTATTAAGCTACACTGGAAAGAAAGGGCAAACTGCAGACTTGTATTAGTTTATGTATTATCAGCGTTTGTAAAGTACCTGTTGCCTTAGTAACGAGGAACAATGTATATAGCTTTGACTGAGCAAAATCACCCTCTGGTCAGGGAAATAAAAAATTCATGGCCTTTCCTCAGGAGCCACTCCTCCTGTGCTTAAGGAGGGGAGCTTAGAAGGCAGAAGAAACTGAGCTGGTTGTTATGATCATACAATCCCGGTTTCTGTTCATTCACTGCTCCTGGGAACCCTGTGGAGCTGCTAACAAGCTGTATGTATACTGAGAGCAAGTAGGAATATATTGGAGGCAGGGGGGGACAGAGGGGTGTGCAAGCAGACATAACCTAAAGCGTACTCAGTGCCTTTTGGTGTGATGGGCTTAGGGTTATCCTTTAGGTGTCCCTCCCGCCCTCATCTCCAGTGGACCCATGCCTGGCTGGGGAGCATGTTAGTGGTGCTTCTCCTGACCTCATCCACCCTGGGAACAGGACTGTTTCTGCATGAGTGGAGTGACAGGCTTTACCATTTCTGTGGTAATTGCATGTGTTGCCTTGTCCGTCCTTCTGTGGGCTTAGTGTTTTTGGCTTAAAATGGGAATAAATGCATTACCCTCCCTGAAAAGCTGGTGCGGGTCTCACAGTACCAATTACTCTTCTAAGGTGGGTTGAATGAGTGAAAGCATTAGATGCCACTAATGTTTGTATCACAGGAAGGTCCAAGGGCCATCATGCTGGACACAGGGAGGTCAGCACTGGCAAGGTGTTCCCACTGGGGTATGGCAGAGTTGCCCCATCTCTGGAGCAGGAAGCCTGGCCTAAGTACACAGCCCTCTGGACTTTCAGATGCTTGACACTTGATATTTCCCTTATGAAAAAATAGTCTGCTCTGTATAGGTAGTATAACAAGATAAACATTGCGCTCAGCATGACAACCAAGAAAAATACTGCAAGGTCAACCTAAAGGCTGAGATGGGTTCAGAAGACAATGCCAACATTGTGTCAAAATCAGGGAAGATTCAGTGCACTGGTCCCGGCAGTTGCAGGAGATAAAGCAGCACTTTCTGTTGCACATGAATCAGCTAGCATGGACTTGTTCCTTTTATTTATTCTATATGCTGGCTGATGACAGTACAGTTATTGTTCTTACACTTGTTTGCAAAAGGAAATGAACTGATGACTACATTTTAGTGCATCTCCATGATGCAAATGGGTCAAGTTCCTTTTTTTTGTTTGTCTGTTTGTTTGTTTTGTTGTTGTTGGGGTTTTTTTTTGCTATTTAGTGCAGTACATCTGGTCTTACAAATCTGAGCCGCAGCTCAAGATATATACACAGACAATTCAAAGCCTTGTTTTATCATCTTCTAAAGGACGATAAAGTCAGTTACAAAAAACCCCACCAGGGTGAAATAACACATGAGATTCTGATAGTTGTAAACTAGGCAGCCAGCTAAGGTGAATCCAATTATCTGTGGCATTGCAGGTTTTTGCTGCAGGAACACATCAGACATGGTAGCCAGCAGCACAAAACTTACTTCGCTTTGGCTTGACATTCATTTTCACAGTTGCTATACAAACAAAACCTCATCATCTATTACTGTTCCACACTCCTATAACCCTCTTCTCATTGCATCAGATTTATCTTCACCCTCTATCAGCCACCACAGTGATTGCTGACACTATTACTTTGACTATAATTCTAATTGCCTATATATGCTGCACTGATCTTCTTCTTTTTGACACTGAAAGGTTTAAGAGTGGAGTTAAGCTCCAGAATCGATGTTAACAGGTCTTTATTTGGGACTACTTTATTTAATAGACTTTCATAGCTACTAGGGGTAATTTACAAGAGTGACCTTCACTGGCTGTCTGAATACCTAGAGAATCAGAAAATACATTTCTTCAGCAAGTAATGGATCCTTCCTTACTGGGAATCCTCCTGGCCTCTAAGTCATGGCCACAGCTTTACCTGCACCAAAACATTACTGCTCTAACTTATAACCAGATGATTTATTGCCCTGTGAAGGGCAAAATAAAACCAAACTTCTTGTTCAGTACGCTTCAAGACGCCACAGCAGAGATGGAAGTAGCTGATTACTTTCAGTGCAGAGCTTCTTCCCATGTCTAGCTGAGCTGACAGTGTAGTTTTAAATGTCCCAAGTAATAGGAGTCTGGACCAAACTCTGTAAAAGATACAATATGGAACAGCTAGGCTTTCATGGAGACATGGCTGGCTAACTTAACAGGCATTCCTTGGCTTTAACAACCCTGCTATGATGCACAACAAATTGTGTGGCTGTGTTCAATATGCAGGTTTCTGCTTTAAAAAGTAAAGTAAAGGAAAAAAAAATATTGCATTGGCATTCTGTTCCAGCAGACAAGATGCCATCAGAACTGTGCTCCCCAGTGAAAATACTATAGAGACAATCTGTCTGTTCCTACCTATCACATTTCTTTCCATGCCAGTGGCTGGCAGGGCACTTCCATCCCTACACAAAATCCAGGCTACTGGCCACAGTGGTATTTGCAAAGGTGAAATCACGCAGCTGTTAGAGAAGCTTGCTTGCTCCCAATCAGTAAAAGTCAATAAGCATTTTACAGATGATGGGTTTGGGCAGTAGTCCTGAAGTGACTCCACTCTGCTTCCTTTTGCCCTCTGATTTGGCTGCTGTAGATGCTGGATGTACTTCATAGTAAATGGTACAATAAGGGGTTATTGAGTGATATGAGTGTATAAAGAAGTGCTATCCACAAATCAGTATAAAATATTCCAGGTTATTATAAGAACCTACTACAAGAAAATGGGAGGTTTTTGCATCAGTTGATTAGCCAGTTATGAAGCTATGCCTCTTATTAAGCTTTCATATGACATATTAAATGTACAGCTGTAAATGAAAGGCGACTAGGCCCTTTATTGCAAAACAAATGGATTGATATTATAAAAAGGGGTTTGTGCTTTTGTGTGGGGGTACTACCAAGAGGAACAGGAAGAGCAGTCACAAAAATGAGAATGCCACATGCTTTTACTCCAAAACAGAGTCCTGAATTTGCCCTGTTAGAAAAATCTATCGCGGGGACTTGAGTGAAGTATTATCTAACCATCTGAGACACAGCCCTATAATTCATGGGTCATTGACACAGTAGAGAAGATCAGTTCTGTCTATTGTAGCAGCAGAGGGACTCTTAATCCATGGATTATTAACGTGGAAAATTGAAGGGGCTGTTACAGGCTTGTGGTTTATTAGACTATTGTGGATTTAGGGAGCTTTAATTTGAAGATTATGGACACAATGGAGTGCAACAGATCCTTTCACAATGTCAGTGGCAAGGCTTTTGTACAGAAGAAAGCTTCTGCCTGAATTCTGGCCTTCTCCATCCCACAGGATACTGCTTAGGGAAACACTTATGGGGCTGTAATCACCTTTGAAACTCACTTGATCTAAGCAGCTCAGAAACCCACTTCTCTGAAGATAACCTTCGCTGAGTTCTTCAGTCTGGAAATAATTTTGTTCTAGCAGGACTTTTCTTGCTAACACTTGATTTGCACCCACTGTTGCTGTTTTGTCCTGAAAAAATTTGATGTTAGATATCAGTAGGTCCATGGGTTGTTTTGAGATACTAGTGAGCTGAATGTATGTCACACATTAGAGGAGGACCGAGGAGTGAAACCTTGGACTTCCAGTATCAACAGCTTTAAGAAATACCCTCCTGTGAAGGAACTGAGCGAGCTCATCTCTGCTTCCTATCCACCTTGAAGGACTACCAGAGATGTGAAGAATTTGTGGGTGTGGAGAGGCACGGTGAGGTTTGAACACAACCATAGCTATGACACTCAGTCTGCTCTGAGATCCCATCAGAGAGAGTTTCTCCCCCGCCCAAGCCTCTTCTGGGTTGCATGCTCTTCTTTTATCCTCTTCTGTCCCAGAAGAAGAGAAGGGAACCACAAATCATTCCAGGAAACACTGCAGGAAGGGTTGGGCTTAAAGTGTGGTAGGGGAGACAGAGCTGGCCTTAGTAACTGCAATGGTATTGGAGAATGGGAGTGGTTTGTCTCTGGAGGGCATGGGCTTCTGTCACTAGCAGTGTCTGGTAGCAGGTAAAACATCTGCTAGGAAGGTCTCAGCAGTAACGTGCCTGTTGCAGAGCAAAGGGATGAACTGGACAACCTTCCAGCTAGATTCTCTGATTTGTTTGCTATAAAGGGGAAGGAGCTGTGAACAGAACTAGCAAAAAGTGGCTGGTTGGATCGGGGATCTTGATGTGTCTTCTGCACACATACTCAGCTCATGGTGTCTGTGTTTGCACAGCTGGATTTGTGGCTCTTGCACGAATGTCTGCAGCTGTGGGTGGACTGAGAGGAGCAGGGAAGAAAGCCAAAATGCTGTCTGTCCCTGGCATTGTTTGGTTTATTGTGCTGTTGTCCAGAAAAGCATGATCTGATCATGGAGCTCCTTGCCGCTGGAAGCTGCGGAAGCGAAAGCATGAATGGGATCAAAAGGAACTATACACATCCATGAGAAATGGCTCATGAATGGCTTTTGAATGATAGCTCAGATACAACCTTGGGACTAAGATTTCTAGAAATTGGGAGGATGGTGGGAGAGGCAGCCATGCTTGTTCTCCTGTCTAGGTTCTTTCACTAAGACAGGTACTGTCTACTGTTTTCTACTCCATTTCATTTTAGGGCCAGACAAAACCTTAAAAGTTTTCCCAATAGAGAAAGGAAAGAAAGTGAAGAAGTGAGGAAGAAAATTGTACAAAATAAGCTATAGGGCATGTGAACTGGAGAAGGCGAAGAGAAAAGAAGTGGGAAGCTCTTCTAGGCCAAGGAAGGAGCAAAGAGTTCAACTGAATATTCCTGTTTCTATCCCATTGATGTTGAGCAATGAGTCACAGGCAGTATGCAATAGAGTTCACAATGTGAAGACAGGCTTAAGTCAGCAAAGCTCCGCTCCGTCTGTTTGTCCCTACTTTGCAAGAAGGGGATGCTGGAGGAGAAAGCACGTGCAAAACTTTAGAGACTGGCTCAAGAGAGTTTATAGGAGCAGCCCTGGGCATGAGGACAATCTCTACCCTCTGATGCTCCAATGTGTACCAGAGGCTTGGTTTCTATGCAAAGTCCCAGCAGTTGTGCAGAGCATTGATTAACTCATTGTAAAATCAGCTGAGGTATTTCACTAGCCTGAGTGATCATTTTAATTGAAAAAAATACATATTTACTTGAAATAAACTCCCATTTCTTGACTATGCTTATGCTACACAGATAGCTTGGTTTACATTTAAATGGACCATGTTTAATGTTCAGCCTGGGAATAGCTGTTTAGCACAAGTAACTATTTCTTCAATATTAATTTCCACTTCAAGTATTTACATTTTTTTGCTTTCCTTTCCCCGCCCTCTTCCATTCCCTCCCCCCACCAAAATTTACTTATATTTCCCAGGGAATATATGTGGTTTAGAGTAATGCAAAACAAATGATGGATTGAGTGCATTTGCAATGGCCTTTGAAAACTGTCCCAGTGTCCAAAGACTGCTCAGTTTTATTCCTTTAAGTGTTCTGTGCTTACTGCTGCAACATGTCATCTACACAGCCAGGAAGTCATACAAGATATACAAGATTCAAGCCAACAGGATACAATCCAAGTGATCCTTTGGCCAGCTTTTGAAATGAATATAATTTTGTGACCCAGAACTCCAGAAATTAATATTAACTGAGTAGTCAAACACAGATGGTCCATATGAAGTTTTCTGTGTAACCTCTAATTTGACATGTGAAATATTTTATATAACTTTAAAATATACTGGGATTTTGAGCATTATCTTATTTAAGGAATCACTTGCTGTTGCAAAGGAACAAGGACTCTCTGAGAAGTGCTTGGGTTTAGAAGACAGCGAGGCTTAAGTAGCTTTCAGAGTTTATGTAGTACAGTTATTGAGTCAATATTCCAGCCTAACCTATGGATATACCAGCAGTGAAATGCTATTCTGAAACTGCAGACTGTAAAACCTGCTCAGTTTAAAGATGTCCTACAAACTTGAAGACTTCAATTTTGGATTTGTGAAGACAGGACATGTCTACAAATGCTTCTGCAAACTCAGGTCTGCAGTCAGGCATCAAGGTGTTCAACATGAAGCTAGGGATGTGGGCCAGGGCTCTTGCTGGTAATGATGCAGTAGCAATACCAGAAAGAGAACTTGTGTGTATGGACCTCTCCAAAGGGCAAGGGAAGGCTCATCTCACACGATACCTGAGCCCCCTCTCGCCAATTTCACTGAGCGTGCATATCTTCATCTTGAGCCAAAGATGTCTGATTCTTGGCAAGCACTGTACATAGAACTCCATGAAATGGGAGCACACCTTTTAATGGTGATGGACTGGACAACTCCCAAGGGCTTCTGAAAACTTCGGTTGCTCTGAATCCCTAAACTCTAAAATAGTGGGAATGTTTCCTTTGACTTCAGCAGATGTCTTCCACAAGTATGCGAGAAATGTCTTAATATTAGCAATAGTTTTTAGATAATGAAATAGCCGAAGATCAGAACTTCATTTTCTCTCAAGCATGGTGCTGGAGGAACAATAGCTGAATAACTTTTATTTAGTATTTGCAACCACTGATTATACTCCCTCAAGATATTCTCACAATCATTTATTTTTCCAGTTCTGCCTAACAAAGTGTCCGGAGTTTGGTAAAGAAACAACTGGAGTGAAAGGGATTTGGGAGGTAAAAATACTGTAAAAGTCAGATAGGTGAGATGTTCTCCTGGTAAGTATATGAAGGAAAGAAAGATACTGAGTTCCTGGAGCTCTGGACATCACCTTCCATGTGAGAGGATTGTGAAATAATGCATATTTTGGTCGCTAATGTTCGGAGCAGAATTATATCCTAGTTGTAAGGGTTTTTTGGCAGCAGATGAAGTCTAGAAAGCGGAATGGTCCTGTTTGATACTCAGCTTCAGAGGGGATACCTGGGGCTGTTTGTTGAACAGACTCCCACAATATGGTGAATAGGGGCTCCTCTTGCCGTTGCCATGTAAAACACTGAAACTTGTCCCCAAGGGCGAAGAGGAATAACTTCCTGGACAACTTCACCAAATCACTCCTACTCAGGCTACTGCTGGAAAACTGTTAGGAGGCTGCTGACACTAATTGAGAGCAAGCCTAGCTATTTCTTCTCCTCAGCTTGGCCAAGATGACCATCTCTGCTGTGGAGACCCAAGCTGGAAAATTCTTCTTTGTTTGATCAAAGCAATCCAATTACATCCTTTTGGATCTTTATATATCAGCATCGCATAACATCTCTTTTCACTTAACTACTCCAGCCATTCATTATCCACTCAAATGGGACCTGGCAGTGCTTTCTGTATTCAAGTTTTTTTGGATCAGTAGTTATATCTGTTGTCGGTCCAGAAAATGTCAGTTTTCATCTGTCCTCTCCCTTGCACAGGGCTTTTCCTTTTAAACCAAAATTTTGGTTTAAATATTTAAACATTTATTTAAGTGGCAAACCAATGCATCCTCTACTTACGTCAGTTTTCACTAGATTGCATTTCTCTGGCTTCACTTGTCTTATGGCTCACCAGATAACATATTAATGGCCTATAAGAAAACCCTGCAGGATGCAGCCTGGGGAGAAAATGGACTATGTCTAGATTTCTTGATGGTTCTACATTTGGAAATCTTACTCAGAAAGATGTTATGATTCTGATGGAACAAATACAGCTGCTTCTTTGTGCGTATTACATCCACAAGGAAAGATCTTCCATGGTCACTTGTCTTGTATCAAAAGTTGTTGGCATTTCCTACAGGAACACTAAGCTCTGTGTTTATTAGTCCAATAAATGGCTGTCATTTAATGCTCCAACCAATCCTCCTAGTAATTACAATCAGCAGGGTTCCCATGCTGTGCATCAGTGATGGTTCGTGAACTTGCTTCAGTAACTTCCCATGAATCATCAGTACAGTTGACACAGCTGAAGTAGACAAGTCAAACTACAATTACATAGTTTTGTTGGGGTTTTTTTAAGCCTGGTTTCCTCAAGGCCGTCACACTGTAAGTCAGACTCTACAGCTGAATATATTGCTAAGATTCTTCCAAATCTGACAGACAGCTAGACATGTCAGCAGTAGCAAGACAAGCAACAGAGGAGAGGAGAGATTAAATTCATGCTCCCCAGTCAGGCACAAAAGTTGCCATGTAATCTCAGGTAAATTTTCAGGTCCCACAAACTACTAACAGGGGAAGTATTCCCACTATATGAGATGTTCTGATTTGATTTTATGCGTTGCTATCCAGAGACGAGCCCAACCCTGAGTCAGGGAGCCAAAGGAAACAAGGCTTTGAGCTTCTGTTGCTTACAGATTGGCTTCTTGTTAAACTCTTTCCTAACTTCACTGTCAGAGAAGTGTGTCAGCTTTTGTTTTTTTGTTTTAAATATACAAAGATGGTTTTTCAATTAAACATTGTGCAACTGTCCTGAGAGGTACATTTCCAGTACCTTCTTTACTAATAATTCTTGAGAACATAAGGCAAATGGAACCTGAGGGCAGAGGGTGCAGCAAGCTTTCCTGTGTTAGGTAAGATGACAACCTGAGAACATCTCTGGTATGGGCCAGAGGCTTGTAATAGGTGAAAATGCAAACATGCCAGATTGACGTGATGTAGTGTGATGTCTTCAAAATCCCACAACTCTGCCTGGGATGTTGACATTTGGCCCATAAACGTCCTCTGAATGCTGATAAACCAATGAGTTTTTATCAGACATCAGGCCTGTTGCGTGACGGGGAACAGACGGGGGCTGTTTTTCAGCTCTATGGTTTTGGTAGACCCTCGTGACCAGCTACATAGCCTATCATTGCTGAGAAAAGGTGTTGGAGATGAGTTCTACTTTCAGGTGTGAAGCTGTCCTCCAGGTTGCGATGTGTAAAAGGAGGAAAGCAATGTATAGGAAGGAATGATGCTGTATAGGCTGTAGGTAGCATTGTGTTACATGAGGACAACAGTCCTGATTATAAGTATTTCATTGGTCATCCATGTCTGGTAAAGGTGAGAAGAAACACATTCAATTTTTCATATTCCTTCCTCTATCTCCTTTTTTCAGCTGGCTTGTTTGTTGGAGCACCTCACTCTCCTGATCCTTCCTGATGGGGGAGGAAATAACTGGTTTTGCCATTTTCTAAATAGGACAAGCTGAGGCAGGGAAAAGTACATCTGTTAAAGCAAATTAGGAGAGAAAGAGGCACACAGTGCAATTCTCAAAATTCTCCCCAGATGTCCAGCTCCCCTTGGCACCAAGCATTAAAGAAATTCCTCTAAGTTTTCTATCTGCATCTTTGCAAACATAATTCCCTCTGAATGTCTGCCACTAAATCATCTACCCATGGTTACAGAAGGAATTTGAAGTATCACAGGAAACTGATCCTTCTTCAGCAATAAAAATGGTGTTTAATTGTTGCCCTTTCCATCTCGTGTGGTGTGCTCTAGGGAGTTTGCCAGCTTGAACTGGGTGCGTTTCAGCTGCCAAATTATTCGTTGAGGGAAATTCCCAAAATGCTTTGCATCAGGAATAAGTATATATGTAAGTGTGCGTGTATATATATATATATAAAAAAATATACATAATGTGTGTATACAAAATATATTTACAGTAGCAAGAAAATAGGAAATAAGAGCACTTCCAAGATTCCCATTTCTCCTCCAGCCTGTTGCTAGTGGGTCATTAAAACATTTGAAGTGCAAGTGTTAGGTTGCACTATGTTCCTTCCAGAACTTACAGATGGCAAAAGAACTAGTAAGTTCTGAGTAGGTTTCTTCTTGTTTAATTTTTCCAGTAAACTCCCTCCCACCAGAAGCTCAGCTGGGACAACTTAAATTTATTTTGCTTAAAACAGGAACTGAGCCTTAAAACCATTATTAATAAACAGTTTATTTTTTACTGTGAAGCATCCAATGTAATTCATAAATTATTGTCCATTTAATTAAAGACACTCACCTTTCCAGCTGTTTCTCTAATCAGCTTCATCTAAAGCCAATAAATTCAGTGGTGCTTTGCCAGTAATGTCAGAGATTTTGGTGCAGGCAGAACTACTTTCAGGGCTCCTTTCCTTATCACCCTGCGTGTTACTAGGTCCTGTTGATTTGCAGAGGCCCTGAGACACGCTTGAACTTTTAGGGTCTCTGCCTCTTCACCAGCAGGTTGCCCAAGGTGGGGGCTGCCATGCTTGGCCAACACAGCAGACCCACCTCTTGTCTTTATTTTTTTTCTCATATTCCTTGAATTCAAAAGTGGACCTGTGAGAAATTAAAGTAACTTTGCCACAGCCATCCTAGAGGAGCAAGTCCACCATTGATGTAGCTAGCAACTTGCTCAGTGACCCTTCAAACTAACCCATATACAAGATCATTTCCTGTGAAATGGAGTGGGATGTTCCAGGCAGCTGGTTGGAGAGAGAAGCCTGTCTGTGACTATTACCCATAGCCAAAAAAACTCCCTAAAAAAAAATCAGTCGTTTCTACAGCTGGTGGGAGCCTCCTGAGTTCAGGAGTAACCAAATGAGCTCATGGGAAATAATTCTACTGAGGGCTATGAAATACAAATGCAAAGATACTACTTTGACTCCAGAAATCATCCATGAAGTTTGTTAGAGAGGCTTCTGGAGAAACGAGAAGGGAAACAGAACATAAAGGTAGCCGGAAATGTCTGCATTCGTAAAATTCACTCCACTCTCAAAGTGACCTGCAAAAGAGAGGAAAGTGGGCTAACCTTTGTTTATAGAGATGTGCCAAAGAAGCGCACTATTCTTTGCATCTCACCTTTAATTTACTTCTGTTCCCAGTCCTCGTATGCTGTAGTTGCATCTGTGACGTGATTCAAACGGGGCTAAGAGCGAGGCTGTGATTTCTGCAGAGAGGAGAAACCACGGCTGACTCTCCCTGGGATCTGCTCTTTGTCAGCCCCCGGAAAGCTGCCTTGATCCTTGGTATTTGTGTGAGCAGAGCAGGCAGAAAAGGGATGAAACACTCACTCTGCAATGTTTTTTTCAAGCATTGAAGCCATCTCAGCTGATCAAGTAGCTGCACTTTAGTGACTGTATCATCTGCACAGTGACATCAGTACTGGTTTGCCATTAGATAACATTTCTCAGAAAGAGAAATTTAATCTATTGGATTACTTTCCCAAGTAAATGGGGGGAAAAATACAAACAGGAAAGCTTTGCAAGGCCAGAGTTTGTTTTTACTTATGACATCCTTTAAAACAAAAGCTAACTATCTGCTCAGCAACTCCTTATAGGGCTAAGGTTCAAAACTGAAAGTAACTTCCTAGCAGAAGCGTCCTAATAGTTGTGTAGCAAGCTGGGGGGTATGATAAATCTGAATCGTTATGAGAATCTGTGAGGGCTTGGGTGCAGGCTATTTTGGGTTAGCTTCTGACTTTCTGAATTTTTAATGTGACTATTGCAGTTGAGTGGTTTGTTTATTTATTCTTTATGAACCCTATACAAGAAAACCTTTTTAGATTGGAGAGAGCTGGAAGCGAAGGATGAAGGCAGCCTGGGAGGCTGTCCCCAGCTCCTCTCTCCTCAGAGGTAGATGACCTCTGAGCCACTTGGCCTGGTTTGGGAATTTTCCCCTCCGCAGCCCTGTCCGGGCAGTTCCCATGAGGCAGGACCACTAACAAAAGCCTGAAGGACTGTGTTGGGACCAGGGACTTGCTTTGCAGAACGGCCCCTTCACACACTGCAGCAAAACCAGACCTGATGCCACTTGACTGAATCGAGTCTTGCGTTTGTGGATTTAACCTCATTTTCTGCTGCAGGCCTCTCGGTATGTAAGAAAGCAAATTCAAGCATGCCACTGTGTTCACTGAGGCAGCAAGCTTTGGAGGCAGGGGGGCGGAGAAAATTCCCCTCCTTCTGCAGTTCATGGTGTTCTTCTAAACTATTTATAAATAGGTCTACTGTAGCCAGTGTTTGCATTTGGGCAGCTTCACTGTTCTCATTTTCAAGGCTTCTCTCAGATCTTCAGTAAAGGTTGGTTTGACTCCCCTTATTTGAAATAAAGAGGGGAAGGAAGTTAACCCTGTAGGCAGGTGGCTCTAATGCCAAAGATCCCCTAATTCCCAGGAACACGAGCGAGTCCTCCCTCATGCGCAGCTCGGAGCCCGCTCTCCCTTTTGCTCCGTTTTAATTTCCCTGCACTCTTCATTAGTTGATGACAGTTCTAACTTCCTGCATCTTTTTAAAGAGATCCCCCCCGCGCATCATCTGGGATTCATGAAATGCAGAGATCTGGTAAGCAGCACAAATCACACGCTCCTGGCCCCCTCTTGCCAGAAGCCCTGGATAAGTTTTCAGCCGAGTTTATACTTCACGTCCCTTCACTCTACAGAGGAATAATATATGGCTCCATTTTCTCCAGCAAAATTTGCACCAAAAAACAATCTATTTTGTGAAGGATTATTTTTTGCTGATTGAGGGCTGTTTGGAGATGACAGGCATCTGATCTCATCTTAAGCCTTAAATTGCAGTAAATCCTGTATTTATTTACTTTTTACTTCAACCAAATAGGACATTATCCTGCCGTTGAGTTAACACTTTCAATGCTTGCCTTAGCTAAGCATTGCATGCCAAAGGCATTAATATCTACCACCACAGGCCAAGGAACAGCACAGAGCAACAGCTAAAACACTAAATAGGATTACGTGGCTCATAAGACACAGAGAATCAGAACCAGCCTGTTAAGTAGTCTTTAATTTGTACTACGTATATGTAACAATCGCTTTGCTTCTGCATGGGGCAGTCGAAGGACAGGTAAAACACTGTGAAACAGCCTGAGACACTGCGCCCTGTGTATGGGCACGGGATGGGATGCTTCATCCTCTTCCTGCTGCTGGCATCCAAAGGCTGGGAGCAAGAAAGGTCTCAGCTGGTATTTTCTTGAGGTTGCAACCTATATCTGTATGAAGAGAATACGGCTTTGCATAAGGCTGTGCAAAAACTCACTTCTGAAATGGAAAACACTTTTTTCTTAGTTGTTTTCTCTTTTTTTTAATAATCAAGATCATCTTACCCTCCTGTATCCACAGGACCTTGCTAGCAGCCTTCCTCAGAACAGGTTATCTCTGACTCAAATGGTACACTTATTTTGGGATGGGCTACTAATAAATAGAGGTTTCTAGGTGTTCTGAATGTGGGGAATGTACGTGGTAGGCTGGTACATTATGAACCTAAACA
Source organism: Eurystomus gularis (assembly GCA_013400335.1). Classification (NCBI taxonomy): domain Eukaryota; kingdom Metazoa; phylum Chordata; class Aves; order Coraciiformes; family Coraciidae; genus Eurystomus; species Eurystomus gularis. The sequence goes on along the minus strand of VZZY01017148.1, from coordinate 318,039 downwards.
AAGAAGACTTATAAGACTAAGTGTTGGTTTATTGCCTCTTTAAGACTATGAGATGAAATGTTTATATAAAAAAGGTGCATTATCCCAAGACAACGGTTTTATTTCTGCTGCTATTACTAACACAGTGTTACGAAGACCCAAAAGCCCTCTGTGAACTCTCTGCTCTGAGCTATGAATTCAGGCCAAGATGAACTTCTCCCAGTAAGTCCAAACGACTGTGACAAGGCACTCGCCTTCAAAGAGGTGTCCTGGGCAATAAGGCTAGAGGGTGGTCTGATCAATAACAGAGCTAGTTCATGTGCATTTTTGCTGATGTAAAAATGCACACCCTCATGCAGGTCTAATTTCTTTTAGCACAGAAGCACTAAAAAAATTAATTGATGCTGTTCGCCTTGGGTGTGTTCAGCTGCCCCTCGTTTTGAACCTCCCACAGGCTGAGGGATGGTTTCTGTGCAGGCAGTAACTGTTACCCTGGCAAATAAGTGTTCACCCTCTGTTTAGAAATCTAATTTTCTTCCCTTATTTGCTGTGGTAAAAACCGCACAGCATTCTCATCACAGAATTCCTTTCCTAGTTTTTCTGTGTTTTGCCCTCTTGCAATCTCTGCAATTACCTTTGGCGCAGCAATTATTATTGTACCAGCTGTAATTCTTGCAATAGGTGAACCTAATGAAATATTGCTAGATGTCTTGTGAACTTCCAGCACTGGTGAGTATGGACCTCACCAGAGCTTTTATTATGGACTTTTCCTAATTTGTTTGGGTATGCACATGAAGGCTTTGATGTGATCTACTTCACATGCTATAGCAAAATGAATTGCCAAAATTATTTACCTCTGAACTGTGATCTTTTGTCTAGAAAAGTGCAGTTAATGGTAGGTGGTTAGGGATGAGTCTCTTGCACAGTGCATTTTCCACTTGCTTGGCACCTCGGTTGAATGGCCCAAGTTTTAGTTTTATATGTCACCGAAAAAAGCAAACCTATAAAACATTGTTTGTGAGAACTATCTCTGTATTTCAACAACTGTTTTAAATATTAGAAAATAATTTCTTTTAATATCTTATTATTTTAAATTTAATTTTTTAAAAATCTATTTCAGTTAGACACTGGCCATATAATATTAATGGAGACCTTAAATGTTTGAATTTGCTTTTATATTTCTTCCATTTGCATTGGTTAAACGTCCTACACTAAATAATTCCCATACCCATTAACATATGATTTGCCCACTAGTAATTACTTTGTCATCCTTACTTCCTCAGGCTATTTTAAACTTTAAGCTACTGTTAATCCATGACCCTAGTGCTTTGGTCTCCAGGTCTGAATTATATAAGTATTAAGGAACAAGGATTGAAATGAACTACTCTTGGCTTTATTGTACAATTACAGTCAGCTGATTGGCTTTTCTATTTCCACTAACTAAAATAATACAGTAAATTTAATTCCTTTGTGAAAGGATCATAAGAATTTTGTTTGGGGTTGTTTTTTTTTTTTTGGTAGTGTGGCAAGGCCAAATAAGAAATATTTCTAAGGGGAAAGTAATAATGGAGAAAATAGAAATTGTCTGCTTTTCTGGGTGTTCAGGATTGCTGCCAAGTGGACACAAAGACGACTGAAGCAGGAATGTACCCCACGCTCTGCAGTGGCCACTGCAATGGTAATTGAATAAAATCTGCTGAGAGAAAAAAAAGGCACTTTGGTGATGAAGCTGAAATGGCAAAATAGGTGCCTTTAAAGGATCTTTTTGTAGTGTTTCCTCGAACCCTTTCACCTTCCATGAGACTCCCCCGACAGCAGAACACCTGTTGAATGTCAGGTTTCCCTTTGGTTGCAGGAGTGCAGCATCGTATAGCATGGTCCTGTCTCAAACAGGCTGGGCAGTTTGCTTTTGCTCCTGTTCCAGTCAAGCCATCTGATTCTCATTTGAAATGCTATCTCTAAGCTGCTTTTGTTTGATGTCTTACTTTCCTGAAAGGTTATAACCAAAAGGCCAGGCTTTTGGAAGAGTTTGGTTCCCTTGTATGATACTAGTTTCCAAGCAGCAAGTAAATAAGGGGTCACATTTTCCAAAGAGAGTGCTGCCCCACTGTTGGTGCTGTGAGAAATCTGCTTTGCAGCTCCAAGGCTGTATTTGGGGAGAAACATTGCTGACAGGCTGAGTTAGTGGCCCAAATTCTCCTCCCTTTATCCATATAACCACATGAAAGCTTGTGCCTCCTATCCACAGAGTGTGCATGAATAATTTGCTTGGCATCAGACTGGAGCTAGCTAGCACAATAACTATGCTTTGTAGGCTCCATATGTCCCTTGCCTTGGAGCTTTTCAAATGATACAAAATTCTGGTACCGCGACTAAAATGAGAAAAGCCTGGGCAATGACTTCAGAAGCAATTGGGAGTGACCTAAAGCTCATAAAAGGACTCCTGGCTTCAGCGGTGTTGACCCAAGTCCATGAATCTGAAGAGTTAGATCCAGACCCAGTGAAGATCCTGGAATGACCCTTGCAGTCTGCAGAGAATTTGGGTTTTTAATCACTGCAAGGGTATCCTAATTTCCAAACGCTTCAGAAACTCTGGACTCTCTAACTGTGTGTCTTGAAATATGTGGGCACACATTGCCTATCCCTCTCCTTCCCTATGCACTGAACATTTTTGGTGGAGGAAAGTTCAGTAACGGAAGTGTAAACCTTCTGTTTACATCTATAAACAAGATAAGGTACAAATTGCTGCAATACAAACTTCCTTGCTCTGGCCCTCCACTGACCTCAGCTATAAAGGACAAGGAGCCTCCCTTCTCGCCACTGCTGGAGACCCCAGACAAAGTTTCAAACAGCAAATGTGTTTGCAAAATCTTCCGAGTGAATTTTTCCAACTGCTGTGCTCTTCATACGCTGCCCGGGGGCTCGTGGCTGTGGCACGTATTTCCTGCAATCAAGAAAAGAGCTCCATGCACTTTTGCCAAAGGTCTGGGGTAGAGGAGTGCATGCTTGTACCGCATTTCAGACTGACAGCAGGCATCCATGTCGCTGAATCATGCACTCATGTCTTCTCCTGGGTCAAATAAATTGGTTGCAAAATAGCTAAGATTCTGCCAAGTAAGCACAAGTATAATTAGATTTAAAAGCTACTCATGCATTGTCTTATTTTTATAGATTTCAATAAATGAAGAAAGAAAAAGATCTGCCCATGAGGCAAGAGCTGGTTTATAGGCACGGGAACCTGACTCCTGGTGACCCAGGCAGATGACACATGGTCAGAAGAAAGTACACAGAGAGAGGACCGAGGCATGAGAAAAGGGCTAGGGAATGGGGCAGAAAAGCGCAAGGAACTCTGCCCTTGACAGCTGTAATTAGAGCTCCATGCACTGAGAGATCTCACAGCTCTTCTTCGTTAAAAGCTCCCAGCCATTGGCAACCCTAGTCCAGCTGGATGTTCACGCCATTGAGACGCTGGTGAGGTCTTTTAATCAGAATTTGTTAATCTGGGATTTCCACAGCCGTATCTATTCTGGGTACTCAGCAGAAGCTAAACTATCATGTTTGGTATCAATGTCAGACCCTAGGGCAGTGCAAGGTTGAGCTTTTCAACACCAACGCTGCATTTGCAAAAGTGGGCGAGAGTTACAATGATGTTTGCATCTCCCCAGGCGAGATATGGTTCCTCTCCTCCTGAAGCAGCTCAGCAGAGGGGCACAAGGACATCGCCTCTGACATGGGTCACCCAAAGGCAGATCCCTGGAAGATGAACTCGTACTCAGGTACGTCACTGCTCTAAGCTTACCTTGTTCTTAACCCTGTCACCATTGAACTGTTACCATTGGCATGCCCTGGAGATGGCATGAAATGCTTCTAACAGGGAAGTAGTTCTTATGTGTTTAAGCAATGCAGAAGCCTTTTTTGTTCCTTGTGCTGTACAGCGGGTTGCAGGAGAGTGGCTCAGGGATAGCTGCAAGAGAAAAGGGCCATGGAGACAGTTCTTGGTCAGAGTTGTCATGATGCTGCCAAAGCAGCAGAGGTGGTGACGCTGGATCCCTCCTGAGGTTCTCGGTAGAAGCATGTCAGATCTTGAAAACTGCTGGCCCAGAGGCCTATTTTCTATTCATAGCAGTGTTCAAAATCTTTCATGTAGTCAATTAGATACTGTTGCTCTAAACCAGATGGTTTTATATATACACAACCAGGACTACAAAGTTACATTCTCACTGTTCGGAGGAGTTAACAGAATAAAACAGGATAAACATGTGTTTGTTTTAATGAGCCCAGTGCTACACAGCAGTTGGGGGGGTGGAGGGAAGGTGCCCTTTTGGCTCTTGGGGTGTTTGGTTGACCCATGGGTGCTGGGAGATGCCAGCAAGCTATGACAGGTCTAGGGCTCTCAGCCATGGGCCAGTATCTCCCTATCCAGGAGTTGCACGAACACAAATGCCCATATTGTTGGTAGCTGAAATGGCTCAGATGTGGACAATTCTGCTTTGCTTAAGGGCTTTTAGTTACAAAGAGCAATGGGCAGGAACCTGCTATGAGAACGGTGCTGCTGCTATGTGTGACTGTTCCCTCTCCCTGTAAAAAACGTGACTCTTAGCTAGTCGGCTAGCGTGGAGTAACGCATTAACCAAGTGCGATAAGGCAGAGCAGCTCTGATACCAGCTCCATTTTCAGTCCTGTGTTTGTTCTGCAGTTCACACAAAGGGGTCTTGGTCCCTCGATAGGCCCTCTTATGTCAAAACAATGTCAGTTAAGTCAACAAATCCATTCATGTTACAGTCATTTCCAAGTCATGCTTCATCCCTTTAAAAATTATGGCTGCATTTTAGGGATATTTAAGAATTAAGTTGATAATACATGGGGAGAAAACGTGGAAACAGCTGGCTCACAAACACGAGCCTGATTCCCGTCACCAGCATTCAGTAATGTTATTCATATTCTAGTGTCTACAGAAAGCAGAGGCCTGAAAAATATGACATCTATATCCCAACATACATGCATCATAGGACAGGGAATTACCTCCTTAGCAGAGCTGCCCTGTCTCCAGGCATACCACACATCCTGCCCATGTGCACATCTGCTCAGGTCTGCCATGCAACTGCAGGTGATGAGGAGCCCTGGTGGGGTCATGGTTATTAGGAAGGCCCAAATGGTCCAAATCCTCTAAATATGTCTAAGGATCACTTCTGGCTGGGAAAGACATGTCATGCCCTCAGACTGGGTATATGGGAGCTCTATTCCTGGTGTCATCAAATTCAGCCCCTGATATTGTAGGTCATAGTGCTATAATCCTTACTGCAAATAGATTGCACCTTGTTTTAGAAGTAAGTTAGGTGTATGAGAGCAGCATCTAGATTACTGGCAGGTTGTAACTACCTCTTTCAGCTATACTGCTTGTTCCTACTGGCATCCTTACGCATCCTGTCCTAGCTCATCCCTCCTTGCAACCAAAAGATAAAGTAAGGCTTGGTTTAAAAGTCTTGGGAATTTTGAGGACTGATCCATGGTTTTGTGTGCTTAGAGTTGACAGAATTAGATGCTCACTTCATTGACTGAAAACAGATAAAAAGAAATACCTGCTTGTGCAATGAATAATTCACCGCTGAAAGTAAGTGCTGCAGGATAGTATTTGCGATGAAAACTGCATGATGTTAGTCTCCATGAGTCAATCTGATAGCTAGAAAGTTAAAGGAAGGAATTCCTGCTGGCTCTTCTCTCTTGAGGAAAAAAATGAAGGCAGAAAACCCCATCCTTTTAACACTGTCTGCATTTAGAAACAGCCTACATTTTAAGTAATTAAAATGGATGATCCTGACAAACATTTGCCTCCAAAGAAATAGTCTATTGTAAACTTAAACTTTCAAGATCCTTTAAGGCATACCAGCACAACTGTCTCCTAAAAATTCTTCCCAAGCCATCTGGTGCCTTATCTTTGTAGCCAAGCCATACAATAACTTTAAAAGAGGATTGTTGCTAGCAGGCTTTAGTCTCAGGACTACAGATTCCCTTGGAATTATCACAGCTAGCTCTGTACCCGGCAGCCCGGCAGCTCTGGCTCTGTGAACACTTTCTATCATGACCCAAAATATCCAGCTGTGGTCCTTTGGGGAGGTGCCTTCCCCATATGGTTTGCAAGGGGAGTGAAGGAGTTACAGGGAGAAGCTGGAGATGCTTTGTGCTTCCAAACTGGGATTTACACTCCATTCTCACAACAGTGGCCCAGCCCGAGTGGCATGACATGAATGTGGTTACAGAGGCTGCAGCCAATACATGTCATTCCTGAAGCTCTACCCGCACCTGTGAGGGGAATGTATGGATTCCAGGTTTGCTCCTACACAGCCTTTGCCATCTACAAAGGTATTTAGTGAGTGAAGCAGCAGGAAGGTGTGGAGCAGAGATGGCTGATGGAAACGGCTGGGAAGGAGAGGACAGCTCTGTTTCAGCTTTGCAGATCATCCAGAGTTTGCTCTCCCTTGGTTGCATCCCACTACTTCTGAGTCTGCTCCTCAACATCTCACCTGAACTCCATCACTTAAGAAACACCGAATTCTTACTGTTAAGTGCCCTACTTTGGTTGCAAAAGCAGAGCTTGACAGTAAGTAACAAAGGCTGCAGACACCTGGCAGGAAAGCAATGATCTAGGCACAAGCTGGAGTGAGGGATCCTGCGTTAGCGGCGCCCAGCTGCTCGGGCAGGAGGGCGATAGCCACTGTGAGAAACGGGCAGGTTGTTGCAGTGTACGGCTGAAAACAGAACTTGCTCACCACTTGCTTATCCAGCATAGATGGGGAGAGACGAAATCCCTTTTTTAGATTTTTGTCATGTGCTTATATGCTTTAAAACTGGGTGTAAGAGTGTAAGGAGCACAGGTAGGAGGAGAACTCCTGTCTCAACACATCCTGAACTCAGCATGGTGGAGACTTGCTGGAAGCTGCATCTGCAGCTTCACATTTAAGCAGCATCTCTTATTCCTTTAGCTGTGAGGGAGCAATCCCACAGTGCTGCTCTGGTCTGCTGCACCTTCTGGCTGTAGTAATGACATGATACCAGCAATTTTCCCAAGTGATGGAGCTACCGTTAGATTATCTTCTCCCTCCCAGTGCCAGTCTGTGCCAAGAACCCTCAGCTACCTCGGCAGGTTTTAAAAACCCTCTGGTTTTCAGTGCTGCACCTTAGGGAGCACAGCCATTTTTCAAAGTTAGAAATGTTTTTCTTTTTTCAAGCTGTTGCAACTTGGTAATGAAATACTGGGTGTTATATATACTTGTCAGGTGGATATTAATGAGCACGATGTGATGCTGTAAAATGGCCACTGGAAATTGCAGAAGGCCCAATTTTGCACTTCTCCAAGCCAGTGGAAGTTTTGTTGATGAATTTTAACAGGAGATGGATTAAGCCATTAGTGGTTTTTTAGCCATTGAGGATTTTTTTGACAGTTTTATAACTGGTACAGACTTCCTAGCACTATACAAATACAACACCATCGCAAAGGCTTCTCCCAGGGAGATGTCTTTGCTGTTAGCTGGCTACCTTGTGACACCTCTAGAGAAACCAAACAGCTCAGGGAAAAAGAACTTGCTATCCGTGAAGCTGCTTAGTTTTCCTACTCTAATGGATATTTGTATTTTATTACTTCTGGAGACAATCTACTATTTGGGGAAAGAATGGAAACAACCCTTCAAAATTAAGAGGTTTACAGTTTGATGATCCCTGCACTGAAATACTACACTGTATGCTTACACTGCATGCAGGCTTGTGTGGGGGGACAGGACTGATCAGAGGAGCAGAGCTCCACAACTCCATGTTCTTTGCCAAACCAACCATCTCAGTCTCATCTTCATAAGGTGATGGTGATACTTTGCAGAGCTGTTATGATAATTAGTTTATATGAATAAAAAGTACATGGCCCGAGGGGTAAAGCTTTTTGTACCTGCAGAACTTCCAACATTCCCGGGTTGCCTTTTGGTGTTGGGATTACAGAACATCTGCTCCATTTAGTCCTCCTAGTATTACTGTTAACATTTTGGCAAAGGCACCTGGAACACAGCAAAGATGCACATGTACATAGTATCACAAGTCAAAAGGAGTATATTCAGGTCCTGTTTGATTTATAGCATGTCAAACACAGAAGAGAAACCCATACAATGCTTTAGCTTGATGGCTTAATTTACATAAAAATGGGAGGATACAGAATTGTTTCTCAGCTACTTTAGGACCTGCCCCAGATTGCTACCTGTAGTAAAAAGGGCAGGGGATGGGATCTGTAAATGCTTATTGGGCCAAAAGAACTGCCAGGCTGCAGTGAGTCCCAGAAGTCGGGCTACTCTGAGCATGCATTTTCCACAAGGAAGATAAGAGGTGTAAGCAAAAGGAGCAGTGTGTGAACAGTCTGCAGCAATTGCTGGGAGCAGGGGAGGGGTGAGCTGGAACCAGTAGTTTCAAGTGGAAAGCCTCAAGGGATCATTATGTCCATCCATGCTGACATGAGGCTGAAAATCCCATACATTTGCAGAGTCTACGTGGTCTTTGCTGTTCCTCCCACCCAGTCCCTAGTTCCTACTCATGTATCTGTTTTCCAGGGTCAAAGTTGTTTCTAAGGCAAACTGAGAGCCTGTTTCCTCACATGTGAGTGGAGCAAGATGAGAGACTTGTTTGCTTTTTCTCTTTCACCTTCTGTTCCCAAATGATGGTTCCCCACCCAGGGATGATATCTGCAAGGACAGGGTTATAGTTGCATTTCCACTACAGCCAGCTTGCACTGGGAACCAGGATGGGACCAAGAGTTTAATTCTGCTCTGCAGCATCCTGGTGCATCATTTCCTAGCTCCCTCTGCCACCAGCCCTAAAATGGGGACCAGGATAGGTGCCCACAGAGGGCAAGCTGCAACAGCAGTGAGTGAAGTGCTGTGCTGTTATTGCTGTAGATGGTGGGTACCACTTCCTAGCCCTCTACTTGCCAGAAGAGCAGAGCCCCAACTGACCAAGCAATTCAGACCTCAATGGCAGCAGCATGCTACACAGGGCATGGCTCAAGGTAAGAACAGCCCTGTGGAGGAAACAGGAGCTTAAATGGCTACCAGAGATGAGTTAAACTGTGTATTTAAATTGTTTTAACCAGGATTAAAAAGAGTTGGCTTGGAACAGATAAGTTTGAAAATTAAGTATAGACCAAGAACTTGCAAGTTTCAGCCCCTCTAAACAAACGCAAAAGGCTTAAAACAACTTAAAAATCCAGCAGTTACATGATTGCTGAAAATGTCCTTTAAAGAGAAGCCTTAATGTGGGCAGAACAACGGAGGGAAAGGCAGCACAGAGCAGTTAACAGCATAGGCAGATGAGCAAGAGAGGCTGAAATCCAGCCAGCAAGCAGTCGGCTGTTTGAAGGGAATGAATCTTTCACTTTCTGACCACACAGATTAGACACAAGGAGAAAATGTTTGCTGTCTTCGGTTATCTTGTGGCATTGAAGAGCAACCATCAAAGGAAAACAGTCTGCCTTCTGGGATAATCGTTGGGCAAGTGAGTGGATGCAACAGATAAAAGAAGATGATGCTTTCCCGGAGAAGCCAAGCGGCAAACAACAAAGATGACTGACTGGGGATTGCCCTCACCTATGGGGAAATGTAACGGGGGTGAAAAGCAGTGCAAAAACTGCAGGAAATCTGGGTTCCTCAAGTGTATTCTTGCAGCAGTGTGCACTGCCTTAAATTTCGCACTGAGGTTTTGCTGTTGTGATCAAGTTCTCATTTTGTAGTTTATAGAAAAGGCATTTGAAGCTCAACTTTTGCAGTATTTACATAGGCAAAATTCCCAGTGTTTTAAGGGGATTTTTCCATGGGTAGGTATGGCCTCTTAGGGGTTACTTTTGACTGGGTGAGGACTTGGACTCTGTGCAATTACCATACCGTAAGTATTAATAGATCCTTCCTAATAGGAAAGTTATTTGAATTTAAGATCGTAGCTTAGTTTCTCTAAACTCCACATAATCTATTTACTTACGCCAAAGCTTTCCTTCTGCACTTCCTAATCGCCAGCTGTAAAGATTCAAAATGCTGCATAACATACAACTTTTCTGCGTATCAATGGGGATGGCATTGCAAGTAGGTAATGCCATGCTCCTAGAATGTATTTAGTGCCATTGCAAAGCTGGGACTTGGTTCGAGTAATACTTCAGTTCACTCCCAACTCTGCCCCATAATTGAAACCTATTTAGTCCCTCCATGGGTTAGCTCCCTTCTTCTGAAAGATGGAGGGGTTTTGTTTCTTGCCTGCCCTCATGTCTGTATGTGCCAAGGTTTCAGATCAGTGAGCAAGTCCATGAAGATGCCTCTTTACAAGACAGCCTCACTCCATTCAGCTTGGTGCCAAAAAGGAAAGCATCCAACCCACCCAAGTCACAGGTATGTGGGGATGCTTCTCACCCCGTGCCAGCTCCTGAGCACCTTTGAACTCTACCCCAGAGCCAAATTAACGAGTTACCTTGTAGAAAACAAAGAAAAATGAGCAAAGCTTTGGCAAGCTTTCCTGTCAGTGAGCTGAACAGGAGCAAGGCAGCTCCCACCAGCACCAGATGCAGCACAAGGGGATGCTGAGGCTGGGAGTGGTGGGATGAGGGGTAATTGTGAAACAGGGACGGCAGGTGCCCTGGGGCAGTCTGCAACCCAGATAAAACAGCAGCAGACTTATTTCCCAACACCATCCTGATCAGAGGACGAGGAGATGAGTGAAGGCTGCACCCCTCTTCCCCAGGACACCAACAGGACTAGCTCCACGTAAGCCTCTTCCCCTCCCCTCTGAGTCAGCTCCAATGCTATGCTCAGCTTTTCTCTCTCTTCTTCCTCAGGCAACTTGGTTCACTTTTCTTCACTCCTCCTTTGCCGACCAGCTGCTTGATATCTCTCCACACGCCCAACTGGCAGTGCTGGCTCACCCCGGCACTCCCGGGAGACATGTCCGCACCCACCTGAGCACGGGATACAGCCTCCCCCTGCCCTCCTACAGCATCCTATTTCTGGGGCCATATCCCAAGCTCAAGCACCCTGCATTCCTCTCCCCATGAAGTCTGAAAGTTTGGGGACATACGTAGAAGTTGTGGGAAGGCTCTGGAAGACTGTCAGGGCTTCAGTAATGTCCAGGGTGCTCCCAATAGCCCATCAGAGTGGCACCACAGCTCAGGGAGCAGATACTACTCCTGCTATGAGTTAAGTCGTTCATTCGATGATGAGACAGAGAAAGCCTGAAGAAAAGAATTGGCTCAAAAAAACACACCTGGAGGGAAGCCTGGGCTGATATGTGATGATGTTATGAGATTCCCCTTTTTGTTCATCCAGCAGCCCAAGGACCTTGGTGACTTTTCCAGCTCGATCAGGACACAATTCAGTGTGAGTCAGGTGGGGATGGCACACTCTTTCACGCTGAGCCAGGAAAGGCCAGGCAAGCCAGAGGTTTGCATGACAGCCTTCAGCAGGCTTTGCAGATTGAAGTTACTCTGGAATAGTTTGGTCTTGCTCCTCTTGTGAGGATTTCATTCTTAATGTGTGTGCATGAGCAAGTGATTAGCTGCAAGAATAAGAAGATGCTACTGTGCAGGCCCTTTGCAGCATTACAAGCAAATCTGGTCCAGGTTCACTTGTAAACAGGTGAGTGTGTGGAGATACAACCACGCTTGGTAAATGGGAACAGCTGCCCCTGGCAGTAGATGACATCTACCAGAATGGGCACATCACGGCTCCTACACACCCACAGTGGAAGCAGGGAGACACATCTGCTCCCCAGGAGGGGAGGGGTGACCGTCAGGCAGCCGTGGCTGTGCTCACACCTGCCCTAAGGCTGGACACAGTGAGAAGACCCAACACCAATGTCAGAGCTGACTGCTCTCAAGGCAACCCAAGTCTGGAAGCATCCCAGCTTGCAAAGCCCCGGAAGCCAATATGGGTGAGTTATCTTATTGTAAGCTTCCAAGACTTAAATTAAACATGGTTTATAAGTGCGGGCACAATGCCACACTGGGAGGTTATGTGCCATTACGCCTTGCCCTACAGGCATGCCGACTTGGGTCTCCACAAACATGGAGAGTTAGAGGCACAAGGCTTTGCAGGTGATGCTTTGCTTACTCTGACTTTTTTATTCACTGTACAAAATTAGTAATTTACTGCTAATGGTTGAGGTTTGTAGGGCTTGACCAGTTATTGTTGAAGAGCCAGGAGGTGCTATGTTGCCTGGAAGTGGATTCTGAATGGATCTGTTTAAAGCTTTCCCTTTCTGCAGCAAGTACTGGTATTTCTATTCTTTGTCCCAAAGTTCAGTGAAGAAAATACAGAACTTTGACATTTTCTATGGAAGTGCAAACTTGAACTTCCAACCATCTATTTTCTCTTACCTTGGCTACAGGCTTTAAATGTCATCGCATCTTTCCCCATTTTAAAAAAGAACCACCAACCAAAAAAACCCAACAAAAACAAGGGTTTGGATCTTGCTTTGCGGAAGGGTAGAAGACAACGTTTAATTACATTTAGCCCTAGAAGACGTCTTAATTTTTTTGCCGAAAACTTCCAAATTGTAAAACAGAAAAACATAAACTCAGATGAGGAAACGATCTTTCTTTTCCCTCAGGGTGCCTGAAATCTGCACAAGAATAACCCTAACCAAAAGTTGCTTTAAGCACCTTGTATCTGAGAAGCGCAGAAGAAAACAACTGCTACACA
>VZZY01017148.1:206001-303951 GCA_013400335.1 Eurystomus gularis | reverse complement strand
TCCCGACGGGGGCTGGCGGCTCCGGCTTGCCCCGGTCGGTCGGGCTTTTCTCCCACCCGGCTTTATTATTCCGTCGGGTTCCGGCACCGGGGTGAACTTCTCCTGCTCTGCAAGTTTGGGGGGAAAACTGCCACCCAGCGGCACCCCGGGGGGGAGGTCAGCGGGAGCAGACCCCGGGCATGGGCGAGCCGAGGAGCCTTGCGAAGGGATGACCGGGGGCTCCGCAGCGGGGCTGACCCCGCCGCCGTCCTGCACCCCGGGGCAGGGGCATGGCCCGAGGAGAGGTGAAGGCGGGCTTCCAGGAAGCCCCTCCTGCTATCCTGGTGCCCTTCTCTGCAGGGGGATACTGGCAAAGGGAGGAGCAGCAGCTCCAAGCGCGGGGCTGACCCTTCTGGCTGCCCTGGTGCCTTCCTGAACCCCAGGGTGCCTGTCCCAGGTGCTCCCGGGACATCTCTGCTGGCCTCCACCTGGTCCAGGAGCTCCCCTGGGCATGTTCACCCAGGCAAGTGCACATGTGTGTGGCTGGGCAGGCCTTCCTTCTAGTTACTGGTCATGCATCCTTGCCTAGGATGGCTCCAGGATTATTTTTGCCTTGGCTATCTTGTAGTTACACACCGAATCCTTACATTTGTAGTCATGTGCAACTAGGAGTGTTAGTGTCTTCTCGTATGCAGGGATTTCACTGGCTGGACACCTCTCTCTGGTCCTTACACGTGGGTTTAAAGCCTGTCTCAGGGAGAGCTGCTGAATGAAAACCAGCACAATGTGATGGGGTTGTGCTGAGGCCTCCAGCACTATCCCCTCTTGGGCAGGGATGACTTGGTAGATGTCACTAGCATAGGGGTGGGCTCTGGCAGACGTGCCCCCCCTCATGCTCCCTGCCTATGAATTATGTTTTCTGTAAGTTTCAGTAGGGTGGCTGCAGGGAGCAGTGCAGCCTGGTGAGTGTGCATGCGGTGTGATGGGAGCTGGAGCTCCAGCCTGTGCTTTTGCAGGGGCTGCTGCAGAACTTGGCAATAGCACGTCTCCCATGTTAACCACTCATTTTGTTGGATAGTCCTGTTCCATAGTTTGTTTTGCTTGAAGCTGACCACCTGTTTCTCTCTGGTCCCTCTCAGCTAGGCACGTTTAAGTCTGACGATGGGGACTATTTCGTAGAGCCGCTGCTATCACTTGAAGAACAGGAGTATGAAGAAGAGCACAATAAGCCACATCTAGTCTACCGACACCGGACACCTCCAACCAACTCTTCAGGGGACAGGCAGACTTGCGATACTCCAGGTAGTCATTTTGTTACTGCCCTTGATGACTTGGCACTTACAAAAGGGACCTAACTTGCAGTAAAAAGCCACTAGGTTTGTGTGGGCCAGAAGGGATGCAGAGTTGAGGGACCCCTCTAGAAATGGTCCTGCATGTGCTAGGACGGGACTCTTGGTGGTACTGCTTTCCCGGAGAGACGTGGCGTGCCTGTGCTTTCTAGTAATTGGTTATAAGGAAGTTGTGGTCAGGAAAAGTGTTATGGTTTCCATTTCATCTGTGCTGTAAGACTGGCAAGAGTTCCTTTGGGCTGTCTTGCCTTAAATATCCCATGAGCCTTTGAACTTGCTTTCTGTCCTCTCCTATGTGTAATTTCTAACCATCCTAATCTAATTTGCTCTCTGTCTGAAATTCTATTTCTGTCCTCTAAATGATATCCTTCTGTCTTGGTCTTGCTGTGTTCCTGGTCTTCCCTCCCCAGATCTGGTTGTGAGTTGTGATGTCTTGTTTCTTTCTAGTGGAAATGAGAAGGTCCTAGCACTAATCCCAGCAGTTCTTCCCTTAGTAATCACTTTGCCATGGTTCATTTTCAAAGGCTTTTTTTTTTCTTTCCTTGTGGCCCTTCCTCCACCAGTACCATCTCCCTGACCTCCTTGCTCCCTCTTTCTAGTCTTTGCACATATGAAAGAGCACAAGCCTTTTTATCTCCCCTTCACGTGCCTTGGTGAGCAATAGCCTTGCTCCTACTGTCCCTATTATCTTCAGTGGCCTCCTGCTGCTCTCTGCTTCGTTGACTTCCTGATTTTCACAACTAATCCTCTCCTTTGGCAGCAAATATCTAAGTTCTCTCTGAAGAAGCTTATTCCTTCGGTCTCCTGTTTCACCTGCTGTTTTCCCCTCCTCCTTTGGCCTGCAGCTAGATCTACAGGAGCTTTAAAGCCTAAACAGAGTAGACATTGACTGGCTTCCCTCGTGTGGGCTGCAAGCCACTCATGTGCTGCAAAGTAGGTGGAGTTGTTCAGGGAGTAAAGGTACTACTAGAGGAGAAGCGTGGTGCCAAGCTCAGACTGCATTTAGCACGCGTGGCTCATTTGGCACCCATGACTGTGGATCACGGCTATGCTGTTGCGCTGTTGGTCTGTTCAGCTTGCACTGATCAGCCAAGTCAGAAGATGCTCTGGTGCTCTGTGACCAGCCAGAGCTGATGCGCTAGCAACATGTGTTTCTTCTAGAAGACATGTGGATACATGTCCACATGCAAACATGCTGGGGGACAATGGTACCTCTCACAAGGCTGTCGTTGTTTGTTCTTCCAAGGGTTGCTGCTGGACTATGCCATTCTGGTTTCTCTCTTCCAGCTGTTTCTGCTCCCTTCTTTGAGATCAGATGCAGGAGACTCAGAACAGTTGGAAAGAAACACGGAATCTGGCACATTGCATCAGTAGCCCTTGGAGGAACGGAGCAGCAGATCACAGGACTCATTGAATCAAAGGTAGCTGGGAGGGCTCTGACTTTCGCTTGTGAACTTTACTCTGTGCTGTTATAACAGTCTCCTGTATTTTACCCCACTGTATCGTAGTTTCCATTTAGTCTATTCTTCTGGATCACGATTCACAAGAATAATACTCTATCTGTGATATTACCTACATGGTGTATATTTCCTTCTTCTCTCTTCCAATGTGCTTTGCCTCTTGCTTGTCTTTGTTTCCTTGCTCTATTCAGTTGCTTTGTGTAGTGGAGGGAGAAGATTTCACCTCTCAAATACAAGCTTAAGCATTCCAGATAGGTGTAACAGTCTTACTGGTCCTTCTGTCCTCTTCCCCTCTGTTTCTCCCTCTCCCTTTTACTGTTGTCCAAGTTTTTGAAAGGGAATGATGCTTTGGTCGTACATTTATGGTGAACAAGTCTTGGTTGCTTTGTTTAAGGAGCAAGTGTAGGGCAACTTGGGCAATGCTGAACCTTGGTGTTACCCCTGGGGTTATGTCTGGTGGAGAGGAGGTATCTCATCTGTCTTTGGAACAGAAGGGAAAAGTGCAAAATCTGGCAGCACTCACTGTTTGGATGGGGTTCATCTGTCACTTCTACTGGAGAAGAATGGTTTAATGAGAGTTTGGGAGTTTGTTACAGCTGTAGGGTGTTGTATGAATCCAGTCTCTTGTCAGAAGAATGTGTGAAAAGGTGCGTTTGCATTGCAGGCTTCCGGCAGGGATTGAAATTTGCTCAAAGAGGAAATTAATGCAAGGGAAATCTTAACTACCCACCCTGCAGTGAGCAATGGAGCCCACGTTGCTGGGCAGTGGTGCTATTAAGAATAGCTTTCTGATAGTCTTCTTCCCGGAAATGATTAATAAGCAGCACACTGGTGTGCCCTTGCCATGATAATGTAATTATGGACTTCTTGCAGTGTCCAGGAAAAGTTTCCTGTCTGAGCTGACTGACAGATTGAGTAAAAGCTTTCATTTCAAGTGGTCTCTCTGGTGTTAATTTTAGTTTTCAGCGTCCTCAGGTCAGCTCAGAAAAACAGGTATTTGATTTTGTTAAGTTTTAATTAGCAGTTTCTGATAACAGTTTCAGGTCCTCTGACATACGAGATACTTTGCAGATGTTCTGAAAAAAGGTCTTTCTCCTCTGAATGCTGATGGATATCAAATACAAACTGTGCTCTGCATGTGAACTTTCATAGCACAGCACCGGGGTCTCCTGGCAATGCACTCCAGCCGTCTGGTGTGTAGCTCAGCTGCCGCAATAAAAACTTTTGACAAAGTTTTCCTTGGGGTAACAGGTTAATGTAGTTTCAGTCATAGGAAATGGTGCAATTTCTCCTCCTTCCCTTCTTTTAGTTATTACCGTGAATCAATTTGTCATCTGGTCGAGGATCTGGCAGAGTAATTAGTTGTGTTTTACTGAATAGCCCTGACGAGATGACGATTTGGCCAGGCTGACAGCGTGATGTCACTAGGTGCAGCACCGCTACCACCCATCGCTTCACGATAGCAAGCTCTTCCGACCCAAATTATTAAATATCCGCTTTTTTGAGGTGGAGGAGGAAGAGAAAAGAAATTCTGATCCTAAAAAAGGAAAAAAAGGAAGTGGCTCATTGCAAAGCTGGAGAGCAGAGCTTTCCTGCGCTCTGTGGAGGAAAAATCTGACTCTGATGATAAAAGGCGCGTAGCTGCATCCTGCGGCACCGTGGGGAGCTGTGGCCGCCATGCTGGCCAGCTTCAGGAGGCTGGCAGCAGCTCTCCGAACCTCCTCCATCCAGTCTGATCTCCTGCCAGGAGCAGACCAGCAAGCTTACCCACAGGTTTCCATATGAAACCCCAAAGGTTTGGTCTTGCAGAGAGATGTCCAGCTCCAGGTGCCAACAGGACTCTGGTCATTGCCAATAAACCACTTTGGGCCACCTCTTGCTCTGTGTCTTTTGTCCCTTTCTGCTGCTTCTCCTTTCTCTCATGTTTTTCACATTTTTTGTCATTGATATGTTTTTATGTATATTTTGGTTGTTGGCTTCTCTGGAGCTCTTCTGGTTTTACTGGGTTTTGTGATAGATAACTCTAGCATTTTACTGAATCTTCCCCAATTATTCTGCTAGTTGGCTACCCCTTGTTCTGAGACAGATGTGGCCTCCACCTGTCTGGTGGCACCGAGCCACAATTGCCCTGTGGCCATGAGTATAAATGGAAGAGCTGGGTTTTCTCATCTCCCCACTTCTATTTCTTCGCTCCAAACTTTGCAAATTCCTTGCAGCTTTTACTGTGACCCCCGTGCAGGGCTCCTGAATCAACATTTTTGGGCAGCTCTTTTTGTTTCCCACTTTTCTGCTCTCCTGATCTGTGTTTTCAAATTCCTTTCCAGCTTTGTTAGTTAAATACCTCCCTGTTCTTGCCTCATTTTTCATAATTCTTTTATATTCAAGACCCATCTGTGGCTGAGATGAATAAATCAAGGATTGGATTTATAGTGAGTGCTAGCTGTTCCTATGGCTTATTGCTGGCCAGCCATGCCCGTCCTGGGGCTGGTGTTAGATGTGGGCTCTGAAGCTGTGTATGAGGATCTTGCACAAAGTCCTGGCTCCTTAATGAAAGTGCTTAAAGCAGGAATATCTACCGCGGACAAAACTCCTCATGCAGAAGCAGCAGTAACACTCTGATGGTGCCAAACTAGTAGGAAGATGATTAGAGCTTTTTCTGTTTCTGGAGGAGAGCCAAGGGGCTGTAGCCAGCAAAGAGGCATTCCAGCAATTTGCGCTGAGGTGGTGAGATTTTAGAAGCGGGCTCAGATGAGTGCAGGACAGAGCAGATCTTACCTGTGCAGAGCTGGCTGTGCCCCCACCCGCTGCCGGCAGAGGTGGGAAAGCCCGGTGACACAGCAGCTGAGGGTGCTTTCCAAAAACCACCAAGCATTAAGAGCACAGATGGCTGCTGAGCACGGCCTGGAGGCTTAGCACATCCCAGTACCTGCCAGAAATGGACGCAAAAGGGTGTCAAATTTGCAACTGGGTATTTAGTTGCAAGGTGTTAAAGCAAAGTTTTGACTGCTTGGGAGGCAGAACATGTGCGGCCAGGCACAGCATGTCCTAAAAGGCAAGGCCCATGTACTGACCCGGGTGAGGGGGAGAAAAGAAGCATGAAGCGAGTCTTGCCGCCAAGCTAGCGTGACACGGGCATAATCAGTAATATGTCACTGATTTTTCAGTTGCATTAATGAGTGTTTTGTAATAGATTACCCTTTCATAGTAACTTTAACAGCCCTTCCTGCTGAACGTGATGCTGGGGAGCCACCAGAGCAGACAAGTGCTGCCCTGTGTCTTGAGCAAGCAAATGCCTGGTGCTGCCAGCACCATTGTGATCTTGTTTCTGTGTGATAATTAATAATGGCCTTCTTAGCCTTTACAGGTGGTTGTCATCTCTCTCCCAGTGCCGCCCAGCTGCATGGGAAGTCATCGGTGAACACATGGCACAAGCAGGACATGGTTCTGCCACTGTGTTCCCATGTGCTTGGGAAGGAGTGGCTGGGTTGAGGTTGCCAGAGTGTGAGTTTGTTAATGTGTCATCAGTGTCATGACTGGGGAGGTGATCTGTGGGAGTATGTACTGGAGGTCTAGTGCCATGGCTAAAGGCTGACTTTGTCGCTTTGCATGCAGCATGGTCACTCATTGGTGAGCCGTGAGCTATAGCTCCTGCCCGAGCTGTTGTTCGAGGTGTATGTCCAGTGTTAGAATTGGCAATGGTGGGGAACGAGGCCAAACAGGCCAGAGGTGGAAAATTTCATACTCGTTCACAGGTCGTTTACATGAGTAATGTTCTTATTTTATGGCAGTTTTGAGGCAGAAACTTTGAATGCCTTTTCCACAGGACTCAATATTTGTATTGTCCTGAGTGATCCATGGTGAAATCCCCAATCCTTTGCAGTCAAGCTGTTGGTCTAGAGCCCTTTTGCATTTTTGCTATTTCTTTTGGAATGTTTGTCTCGCTTTCAAGTGTGACCTTATTTTGGTTTTCAACTCCTTCATCCAGCAGAATTTCACAGTCTAGGTGTCTGGTTTCCCAGGCAAATTCTGCACTGCTGAGTCTCACGTAACTGTGAGGTTGCAGAAGATCTGCAGGGAGGTTTTCTTAAGCCTTTGCTTCCAGGTTGAGCAATCCTTGAGCTCTTTCAAAAGTCTGTTTAAGCTGTCAGCTTTGCTTTTGGCCCCAGGGTAAAACATTGACTTCGTTCTTTCCCTCAGAAAAGGTTCTCATCTTAAGGAAGTGAATTGTAATTTATAGTCAGATAGTAATTATTTCAGATTTCCTTCCCTCCCCAAAACAGCAAATGAGAGAGTTACGTCACAAGTCCCATATGCTAATGTAATTAATTCTATTTCTGGCTTCCTATTGAGGTAATAGAGCAGTAACAGCCAACTAGTACTTAGTCAAATGGGCCTGGGATGTCAAACACAAACTTTTCCCATACTGAGTTGGGAAAGGGATCAGGCCGTGATGTTTTTGCCATCTCGCTGTGGTGTTGGCAAATTCAATAAGGTATCAGACTGCCTCCATTTAAAAAAATTAATCACAGCTAATGATACAGGTCCTATAACTGGTTTTGTTTGAAAAGTTCTCACTGTGAGTTATAAGCAAAGTACATGCATTTTGTTGTTACTCTTAGTATTGAAAATGTATCAAGCTCCATCTGGCACCCTAATGGTGGAAGACTACGATTGTGACTAAACAAATCATTATTCCTTGGTTATCGTTTTGCAACTTACACATGGTAAGTGAGCAGAGTTAAATTATTCTCCTGGAATCAAAATGGATGTACTCGCAATTTTTGCATCTGCTTTTTTACATCAGCTGTGTGGACATCTGCTGAAGAAGGGCAGGTGGGAGAAGCAGGGAGGTATCACTTTGGTACTTTCCTTCTATACCCCGTGGCATATACTACTGAAAATAAACAGGCTGTGACTGCTCTTCCCACACGCCTGTATTGTAATTACCAGCATCCCCGTGGCCAATTGTTAAGCAAAATTTCCTTCTTTCTAATGGGATATTTTTTTCTCACCTTTTACTGAGTGTCAGTACAAAGTTTTGGTGGTCTCAGTGTTATTCTTGTTGACATGAGACCTCATTAGATATCACTAGACACGAGTGCAGATAATGTGTTGGTGTTCTTGTGACTGTAATGCATTGAATGTATTGCATTAAGAGCAAGGAAATGAGGACAGAAGTTTGGGTGCTCAGGTGGCTTGTAAGGCAGAAGCAAGTGCAGTCTCTAGAACTCTGCAGGCAAACAGCTTCAGGTTCAGCACAGAAGGTAGCCGGTCTGTTCTGAAATGCCACCAGTGAATGTCAGCATGCCTGTGGTGTGTTTGTATCAATTTGACCCACAGCCTGGCTCTGATGTGTGTCTACCCATAGGTGGAACACTGGGGTATACTCTAGCAAACTCTCCATTTGCAGGGTCAGGTGGTTTTCAAAGGTGTTTTGCCATGTTTTTTTAGTTGTTCTACAGGGCTGGATTGTTTTTCTTCCTGAACCAGTGGATTATGGAACTGATATAAGTGATTTTTCAGTACTGTGACTTTGTCGGCCATACCCTAAACCAATTTTGTACCAACTTGATGGTGCTTTTGTGCCTGCACCTTGTGAGGTACAGTTATTTAGTTATTTTGTCTGTGAGATGATCTTGAATAATTTTCCGTCACATGCTCAGCTTACATGTTATTATCTGCTTTCTTAAAGAGGCAATTTATTGTTTTGTTGATGAATCTAGTTTCTGTCTACTGTGCAAAATTGATAGCTTTCACATACAACTTTTTACCTTAGGCAGAAAAAAATGCTTTAAAGCTGGAATGCATTCTCACATACATCATTGGGAAAGGAAATGTCTAGAATATGTGTGGTCTTTGGTGTTGGCACGGTGTAAAACCAGAGAATGTTTTCTTCCTAAGGGAAGGTGATTGGTGTGAACTGGAAGTCTGTGGTTCTCAAGTGTTCTGGTTCAAGTAGCAGGAAGAAAAGCAGGATCACCCCAAAAGACATAGGTGGGTTCAGCATCACCTTGGACTTCTGCACATCCAAGGGTGGAGTGACCATACCTAAAGCCATCACCCTGCTTGCTCTGATGCACAGGCCACAGTGGGTGAATGGAGGTGGGACTGCTGATTTTGGTATCAGTGATGCTTTATGCCAGTCTGAACTGCTCACGGCTCTACAGCTTTGCTTGTTGGCCTTAGAGTGTTTTCACGTATTCCAAACACAACTCCCAGGCTCTGCACTTCAGTTGACTTCAGCAGCAGGTGCTTCTGCCCATGGACCTTTTTGACAATCTGAACATTGCTCCAGTCAGGCACGTAGGAAGCTATTTAGTAACGTGTATGTGCAAAATTCAAAGTGGAGAAAGGCAAGAAAATTAACAAGCAGGTGAGCCCAGGTCATGAGGGCTTTATGGTCCACTCCTGCAAATGTTTCTCTTAGTAGCAAAGAAAAGTTCTTTGTAGAAGCCTAGTATTTTGGTTCTCCTGTAACAGTTTGGGAGGAAACTCTTCTCAGCCCAGACAGTTTCCTAATTCAAAGGGAAGTGTGAACAACATGGTGAAAATGAAGTTTCCCGCATTTGTATTGCTCTAGTAGTGGCACTTGTGAAAGGTCTGGTGTTTTGTTGCATTTCCAACAGTTCCAGCCATGAGACTTTGATCTATGCAGTTTTGTCCAGTTCTTGCTGATGAAAGTTGAAACCCCGGATGATCTCTCTGTTAAGTGGATTCAGATTCATTTGCGTCTGAACACTTTCTGGTTTGCAAATTAGTAAAATCAAGCAAGCTTTCATTTTCACCCTTAGTGCAGCATATCTTTCTCTTTGGATCCTTTGGCCTGGATCCTTCATTTCCTTTCTGATGTAGGTCAATGATCTCGCCTCTACCAATAAAACCTATTTTCCCTTTCTTACAATAGCAGCAGCTCCAATTGTACAGTCCGGGAGCTATCTAGAGGGAAGGCAGGATTAGTCCTGCTCATGGCACTGGTCATCTCAGTGTGGTACGGAGCAAGGCAGTTGCAGCTCCACTGTGTTACGTTACTACTCCTGGCTGTTTTATGAGCAGGTCAAGAAGCTGCTGGCAGTGAAGGGGTATTCAGCTCTGGGTTATGCTGACCACAACAGCACACCCACAGTAACAGAGGTCTCATGGCCTCATGAAAATTCACCCAAGATATATCTGTAGATATATTAAAAGATAGCTAGAGATTAAAAAAAACCCTATTGGTATTCTGTACCCTATTGGTATAGAATTAAAGCAGACCCAGGCCTAGAAAAATCCTTTGGTCCAGCTTAGGACCAGTTTGGGTCCTGAAGAGAGCCAGTTTCTATCCCATTTCCTGGCAAGAAGAGCCTAAAAATGTGGTTTGATTTCAGCCAGTCCGACCTCTGCCTGGAGAAAATTCATTTTACCTCTTGCCTCTCTTTTCCAAGTGATGGCAATCACTTCAGTAGCTGCTGTTGTACCAGCTACAGGCAGCAAATTCAGGCAGCCAACTGTCACCAGAGCTTGTACCGAACTGTTTGGGCAGGGTTGGCTGCTGTGGCTCCTGCTCAAGTGGAGGGAGGCAGGTCACACTCCAACTGACTGCCTGGAGGGAGCTCAGCTGAATTTTGATCTGCTTTATAGAGGTGTGCAATAAATAATTAACTTCCAAACGATAGTTTTATCACCTGCGCAGCTGGATCGGAGCAGGTAAAGGAGTGTTATGGGCCAACTACTGAGAAGCAAACTTTGCATTAAAAATCCTAGCTCACGCATTCAGAAAAGGTGTGGTAGTAAGTTGGTTTGAAAGGACCGTGCTCCTTTTCTAGCAGGGAGAGTTTGTTAATATTATTAGTTAAAGAAATAGATTATTTATTTTTCCCCTCTCTCTCTTCTGTATCTTTTTCTTTTTTTTTTTTTTTCCCTGCTATGTGCAGCTCTCATGAACTTGGAGCTGAACTGAAATTGCTTGCGTTGTCACATGTCTTATTTAATTGTGCAAATTGCTTTCTATTCCAAGGACAAGTTAATGTAGAAATGGAAAGGATTAGAACTGTTGGGATAAGTGATCACTCTTTCTTTTAATTTTTGGGTTTAACATAACAATAGAACTATTTCAAAAGCAGTCCCTGGCTCTGCCCTGTTGCCCTTTCAGGCAGGCAAAGTACTCACGTAAGGCCTGAGTCTCCCCAGCCCTCTCCCCTGGGATAGACCCAAAGTCCATTAATCAGCAGGAATCATCCATAAATCAGCTCAATGGGCTCTAGGCTGAGGCTTCTTGTGCAAGCAAAAATAAATGGCATGGGTAGGAAGATGCCATCGGGAAGGAATATCCCTGTCACAGGACTGAGTCTTCTTTTTAAGTCCCACATAACAAAGAAACCACCAAATGAGGAGAAAAAAATGAACATACGCCTCCAGGTCTGTCGAAAGACAGTGCAAACGCCATAGACTGTCTTAGTAAAGCAAGCAGTAAAGTGGTCATCATTCCAGCAGCCTTTTAGCCACCTCTTTAATGAATATTAACTGTTGAATCAGTCCATAGGCTCACCTAATACTTGAATTATTGATCTGTAGTTTAAAGCGTTTGTCTACTCACTAGGGTTTGTTTTTTCTGCAAGTTAAATAAAATATTTTGTTGCTTAAACCCATCCAGTTACTGCCATGTGTAGGCAAATGTATTTCAGGTCACTTGCGGAGATTGAGAACTTGGCAAGCAAACCATTTTCCTTCCTGATTTCTCTTACTATATTAACACAACAGGAAGAACTAAAAAAAAAAAACCAACCAAAACCAGGTGGAAAAATATCACACCCTTCTTGGTGTGTGTGGCATTAGGAAGCTGTTGCTGTAAAAATGTCAGTTTTCTTGCGTGACGTGAGAGGTTTTCACTTCTGCTTGGTTAAACAGCAGTGTGCTGCACCATTCAATAAGAGGGAATTTCTGCTGTGACCATTGTAATGGAGCGAGAGATCAACAGCATCAGGCACACAGAGTCCTGACAGTGCCTATGCGCGACTCCCACGAGCACTGGTGGGGTTTTACGGATGGGTTGAGAGCGGTGCACTGCCATTAGTGTTTAATTTTTTACAGGTGAATGTGCCCCATCTCTGAGCGTAGTTATATGCAAGAAAGATGGCTGCAGATAACAGTTCACTACTATCAAAGTCCAGGAGTGGCTTTACATGTAATGCATCCCCACTCGCTTGTGCTTGGTTTTACAGTAACCAAGCTGGCAAACATGCTCTGCGGGACTTGCCCAAATAGCCTGCTCTAAGTGTTGAAGTGACCTGGAAAAAAAATACGTTGGTTTTCGAAGGGATGATGTGGCCAGTTTGATTTGTGTGCTGGATGGAGCAAGTACACTGATACTGTACTGGTGCTTGTCCAATCATTAACGTAACGCTGCCTTGATGATCTTAAGGGTCTTTTCCAACCTAAATGGTTCTGTGATACCGTGTGAGATCTCTGCAACAGAAAGGTAGTTTCTCCTCTGCGCTGGGTGTACCTGGCTGTGTTTGGCTCTGCTTCTCCGATGTGGTGGGTGAGGTTGGTACTCTTGCACCTGGCATTTCATGTGGACCTCTCTGGGTTTTGGGTGGGAATTCTGGGGGGTTTTTTTGAGCATGTGACAACAATAGACTTCAGTGCAAGCCTGATGAATATAAATTAATTTCTTTTAAACATCTCCTGTATAGCAGGTATTTCTTAAAGAATCCTTGGCATTTCCCTCTTCTTTGGCCATCTAGCCTGTTTCTGCCAGGCTGGCTGGAAGAGAAGATGCCCGAGTCCCATAGTCCCATCTGCAGCTCTGCAGAGCCATAGTGGCAGATGGTGCAGAGCTCTACCTTCACGCTGTGGCCTTGCCTTCAGACTCTCTCGAGCCCTGTTGAGCATCTTTCCATCCTTAATGCATTCTTCCTTGACCACCTGCTTCTTTTGGAAGTTAGTTATTTAAAAGGGAAATTGAAGTGACTGGCTGAGGGTGCAGAAAGGAGGGGAACTAGCTGAAGGGCTGAGGTTAGCACTTTCTCCTCAGTCTGGGCTTCTCACCTTTAAGTTATTTGTATTCATAGTTGGCTTCCTGCACTGATTGGCACTGAACAAGTTGGGATAATGTCACGGTTACCCACGACACTCTGCCAGCATGAGAGCACAACCTTGCCAACACAAGGGCATTGATTAGTGCAGAGGAACTAGGGCAATCCAATTATAACCACAAATGCCATTGGCTTTCTCAAATGCTTACTCAAATAACTGCGGACTGTCTGCTGTATTAAGGTGGTCTGGACTATATTGAGAAAGGGGAATTTGTAGGACTTAGGTAGTGCAAAGTAAACAGAATTTAGTTCTTAAATACTCTATTGCCCGTTTACACATAACGCAAAAGGGTAGTATTTTTCAGAGAAGTGGAAGCTGGCCAACCCCCTTTGCCTGACTTGATATTAGAGAATGTACTTTATTTCTTTTTTGGAAATTATTACAAAATATCCTAAAAGGAAACTACACAGGAAAAATAGCCAAGAAGTTTCCTATCATTTCAATCTTGTTTGAGCATTGAATATTCCTTTGTTCCCTAATATTATGCTTCCTCTAACCTACTCAGTGGGTCAGATAAGGAAATGTGATATTTTTCAGCACCATGACGAAATTAAACTAAAGCTACAAAGAACGTGAGGGTTGTAGCCTGGAGTCTTAGATGAGTAGTTCAGATCTGGCTTTATATTAAATGCAGAAGCGAACAGTCTCTCATGGATGAATCACATTCAATTAGCTACTTCCTGTGATGAACTGATTAAAAATTAAGTGGCGTCAAATAAGACTGATTTTGCTCTTACATTTAAATAATACTATAATTACATACTAATCAGATGGTAAATCTTAATTGTACACTTTCCATATGTTTTATTTGCCTGTTCTCCTTCTTCACTTTGTCGTCTTTGTATCAGCATGGAGTATATTTTCAGGCTGCTTTTATGTTTGGCCTAATTGAATATCAAAAGCAGTATATGTGAAACTTCCTGAATTCTATTCTTTAGCCAGTGGCAGCTGTGCTATTAGATGACCTTTACCATTCCCGTAGCACAGAATAATAAAGGGAGGGGGGGGAACTGAAGCCCAGCCGTGTTATTGTTAGAGACAGAAATAAATCATATATAATTGCTTCAGTATGAAGGCCAAATCCTGCCGTCCTTCATGCCTGAGTTAGAAATACAGGATTTGGACCTTTGTTTCCTGTGGTTTCCTGGCCACCTTGGACGTGCCCAGAATCCTCACACTGCTGCTGCAGTGGCTAATTACCATCCCTGGGCTCACGCCGCATTACGCTGAGCTGCAGCCCAGGCTTCATCCCTCCTGCACGGGCAAGGGGATGGCTCTGCTGCAGGGAAAGCCTGTATGTGAATGTCCACCTTCAAGTGCCCTTGGCTTCCATAAGACTACTTCAAAAATTAAGAAAAGCCCTAGCTGTTGGATTGCATGGTGGGCTTCCACAGAGTGCTTCTGGTTTGGTTAGCTGTTTGTAACAAGTGTGCTAACTCTGCAATGAAGTAGAGAGGTATTTTGACATAACGTGCATGTGGTATTAACTATACTCTCTCCAGAATGTACTTTATGTTTTTGTCTGTTTTTTAATCATAGATCATGAACACAGTCACAAAAAGAACAAACGGAAACACTGGAGGAGACAGTGGGCAGAAAGCAGCATATTATCTGACCTGGAGATGTTGAAACACAGCCTGGAAGTGAATTCATTTTCTGCAGATAGCAACAAGACTGCAAACATCAGTGAAAAGAAGAGCCACAAACGAACAAAGCGGTTTCTCTCTTACCCTCGGTTTGTGGAAGTGATGGTGGTGGCTGACAGCAGGATGGTTGCCTACCATGGAGCTAATCTACAGCACTATGTCTTAACATTAATGTCAATAGTGAGTATTCAATAGGGCCAGTAGATTCACCCACAGATCATTTTCTAGTGGTCACAGAGCACCCTTGCTGCTGCAGTTTTATGTGATACCATCAGTTTGCTGTGGCCATGCATGGAGATGGGATGCTGGGATTAGACTAAAACTTGGTACAATTTGCCTGGGAAACACTGCTTGGAGTCTTCTTTCTTCCTGGATCCATCATGTTTCCCAACTTTTCCCACACCTCTCCCTTCCAGGTTTCTGAATCCCAGGCAGCACACAAAATATCACTGGCCCTTTAGTCCACACACTGTATTCTTCTCTTTGTTTACGCCCATGTGAAATAGCAGCTGAATTAAAAAGTATTGTAGGGACTGTGCCTTCCAAGGGACTAATGCTAGTAGGTTATGCAGTTGCCCAACTTACCTTGCTGTTGCAAGGAGTCATCATCTGTGGTCACCTTGATCCTTATCACAGTGCTGGGTTTGGCTTTCCAGGCTGAGGACAAGAATTTTAGTAGGTGCTGGTACTAGAATGCAGTAGTACAGTCACCAGACAGGCAGCTCTGTGGAAGCAGAGTGACTGGAAATGAGCATCCAGCATAGCTGTGTCACTGGAGGGATTTTCTTCCTATTCGAGGGTAGAAGTGCAGTGAAAACATGGTCTAAAACTGTCTGTATCAAAATCAGGCACTTAAGAGAGTAAGTTGCTTTTTACAGTCTTGCTTGGTAGTCATTGTACCTCAGAGCAGAATGATCCTGTAATTTGGTGAAATGTGTGCTAAAGCAAAAAGAAATGTTGGATTTCCATGATACAAGCAGGTTTGTTTCATTCTAAAATCGTCCTTCTGGCAGGAGGTCTTTCCAAGTACTGTCAGAGCACTGAGTGGGACAGAAGAGCAGCTCAGGAGAAAAAGAGCTGCAAAATGGGAAGAAAAAAAAAAAGTCTGTGTTGTCAGTTTGTTTCCTTGAATGTTTCCTTCTCTTTTTAAACAGGTGGCTTCTATCTACAAAGACCCAAGCATTGGAAATTTAATTAATATCGTTATTGTCAAATTGGTCGTAATACATAATGAACAGGTAATGGAAGTGATTTTCTTCACCTGCTGTTTGATAGTGGCATTTGTAGCAAGTCTTGTGATGAATAATTAAAATACCCACTTTCTGCATGTTGCTTATTAGGATGGTCCTGCAATATCTTACAATGCCCAGACAACATTAAAAAACTTCTGCCAATGGCAGCAATCCCAGAACCACCCTGAAGGAAGTCACCTTCAACATGATACAGCCGTGCTTGTTACCAGGTATGGTGAATATTCTGAAAACTGTAGCCTGTCGTATATCAGAGTTTGTGAGCATGTAATATATCCAGCTATGGGAAATGTTTGAGTTTTGATGTGGATGTAATGACATTTGCAATTGGAGAGGTGTAACCATGAGCAGAATTGGGATAATGTGTCCAACATACATCCAAGGGTTCAACACGCAATGAAACTCTCTGACTGTGGTAGGGAGTTGTTCAGACTCAGTACTGAGTGGTGTGGCAAACCACCATGAGAAGGCCCACTGGAGGACCAAGAATTGCTTTTGGATGTTGTTATTGTTGTGCTTGTACCTTAACTCGCTGCTGCATTGAAAATTAATGTGTCAGGTCTGTTCTGCTTTCAGACAGGATATTTGTAGAGCGCACGACAAATGTGATACTCTGGGTAAGGAAAACCTTTTCTTTGTTTTTTAATAACTTTTTTGTTGTGACAAT
The DNA here is from genome assembly GCA_013400335.1 of Eurystomus gularis. Classification (NCBI taxonomy): domain Eukaryota; kingdom Metazoa; phylum Chordata; class Aves; order Coraciiformes; family Coraciidae; genus Eurystomus; species Eurystomus gularis. Next base: position 287,526 of record VZZY01017148.1, on the reverse strand, counting down.
GTTAGTTGCCTGTGCTGAACCGTGAGCGGCATTTCTGTTTTCTATCGTAAACCTATTTGTTCTCTTCTAGGTCTGGCTGAGCTGGGCACAGTCTGTGACCCATACAGGAGCTGTTCAATTAGCGAAGATAACGGACTGAGCACTGCTTTCACAATAGCACATGAACTTGGCCATGTGTATGTTTTATGTAAATACATTTACAATTAAATAGCCCGAGATTTATGCTAGCTAGGGCTTGCCAGCCAGGCTAGGACTTGATACCTGCTGAGCCTAATTATTTGAGAGAAGGAGAATATACTTGTGTAGCAGATGTGCCACCGAGGAAGATTAAACTGTGGTGTGACTCTGGGAGGTGGTGGGGTCTCCAGAGCCTATTTGGGAGCAGCAGAACCAGCAGACCCACATTTTGGGGAGATGAGTGACAGAATACCCCAAGCAGCACCTAAGCAAAGGAGGAGAGCTTGGGAAGATTCCTTTATTACTGCATCTTCTCACGTCTTCATGTGAATGTCAGCAGAATACACCCCAGCAGCCATGATGTCCTGGCCAAGCCACTGAGACTAGCCAGGATTTTGGCTGGAGCTGAGAGGTGCTGTGAGTGCCTTGGGGGGAGGACCAGGGCGAGGGACAGGGGCATATCTCACCTGGCCTTTGGGGCTGAAGTCTGATTTGAGAGCAGGTCCTCAGCCTGCCACAGCTTGTCCCCCACCATGCATGGTGCTGCTGAAGGCAGTGCAGCAGCTGTGTGTGAAGGGAGGAATTTACCCAGGGCATCTAGCAGGTGGTCGGGATGCGTGAGTGAGCCTGACCCACCTCCTGGACTCTTTTATGAGGGTAGATCTCATGCTGCTGAACATCCCTGGAAAAGATGCTGTCATTCAAGATGCACCTTCTCCAGCAGAAATCTCTTTTAACTGGTTTTGACTTTTTTTTGAGAGTGGTAGTGAGAAAAATCATCTTACATCATGTAGTCCATTACCCTCCAGCAACAACTCTTAAGCAACTGGTTGAGTCCCAAACCACCTCATGCCTGGTTTACAATGGAGGTCTGTAGGTGTGGGATGGATGAGAACTTGGGAACAGATCTCTCATTGTTTTAAACTCCCTTTTTCTTCACGGCGAGCTGGCTGAGGCAGTCTATTTTTAACCACAGAAGTATTTGTTTAAATGAAATTTCCTGACAGAAAGTCTCTGAAGGTTTGGCATTCCCCACACCTAACCTGTGGCTAATTCCTTTGCTAACGCTGCTCCAAAGCTGCCGTAGGGGTTAGCGGCATTCCCGAGCAGGAAATGCTTCTTTGCTCTTTTACAGGCAGCACAGGTGGTTCATTGGAGATGATCTTAATGGGATATAAACTCCCCAGCCTTCAGATGCAGGATCACACTGAGTCGTTTCCCCTTCTCCACTTCAAACAGTGAAGCGCTTTAAGCCGTTCTGTCTCTGTTAGTGTATTTCCCACATTCTTCAATATGTCACGTGCTGCAAACATCGCGTGGGTTTCTGCTGACATTGATGCTTAATGGCATTTTGTAAACCTACCACATAAAGTATGGGAGCCAAGTCTATCCCTGAAGCAGCCCTATTTAGGCAACAGCATGAGGGGTTACCTAACAAACTCCTTCAGAAGTTTATTTCCCCAGATCAACTCTTGGCTCTTTGGCTCGATTCCAGAGAACTCACCATTTTAGGGAGCTGGGGCCAAACTCCAGCCTGCCTGCAGGATTGCAACCATGAGTCGAAAAGGAAATTGCAGCTGAAATTGCATCTTACTCCAGGTTCCCTCAAGGACTTGTCTGGCTCAATATATGCAGTCACGGTGTGGAGAGCTCACCAGGGTGCTGGGTAGCCTTTTGCAGACAGATGCTAGGAGCCCCATTTGAGCAATGCTTGTTGACACTTATGAATATGTGCATACTAATACTTTTATTCTGTAATAACTCCCAGTAGCATATCTAGGAAAAATTCTTGGGTTTGCTTACATTTAGTTCACACTGTTGCTCTTGCTATGCTAAATACTTGACATTTGCCGCTTAACTGACTGTACTTCTCACTGCTGTTTTTCTTAGATTTAACATGCCACACGATGACAATCACAAGTGCAAAGAAGATGGAGGTAAAAATCAACAGCATGTCATGGCACCAACACTGAACTTCTACACCAATCCCTGGATGTGGTCAAAATGCAGTAGGAAATACATCACTGAATTTCTGGAGTAAGGCCTTGCATATGCCTGTGTTGGGCTGTTTTTACATGTCCACGCATCCCATGGGGTTCATCAGTTAATCTGAAGTCCTAGTGTGCAGTGTTTGGAGGAAATCGGATTTGTGTGTGCACACATCCTTTACATAGAGCAGGAATGCACCCCTGGCATCCAGTCCCTGCCAGTTCAGCCTCATGATAAGCTGGCAAGGACCAGCCTCTCTATGGGGAAGAATAAGTCTTCCCCCATGGATATTGCTTTTAAGGAATGTGTGTTCTCCTTGAACCTGAAGAGTGAGTTTTCCAAGCCCTGTGGCCCAGATACGGAGCCGTGTTGTAGGAGGCAGACTGAATCTGCCTTTCTGGTCCACAGGTCAAGATAAAGCCCTGGCACTAGTCCATGGTGGGAACACTGTTCCAGGAGCCCGCGGGTCAGTTTGATGCACAATGATCGCCCATTTTGCTGTGATGCCTTCCTATGTGTTGTGATGGGGAACAGAACGAGAGCCACGATGGCGTTCTGGCAAATGCAGGAGCTTGGTCCATCAGGCGGTTCTTCTGATTTTCTTTCTAAATACGTACCAGCGCTTGCTCAGCAACTAAATGCAGGTTGCACACACCCAGAAATGCTTTTGCCAGGATAGCTGTGACTGCACTGTGGTGGATGGTTGTTAGCACAGCATGGAGGTAGCAGTGAATGGGCAGTGCACCCTCCTGTGCTTGAGTCTGCAGTAGCTCTTGTAGTGCTTGTTAAATCTGGCAAATGTGGTGTGCATCTGCCCTAAGGCTAACTCAGGTAAACACCAGTGGGTTCTAGTCTCATCGCCTCCAGTTTAACACCATTTATCTGGTTTCTGTTGTAGCACTGGTTATGGGGAGTGTTTGCTTGATGAACCTTCATCAAGAACTTACACGTTGCCTCAGCAGCTCCCGGGGCTGATGTATGACGTCAACAAACAATGTGAGTTAATTTTTGGACCCGGATCTCAGGTGTGCCCATATATGGTAAGTGAAATTCCACACCTTGGTTTTCCTGGTGTTGCTGGAGCAAAATAAGGCCTCCTGGGGCTGGATGAAGGAGAGGCTCACAAGCCATAGAGTTACTGTCAAGCTAGTGAGTTAACGATAAATCCTAGGGGGATAATTTCATAAAGGATCATTTATCTGGTAAGGCACGTGGCACGTATTTATTTAATATTTTGATCTTTTCAATACCTTAAGCAGATGCAATGTCGGCGACTTTGGTGTATTAACATCGACGGCGCGCACAAGGGATGTCGTACTCAACACACACCTTGGGCTGATGGGACAGAATGCGAGCCTGGAAAGGTCTGTAACACCTGGTGGTTCATGCCTTGTAGCTATGTTTCCTAGGGCTCAGGCTAAGCATAGCAGGCAAAATCATCCTATCCCAGTGTGTCAGGCACAGCTTCTGATGGCAAGGGTGGAAGCTCAAAGCAGCTCTGTGCGTTTTAAGCCTGGTGTGCATGGCTCAACTCTACTCCAGACAATGTAATTAAAATTGACTGCTCAGCATAATGTTTAAAGGAGGTATTCCTTCTAGAGAGCCTGTCTTCTCAAATGAATGCCCTTGGGTGAACTCTTGAGCAAAACTTTTGCAAAGCTTCCGTTAGGCTTTTATTAGAAATTTCCTATGTGATGAGAGCAATTAGTAGTTTTATGTAACATAATCTTGCCAACTGGCCTCTCCTCTTGACAACTTCAGAGTAAAATATAGAACTGGTTGACATTTTCTGTATGGAACGTTTTTGGAAGTAATTCATAGAAACTTTCAGTTTCCATGTGCAATGTTAGCTTCCAGCTAGCATTGTGGTATTTACTTTTTAATTGCCTAGATCTGGAGAAAAATAGTTGAGGATTTTTCCTTTGTTGAGATACTGAAGAAGAATACAAATGAATTTTCATTTGTGTCAAAAAAAGTATTCTCCATCTAGGTCTACTAAAATGTGATGTTATTCTACAAGGTATAGCTTAAAAATTTGCTTTTCTGGCTATTAATGATCAACAGTTAAAGTTTTCTTTTGAAAGAGTGAACATTTTAATTCATAGTCTTTCGAACGTATTATAATAAAAGTATCTGGATGCTATCTTTAGAAATAATTTTCCATGAACTCTGTGGATCTTCTTGGTAATTAACCTTTTGTTGCATGGGTCTAAAAGTCAGTTGTTCAAGAACACTTGACTGCTTTCCTTCAAGACAATGGGCATAGTGTAGCAATTTGCCTTCCTTTCTTAGGGAAAAGTGCAGTCAACATATTTGTTTTTATTGTTGAGAATGTGCGTTAGAGATGTGAATGGAAATCCTGTTGCAGTGCTACTCCTTGGAGCCAGTGGTGCACCAATATTTAATGTTTTTATGTAAAATCACCCCCTTTTTGAGACTCAGGGTAAAGCTGAGGCTTTTGCGGAGTCCATGTGACTTGAGACCTTGTCTCTTCAGCTTCTTCTTTTGTAAGCTTGAGGTCTGCTCACTACTGGAAGCTCAGAAATAAATCTTGTCTTGATAATTCCATAAATCTGGGCTGCAATTTTGACAAACCTGCCGTTAACCTTAGATATGACCAGAGTGATGCACAAACAACTGCAACTGGGCAGATTAGCACCTCCTCAAAATAACCCTATGTTGTACGAGAGGCAGTGTCCAGCTGCATGGCTCTTAATAAAGATTGTGTAAGCAAAAACATTTCAGTCTACAAATTTAGACAATCTGACAAGTTTAGACAAATTGGACAAGTGTGACCTGAACTTCTCAGCTGAGAGCAGATGGGCTTTTAGGAAAAGCTAATGCAGTCCACTCATGTTCAGGCATTTGAATGTATTCTTACAAAAAGGCTTTACAGAGTAATTCTTGTGTCTGTGTGTTGGTCTAATTCAAGCTTAAGGTTTGGATCGTCATAAACTCTTTTCTCAGTGTTTACTTGGGCTCATAAAGTGCTGAGGTGCAAGTCTGGAGTGCTTTTCAGTGGATTAAATCACTACTTTGGTACTCTGCTGTGGCCAGAAGCCCCATCAAACTGCTGCTTGCTGACTAATGCCTTGTCTCAAGTCTGCATGTTTAAAACCTGTGATACATGGATTGGCAGATGGAGAAAATACCATGCTGTTTTTTATGGAGCTATCTTTGGAAATGAGGGAGCCAGAATAGCTGAAAAAAAAATCTAGCTAAAACTACTGGAATGTAGATTTAAGCAGGCTCTAAATTTATTCTTAAATCCAGGATGCTAAAACAACGTGGGAGTATTAGCTTATGTGTACTTTGCATGTGAGGACACTGAATTTGATATTGCCAAGTCAAGTAATAAACCCAGCCCAAGGTTTGGCCTTTGCTGGGTGAGCACTGGTTGTGATGGTTTACAGTGTTTCGCAGCACCAGTGCATTGTTGGGTGGAAATAAATCACTGAAAGAAAATAAAGAGGGTCATAAACTTGGGCCTCTATCTCTTGTGGTTTTCAAGATTGTTTAAAGAATGGTAAAAGAAGAGCAGATGAATAGTAATCATTTCTGTCTCCTGCCGTATGGCAGCAGGTAGCGTCTATGTTATGCATGCATGAAGCTTCACAGCACTTGTCTGCCCCCTGCTAATCTATTCAGCCAAAGTCAGCCCAAGGATGGGAGCTGGATTTGGTGAATTATCCAGTGGCAAGACAAAAGAAAGGAAAGTCTGTTGTAGTGTCTCCCGTCTCTGCCACTGCTCTCCTGCTCAACTGTGCGTCTAAGTTATTTTGAATTTGCTCCAGACAAAAACTCTTTTATTCTCTTCATTCTCTGATCTGTAAGCTCATAGGAAGAGAACCCTGGCAAGCTTTTTAGTTTTTCTGTTGTAACTCCACATAGAAATAATTTTTAAAATAGGAATGGCATGAAGGTTGCACAGCCAGACTATTCACAGTGTGGTTCCAAGAAACACCATTGCGTTTCCATAAGATAATCTTGCTGTTTATTTAAAACAGCTGCTCTTTTCTTTTTTTCTTTTACTCTTTTGATTTACCATCAACTCCAAAACCCCAGTTTTTAATAAAATCAGGGGATGTAGGTGATTTCCTGGTTAATTCTCAACCATTGGATGAGAGACATATAGGTCATGTCACAGTCTGTTAGCTGTGTACATTTACTAGTTAGCTATTCAGTCGTCTTCTCTGGATCAGTGGTGCCAAGCATGACTGTGGTTATATATTTAGCTGTGAGCATCAACATTGCTGCAAGAAGTTCTCCATCAGGACAGCACTGTTGGATTGTTGTATTTTTGTATGTTGATGATAAGGACCTCTTTGTCCCTGTACAGGACTGGCAAGGGTTTCGCATCCCTAGGGGTTCCCCATCATAGGCTGGACTTGATGATCTTGGAGGTCTATTCCAGCCTCGATAATTCTGTGATTCTGTGATCCTGCAGTTTTTCAACCCACTAAATGCCAGGAGGAGTTGTGCATGAGTTGTCCTGCAGTGGAGAAACAGGCATTTCAGCCTATTTTATTCCTGCCCTTTACTGTGGCAGATATTTTTCAGCCAGTTTCTCTCTGAGAAATCGAATTTTCAGATGAGAGCAAATCCGCAGCATTTTGCAGCCTAGAGACCACGCTCATCTCTGAGCAAACACCACATCTAGGACCCAAGCTAGGAATTGTTCAGTCATCCTTCAAGTGTTGCCTGTAGGCAAATGCACCTTAGATAAGTTGATTAAGCAGCAAAGCAACATGGCAAGCTGGCCGTCATGGGCAAAAGGTGTTCAACATCCTGTGAAGCACATGGAGGCACAACCTGAACAGCATCTGGTGCAGAAAAATATTGCGAGGGAATATTTTAATGATGCACTACATGTTTTCTTCTTTAAGTCTTTAACCTCTTCTAATCTATGAGTAATCAGCAATGTTTGGGCTTCCTGTAATTGCAAAGATTTAGACATGTGCCAGCAGGTGAGCACATCTCTGGGTTTAAAGCTGCTTTAGCAGGCACTGTTCAGTGAGAAAGAAGCCCCACTCTCATGGGTCTTGGGGACACTTTTCCATCCACTCTGGTGAGGCCAGAAGGTGGATCTGGAGATCTCCTAGATCTCACCTCACCAGAAGTCTGTGTAGTCAAACTAGCAAGCATAGTCCGAAAGGACACAATTTATATGTTAAAAATAAAGGGTGAGGGCTTGCCAAGATAATTTAAGCCATTTTTCCAAACGAAAGAAAACAAGAGTTACAGCTGGAAAACAAAATTGTAGGCCAAGCCTTGGCAAGTCCCATGTTATGGCTGAGTGAAAAAAAATACTTTGGATCAGGGAATTCATTTTCTATTTTATTTGCTCTTTGGATTTGGAAGTTTCCTTTACCACTTTGTAAAGCTGTGGGGAGATCTGAGTTTTCCCTGGTTTTTTTCCCTACTGTCTGTTTCCTCCCCTGACACGATGCAGTTCCTGCTGCTCTCCAGGAAATCAGATAAGCAGCTTTTTGAAAAGCCAGTGCCGCGGGTGTTGGCATGTTCTTCAGCACCAGTAAACAGGGAACATTTGTTGCTGTTGTCCTCAGTCTTCTTCCCATGAATCACTCCTGTGGACTCTGCAGCTTACCTTCGCTTCTGCATTTAAGGGTGCAGACAGAAAAAAAATAGGAGGATGACAGACAAAAAGCAAAGAAGTTACATTTTATTTGATGGTAAGATCTTTGCTGCATTTTGTGAGGGGCTGAGAAATAAGTACATCTGAGTGTTGTCATCCGGGCTGGTGGCTGTTGGTTGGCTCGTAATGCAAAAGCAATGCAAACCCACTTTTTCCCATCTCTCTCCTTCACACACAGCACTGCCGGTTTGGGATGTGCGTACCCAAGGAGCGAGAGGCACCGGTGATTGATGGAGCATGGGGGACGTGGAGCCCTTTTGGGACATGCTCGAGAACCTGTGGCGGTGGCATTAAGACGGCGATACGGGAGTGCAACAGGCCCGAGTAAGTGCACGGAGGGGAAGCGCCGGTGGGTGGAATGGGGAGAAGCAGCTGGGTTGCCCAGATGGGCTGAAATCCCCTTTGGCTGTCCCCAGCCCATATGTGTCCCAGGGCTGGGGGGCTTTGCCTGACATAGATGAGGCAGCATGAGAACCCAGGAGGGTCACAAGTCTGGTTTGTCGGTAAAGTGCACTAAAAAGGGATCCCTTCAGTGGAGAAAGAAGAAAAAACTAATATCTGTGTGGGTTTATTGCCTCCTGTTTTCCTGGGGAGGCACAGCTGGGGTCCTACTTCCAAAGGTGTTTTTCTTCCTCCAAAGTTGTGGACCAGAAAGGAGAGAAATGGGAAGGAGCCATGTTTCAATCCATTTTTCACCATTTTATCCCTGCTTTTGCAGCTGTTCTTACAGGCCAGATCCTTTATACAGTTTTCTTCCCTCTTAGTCTCGCCTTAGCTGTTTTTTTCAGCTTTTGGCTGCTTTTGCAGCTGATCCTTTTATACAGTTACATGTCAGCTGGTGCAGACTAGCCAAACCTCAGCAGAAATCTGTGCTCCATTAAAAAGCGATACTCAAAAATGTTTGCCGTCAGCCTGGAATGCGAAGTCCTGCACCCTTTGAAATGGCAGGGAATTTTGCCATGGCCTTCAAAGGGACAGATGTGTGGCCAGTGAAATACTAGTAGTAGGTTGATCAACAGGTATGAAAACAGCCTGTTTACATAAATTGTGAACTGTGCTGGTTTCTGTTTAACTGCCTCCTTTCAGCAGGAAGGACTGGGCAGGATGCTTTCCAGGGTCTCATTTGGGACTGAGACATGGAGAGAAGGGGCTTCTGCAGAGCTGTTTAGACCGAGGGGTCTTAAAAAGATTGAGCAGCCTTGTTTCACTTTCTCATCGTTGGTGTTGGATGGGTTATTGCCAAGAAATTGCCATGAGTGATGCGCCAGTGATGGTTTCATCGCTGCTAATGGGATAAGGGAGAGCTTGTACCTGCAGCACTGGTGGTGAAGTGACAGGAGTGGCTGGCTCAGCATGGCTGGGCAAGTGTCAAAAGAGAAGAGAAGAGCTGAGGCTAAGGGACTAAGACACCAGCACGTTAATTAACATGATGGTGAGAAATACGCAAACGCAAAGGAGTTCTTGTCTTGCTGTGCTGAGTCAGCACATGCCATATGGTCTTCCAGTAGCCATGGAGACACAAAAATAAAATATCCTTCCACTCACAAACATAGCTCTGCTGCTGAACCTTCAGATGCTGTCAGTGAGATGCATTCCCAGCTTCTGGAGAGGCATCTGTTTGGAGTGATGGCTTTTTGTGATAGAAAATCTCCTTTATCCTAAAGGCTATCCAAGGGATTTTAAATTCCATCTTCTCTTACAGCTTATGTTTTGTATTTCGATGTTCCATGAGATGTATTGCTTTGGCTGGGATTTGCAAAAGCCCCTAAATACGCTCAGCACCAAGCTGCCTGTGAAACCCCCTGCGCTTATCATTAATAGTGGTTATTTTCCAGGCCTCCTTTCGAGACCCATGTAGCTGTTGGCCTCTTCTCCAACCTCTCGTGAGGGGTCATCTGTCCTAGCACCATCCACAGAGTTTTGCACCCACTCTGTTTTATCCCTGTAATCTGACGTTGTAGCATGGGTTTTCACCATTTGCATCGCATCCCCATTGTTGTGGGGCTACTGAGGGGGGATGCAAGTGGATGAGACTCTACTGGGTACCCTCCTGCCTCTCCCTCTTTTCAAAGTACTTCACAAATCCACAGTTTCTCCTCTGTTGTAGAAGGCAGCAAAGCAACCCAGATACCTCAAGTAAAGTCTGAAATGGTTTCAGTAAATCTTTTCTGTTCAAAGATGATTTAGGTCTTTAAAGCTTTTTCTGTGCATGGAGATCTAGGGTGGGATCTTGCATGCCAATAAAAGTTTGTGTTAAATCTGGCACTGAAAATGACCTCTCCATTGGTACAGAAAATGAGGCTGCAGCTCCTGCCTCTGTTTGTAATGTGCTCTGACACCTATGGGGATGAGTGTCTTACAGGGCTGTAGAAAAAGCTGTCAGCCTCTGCAATGGTAGCAGACTGTGTTTTGACATATGCTGAAGGAATGTATTTGCTAACCAGACCAGACCCTTCCCACCAAGATTGCCCACTTGGGAATTCGTGGCTGGCTGGTACAGACAAAGCCCATGGCTGCGGCATGTCACGTAGAGGGGCTGTGGTGCAAGCCCTGGTTTTCAAAGCAAGGCATAGCTGCAGAATTATGTGGAAAAGGTGTGTTTCATAAGATGTCAATACCAGGAGCCCTGTTTTCAGGAATGGCTTTCTGAATGGGGAGTGTTATCTCTGGATGCAAGTCAGATCACGTCTGCGTTTTAGTCCATCACAAAAGTATCCACCTGTGCTGAAAGCTGTCCAAGCTTGACGTGTAAACACATCTATAGATAGCTGTGTTGGCCACTGGCAGCACACATACCAATTCCTGGTCCCAGGGCATCCCAGGATTCTGCAAAGGAGATCTCAAACTGATCTGTGCATGCTACAGCTTCACAGATGTTTCTGCAGTTGCTGCATGAGCCCAAGCACATAGGTAGGCATGCAGATGAGTGCACATGCCCCATAGTTAATTCTCCAGGGGCATTTAGTTGTGGCAATCTGAGAGCCCCCAAGCAGAGCTGCTGCCCGTGGGGCTGAGCACCTGCAAAGCACCCCCAAAACAGCGCTTCTTGGTGAGATACCTGTGCCTGGTGCTCCTGGGCCGCTGAGAGCTGGGTGCTGCCTCCAGGTCTGCAAGCGAAAGCGTTTGAGGTTAGTAACTGCAGATGATGCATTAGGCATTGCATAGTTAAGACCTGTTGAGGTGGGAGTGGGGGTGAGATCCCACCATTCCCCAGGCCTCTGTGCTGTGTCCTGAGAGCTTCTGGTGTGCTGGGAGGAATGCAGTGAAGCCAGGGTGTGCGCGCTGTCTTGTAAGGGGGATGATGCTAGATTGAAAGCAGGTCCACGCTGGCAGTTAGCTGATCAAATAGGTGATTCAGAGAGAAGGGAAGTCGAGGCAGAACAAGGAGGTTTCTGTGCATGCACTGCTCTCCCTTCCAACTCTGTGGTACGTTGTTGATGGTTATCCATAAAAATATAACGTAGTGGGAAGTATCCCATATTTCTTTGTGACGCTGAAAATCAATGTTGTATGAGGCTGACTTATTTTTCAGGGTCAGCTCTTTCTGTTTACTCAGACTCTGTGAAAAGCAATGCTGTTTTAAAAACACCCTAAAACTGTCAGGGTGTTTGGGGCTATTTTGAAATGTCAGAAGTGTGAGTGTGCTTCAGCCCCAGACACTGGCTGCAGGGAGATTTACTGCCAGTTATGAAGCTGGCAGTTTGCAACATGATGGCAAGTTCTAGCATCTTTCAGTTTGTGGTGTGTCCTTGTGTTCAATATTATTCCAATCTCACGAGTCATGTCTAGAGAAAAGGAAACTAACAGTAGCGTGGGATCTTTGGATTTTGGTACACGTACCCTTTAAAAAAAAAAAAGGCTCTTGCATGTTCTTTTTAACTGACTTAATATTTAAAGGTCTCATTCTAATTACATTTATTTATATTGGAAGCAGTGTGGTTACCATAAAAATGTTGTTACTGTGATTTTTAAACAGAAATACTCTGTTAGAGGTTTGCGTAATTTAGAGCCTTTGTCAAATTGCAAAGGTTCTGCTGCAGGATAAATGCTTGCAAAGTGAAAATGATGAATCCTCTTAATTTACCATGGATGATCATGACTCAAAGTCTGGAGTGTGGTGCTACCACAGCTAAGAAGTTTCCACATGTGCTGTGTAGTGAGATGGTCAAGATGTCTCTTTGTAGCTGGAGGTAGATGATGTGCCTGCATGGGACTGGTCTTCAGGGTGGGCTCCAGTGGTGGGAAACCCCCAGCAATCACCATTGTGCTGGCGAGGCAGGAGGAGTCCAGGATGTGTCTGCAGGGCACTGGGTTAGCTCTGGAGTGGTCCCAAGTGTGATCAGTTAAATTAATTCATTTGTCATACCAAGGTGGAGAATAGACTAAACTGGTAGAAACCAAGTTTAGACTTGGTGGTGTAAAAATTAGTAGAAGCCAAGTTTAGACTTCCGCTGGTATAAAATCGGACTGTAAATAGGAATCTGCACCAGGTGCTGTGCGGTTGCTTGGGCCTTTTATCACTGGTACTTGCTTAATTGCAAGCACCAGCAACCTTTGCAAGTGACACATGTTTAGTTTCCAGATGGCATGTGAAAGCTGCCCTCGGAGCAGGTAGAGCTGATGTTACCAGCTATTGCTCCAGGCTGTGCCTAAAGACAAATCATAGCCCTTGGCATTTAGGATAGACTTGAGGGGTCTACACCACGGCAGTGTGTATCTCAGCGAGGAGAGGATGCTGGCAGGAAAAATCCCATGTGTGGAGCTAGCGGTGCTCTGCATCTCGTCCACAGCTGCTGGAGGAGGCAACTCTTTCTGCCAGACCCGTGAGCACCCCTAGTGTGATGCCGGTGGGGCTGTGGGAAGTCTGCCTGCCTTTCCCTGTGTCTCGATCCGCCCACATGGGGTCACGGGTCCTCTGTCTCCACATTTATTTCACAGGAACTCTGATACATGAGTCACAGTTTTCAAATGTAAGAGTGAAGAATGGTTATTTGTGGGTAAAAGGCAGTGCTGGGTTTCCTTAGTGGTTGATGTACAGACATGCTAAAAAATTGTGTTCAGCTGTAGGAATTTGTTGACTCCCTGTGTATAGAGACCCTGGTACATGTGCAGGGAGTTTCTGTCCCTTTTAGGTTAGGAGACACTGGCTGCATGCAATGTGGAGAGCTTACAGGGGTCATCTCCATGCTAAGGGTAGGGGTGATTTGGATTTTGGAGGGTCTCAAGTGTGCAAACCGGCTTCTTTCTCAAGGAGGCTCAAAGGGAAGATGCACTCTGCTAGCATCCCTGGGGCACTGATGGGCATCTGGTCCTGGGGCGAGGCAGAGCCAGTCCTGAAGAAAAGCCCTGAAAGGCGAGTGCCCAGTGAGTTGCTTTTCTGATCTGTGCTTCTTGCTGGCACAGGTGCTTGGTTTTTTTCAGGGCTTGGGTAGATGTAGATTTAGTGGTTATTTTGCAGCAGAGGCTGGAGTGGGACTCAAATGTCCTGAGCTTCGAGGGCCACTCTCTGCCTGCACAACAGGGACATATGTCCCTGCGCAACACAGTCAGGACGCGGTGGGTCTGGCTGCTCAGGATGGTCTTGCCCTCCACTGACTCCTCTGCAATGATCTGTTAAAGGGAGAGGCTGGGGCTAACCTCAGCCAGTGGAGGCTTTCCCATGCTGATGGCTGAGATGCATGTTAACTTCATCTCCATCAAGTGCAGGTCTTAGGTGGTATAATTTTTCCTTTTTGGATAATTACAACTTTGCCTGTGTTGACCCTGGCAACGTTTCATCCAGATGGCAATATCTTTCCTTCTGTAACATCAGGGAAAAGCAAAGCTGCTTGGGTGGTACTGCAGTTTTTTTAGTATGTATTAATGGTGGTAACTTGTAGAAGCTTCCATCGTGCCCTCCCAATTTGATTTGAAGTTTCAGGAGAGAGCAGCAGAGAGTGGTGTTTTAGGGGTTTGGGTTTTTTTGGAACGTTTGAAGCACAGTGCATTCTTTTTTTTGTTATTACAATTTATTATATACATAGAAGGCTGCACATAGATAAGCATATGAAATCTTAGCCAAGTTCCCAGAAAAAATGTCCTTTGAACAGACAGTACATAGGATAGCTTGTATCCCAAGGGTACTTTCCTTACCCCATTACCATAGCTGAAAATGAGCCTTTTGCTAAACTCCTCCCATGTTGTCCACATGCAACTCGCTCCCTCACCGCTGCTGACAGCAGCTGGAGTGGGAGAGGCTTTTTTGGTCCCTGAAGTGAGCTGTTACCTGGCAAAAGCTTTGTCTACATACAAGGACAAAAGTAGTTTTATGACTACAGGCCTGAATCTGGGAGTGGAAAAATTCAAAATGACGATTTCTCCAAGGCTTATCTACTGGCTTTTATGTGGCTTGGATGATATCACTGTCCCCAGTTTATACCAGAGTTATCCTACTATAAAATGGGGGTATTTATTGGCTGCCTTTGGTGCTTTCTGGAATACATGGAGATAAAGGTTCTTGAAAGTGTCTAGCCATTACCATTTCTACCATTTGGGACTAGAAATCCTGAAGGACTCAGTACTGCCTGGTCCTTCAGCCTCCACAGGGAAGCCCTTTCTCCTTTTTGCCATGATATTTATTTATTTGCAACCCACTAGATCAGATGCAAATTCTCAGCCACCAAATCCCTAAGACTGATGGGGTTGTGGAGGGATGGCCTTGTATTGGACCCCTCAGTGTGAAGCTAAATCCTCAGGTGGGGAGGAAGATGTTACTTTTCTACTCTGGCTTCTCTCACTGCTGCTGCATTTGTCAGAATACAAATATTCCCTTTTTCATCCTGTCTTAGCATCGCATACATGGTCTTCTTTTAATTAGACACTTCCATAATTTTTCCTGCTTGTCAGCCTGGGTTATTAATTAAAGACATGCACAAAGACAGCACCATCAAAATGGCATTGCAAATCCTGGCTGTGCTGAACAGATTGCAGAATTGCAATCTCATTTCCAGCCTGATCTTGTTTCTGCAGGCCTAAAAATGGTGGGAAATACTGCGTGGGTCGTCGCATGAAGTTTAAATCCTGCAACACTGAACCGTGCTCAAAGCTGAAGAAAGATTTCCGGGACGAGCAGTGCGCTGACTTCGATGGGAAGCACTTTAACATCAACGGGCTGCCCACAAACGTGCGCTGGGTTCCAAAATACAGCGGCAGTAAGTGACGGGGTGGGGGGGATGCAGACCCTGTCTCCTGCGTCACCTCCTCGGGCTGATGGCATTCGGATAACATGCTTCCTCCCTCCCATCCCCAGTCCTGATGAAGGATCGGTGCAAGTTGTTCTGCAGAGTGGCGGGAAACACAGCGTATTACCAGCTGCGGGATCGCGTCATCGACGGGACGCCCTGCGGTCCCGACACCAACGACATCTGCGTGCAGGGCCTTTGCCGGGTAAGTGTTTGCCCTTCTCTTCAGCAAGGGTGATAGCAGTACTGCGTGAGCGGATGGCATTCCTGCACCTTAGAATAGAATCATAGAATGTTTTGCATTGGAAGGGACCTGTAAAGGTCATCTAGTCCAGTCACCTTGCAGTGAGCAGGGACACCTGCAACGAGAGCAGGTTGCTCAGAGCCCCGTCCAACCTCACCTGGAATGTTTCCAGAGATGGGGCATCGACCACCTCTCTGGGCAACCTGGGCCGGTGTTTCAGCACCTTCCTTTTGAAAAATTTCTCCGTATATCTAGTTAAATCTACCCTCTTTTAGTTTAAAACCATCACCTATTTTCTTATTGCAACATGCCCTACTAAAAATATTGTCCCCATCTTTCTTAGATGGGGGATACCTTAAGTATTACCCTTAAGTATTGAAAGGCTGCAATATGGTCTCCCCAGAGCCTTCTCTTCTCCACTCTGAATAACCCCAACTCTCCCAAACTTTCTTCAGAGCAGAGGGGTTCCAGCCCTCTGATCATTTTTGTGGCCTACTCTGGACCTGCTCCAGCAGGTCCATGTATTTCTTTTGCTGAGAACCTTGCTCCACCTGGTTGTTGGCATCTTCTTTGCCCAAGGGCTACTGGCAGCATCCACAGGCTCCAGAAGCCCTGGTTGGTCTGAAGCTTGTGCCAACCTCCAGACTTGCAGAAGAGCTGTGCATGGAGGGTATCCGTATATCTGCCCTGAGTTACTGAGGGCTGTGGAGGTCCAAGCCTAAATCCAAATGATGCTTCCTTCTGTGTTCTGCCTCAGTTCTTCCTGGTCAGACCCTGGAGCACTCTACATTTCCATTCAGAATTATTTTTCACACTTTCCTGTATAGTAACAGTTGATGCAAGAATTTTTCTCTAGTGAAGGCAATGCCTGGTGCAAACAGCAGTTCTAAGTCTTGCTTCTTGTTTGAAAATGGGTGTGGGATGGTGTTGTGGTCGGAGCACTGTAAATCACCCCGTAAATCAGCAGAAAAATGTGGGGAAGTAAAACAATTTATTTCATGGCAGCCTTTTGCATACGTAGCTTTTGCATGCCTTAATTGGGAGGTTTGTAAATGCTGTTGTAGTCTGTATTTGCTCAATCTAGGTTTTTCAATTTTTCTCTTAAAGCAAGCTGGATGCGATCATGTGCTGAATTCAAAAGCAAGAAGAGATAAATGTGGTGTGTGTGGTGGGGATAATTCTTCATGCAAAACTGTTGCAGGCACATTTAACACAGTGCATTATGGTAAGAATCTGTTGCTAAAAAGTTTATAGTGAAAAATGTGGGTCTATAAAACCCATTACCACACTTAATCTGCAAAAACACTGATGTAAAATCCTTCTAGCTATAGCATACTCTATTTTATAACTATTTATGCTATCCCTAAATGAAAAGTATCGGCTTGTGTAATGTGAGGTAATTTTGCTCATTTCCCTTCCCCCTGTAAAAAGCAAATGAAATGTCTGTGTAATAGCCTTGACTTTCTGTTAAATCTTTTCTAGGCTATAACGTTGTGGTCCGCATCCCAGCTGGTGCAACTAATATTGATGTGCGTCAGCACAGTTACTCAGGGAAACCAGAGGATGACAACTACCTGGGTGAGTTGCAGTCCTTGCAGTCCAGAAATCTGCTTTATTGCTGTCGAGGTTTAGGTTCAATCCACCAGACCTACAACAGATGCTCTCTGTTAACCCCTCTGTTAACTAGCCCCAACAGAGGAGGAGAAAGAGGGTAAGGGAAAGAGACTTATGGCCCCCTCCCCTCCCAAATGGAAGAGGAAGCAAATGAGAGAGAGGCTTCCAGATTAGAAAAGAAAACTAAAGCAGCTTTAATGAAGATAATAAAATGGGATATATACAAATATATACAAAACCAGTATCGAACCCAACCTCCCCCTGATGGCAATTCCATCACTGTCACCACTGAGGCTGTGGAGGCACTGCCAAAGTCCCAGACCGGGCTCAGCAGCAGATGGGAACCGGGTTCAGGAGCTGGGTTCAGGAACACACGAATTGGGATCAAAGGCACAAGAAGGTCCAAGAAGGGAAGAAGGCCTCCAAGGGAAGTGAAGGCCAGCGGAAGGATCGATGAGAAGGAAAAAGGGCAAAGGGCTGAGACCCTCATGATCCCTCAACTTCATACTGAGTATGCCGTACATAGGATGGAATACCTCATTGGTCAGTTCAGGGTCCCCTGTCCTGGCTGCTCGTCCCCGCAGGTGCGGCCTTTCACCTTCTGCACCCCTGGTTGTGGTGCACAAGTTAGCAGTGACCTTGGTCTGCACACCAATCCTTGGTAGTAACTCTAAACATCAAATGTTATCACTGCTAGAAGCAGACAC
Source organism: Eurystomus gularis (assembly GCA_013400335.1). Lineage (NCBI taxonomy): Eukaryota > Metazoa > Chordata > Aves > Coraciiformes > Coraciidae > Eurystomus > Eurystomus gularis. The sequence continues at coordinate 269,919 of VZZY01017148.1, read as the reverse complement.
TGTCTGCAAAAAACATGCTGTGAGCTTCAGAAAGTGCAGTTAGTTAGAGAAGACTTAGCTGAAAAGTAAAATCACTGAAATAGAATTGGTTTGGTTCTAACTCAAACCAGGACAATTGCCTCGTTGTGATAATATATCTACTGGCTGCTGTTTGTTAGGGAGGATAAAGAATTCATTTAAAGGAGATGTTTTCTTGTCAAGAATTTATCTCACATGTCTACGAAATATTCAGCCTTATCTTGTTCCTTCTTTTTGTTCATGCTATCCTTGATGCAAAGTTTGAGAGGTTCACAGATTATAGGAAATATCCCCTTAGAGTGTCTCTGGGGCTAGGAAGGGCTGTTGAGCCTGGGCTGTGGGTGGGAGCTGAGGCATAATGCTGGGAACCAAACAGGCTTCTGAGTTCTGCTGGAGTCTCCTCATCGCAGCTTACCACGTCTTCTGTCACCATGCCTTGGCTGGAGAGTAAATATGCCATACCCTGAAAGACGTGTGTACAAACAAATCCAAAGAGAAATTATTTTTTGTTCCTCTAAGAATAATAATTCTGATTTCACTTAGACTGAGCCCTTCTTGTCCCTGCCTGACAGTGAAATGTAAGTGTAAAGAAATATCCTGCACCACAGATGTTGGTTTGATTTAAACCTAACAATAACTTGGCCTTTGGCTGTTAGACATTCATAGTCACTGTTTTCTCCAATCTGCAGATATGTCTCTAGAGGCAGATGAAAATGCTTGTGGTGCTGTGTTAGACCAGTCTGCTGCATGCACATATGCTTTTAGCATGGCCACGTGTGTCTTTTCCACCACGCCGATCAGTAATTCACCCCACAGAGAGTTCTGTTTGGGTTCAACAGCAGAGATAACACAAATAAATGCTGTGACTGATGTCACACCTGCCAGTCAAAGGCTGGTTTTGCCATTAAGTCCTGTTTGGGTCCCTCAGAGTCTGTTCAGGTTGCTGATGAAGCAGAGGCTCAGGCTGTGGCCCCTTGCAGTCCCAAGGAGATAGCTGATCTCCTGGCTCTATTCCTCCTCTTTTGTTCACCTCATGCCTAGCCCTGCCAGGTAGCACAGGGTTCCATATTTACATCTCTGAGCAGGGCACTTCATCTCATTTCATCTCTTAAAATCCCTGTATTGTTGAGTGTTTTTGCAAAATACGGGGCTTAGTCCAAGTGTTTGCTGTAACTGGGTGTGTTAAAAACAAGACTAAGCTGGTGGTTCCTGCCCCGCTAGGTGAGGAGGTAAAGGTAAGGGTAAGATAGCGTAAGGTAAAGGGATTCACTTGAGGAACAAGTAGAGGAGACTATCATGCACCAAAGGGATTCTGACAGCTTTGGCTGTTGCTCTGAAATGCCTTCCATGTGGCTGGACCCTTCATTCAGGCAAAAATCTGAGCGGGTCCTCCCTGTCCTCATTCCCAGGCTGGGGTCATGCCAGGCTGTCTGTCCCTGCACGCACGCGGCCATTCACTTACAGCCTCATCCCATCGTTTCTGCACATTCACAGCCATGAGATGAGGTGGTGCAGCGTGATTGCACATCCGTACCAAGAAAACCCTACTGAGGTGTGATAGTTTTCCATCCTGGGGGTGGGAGGTACGTTTCATTATTCCTCGTCTCTAGAAAAAAACAACCCTCCCAGTGTTGTGCTTATTCAAACTGGTTCACCCCAAAAGGAGCCCCCAAGAACTTCTCAGCTCTTCTTGGAGGGCCTTTAATCTTCTTGGGAAGCAATGAAGTCAAATCTTCTTTAATGTTGCTTTAATATTGCTGGGAAAGCATCTCTTCACATTAGGCCTGACTAGAAGCAAATGAGAAGTGTGCATGTGTCCACTTATTACGCAGCTCACTGAGTGTGAAATTTTGGGCCCTCAGTACTGTGAACCTTGTAGTTGCTTAACAATTTAGGAGGAATTTGATGTTGTCATCAAGTCCAAGACGTGTACCTACTGTTGTAGGAGATACAGTACATGGGAAGGAATCCTTTAATGAGTTTTGCAACTGCCTAATGACATTAAAGCCTCCAAAGTGTTGAATTTGGTTGAGTATAGCATCTGCTTTGCAAGTTTTTCTCCATCTATGTCTGTTTGGTACCGAGCAGTGTTTTGCTTCATTATATCCTTGTTCAGTATAAAAACCTTGCCTTTGGTATTTTGGTGTTAAGTTTAGATTTTTCAGTACAGAGGCTTTGTAGTAATGTAGCTGTGATGGGTGAAATGGTGGGGAAACTAACTTAGGAAATTAGCTACATAATCGCATTAGTGTGAAGTTGTGCAGCAGACTGCTGTTTTCAGGAAACTGTTCCTTTTATAAAGCATTTAGGCTTTAAGCCTTCAGTGGTTTCACATACCTTAAGATCTGGAATAATAAAAAGTATGGAGGGAGGAGGGAGAGAGAGAGAGAGGGGGAGATACTGACCAAACTCTTTGTAATTATTTACTAGAAAATGATGTTTGGGCTATTAGGGTACATATATTTACCCTAAGAACACACCTGGAAACAACAGGGAAGCCACCTTATCTGCACGGCTAACAAAAAGATGTGGGCAGGATTATTTCTGTGGTATAGGAGGGGATGTGGATGTACAGACTGTGTGTGCTGCTTACAGCCGCCAGCCCAGCATGCCTTTTGGGTGTCTATCTGCCCTGGGTTATGGGTGAACTGTTTAACCACAACTTCAGGCATTCAGCCTCTGTTTTAATGAGGCTCTCCAGTGACAAAAGGAGAAGGCACAATGTTTGTAAGAGCTCTGCTGCTCTCTTTACATCCTTTCTGTTTGAGAGTGCCAGTGAGCTTTTCCTCTCACCCTAATGAAAAGGAGCACTGAGAGCGCATGACCCAGGTTATTGTGTACATATGAGTTAATTCTGCGTCTTTAGTTCTTGTTTTTTGCACCTATGCAGCCTTATCTAACAGTCAAGGAGACTTTATATTAAATGGAGACTTTGTCGTCAGTATGTTTAAAAGGGAAATCAAAGTTGGGAATGCTGTGATCGAATACAGTGGATCGGATAATACTATTGAAAGGATTAATTCTACAGATCGGATTGAGCAAGAAATAACGCTTCAGGTGAAGTATATGTTGTGCATGTGGAAAAGTCTGCCCAGCATTACTGGACTGAAAATAGTGGGCAGCAAAGTCGGTTGATTTACTCCGCTTCATCTTTTTCCTTCCCAGGTTTTATCAGTGGGCAATTTGTACAATCCTGATGTGCGTTACACATTTAATATCCCTATTGAGGACAAACCTCAGCAGTTTTACTGGAATGCGTATGGCCCGTGGCAGCCCTGCAGTAAGCTCTGCCAAGGTGGGTGCTTGCAAAGGCTTCACTTTATCCTGGATTCCTCTGGGGTCGGGGCGCTGCTGTCAAATCCCTCTCTGTTGGATTTCTTTGAGATCCTCACATTATGGGCACAATTGTTTCCCTGAGCTGTACTAGTAGATAACACCATGCAAGGTGTAGCACTGCTCTGCTGCTCTTCAGTTTCAGAGAAGGTCACCTTTACAACACCTGGGACCCAGGTAAGCCCTGCAACCTGGTCTACAGGTGAGGAAGCCCAAGCGCGGAAGAGATTCCGTAGCGTTTCCTAAGGCTGTAAAAGGCATCAGCGTCTGGTTTTGGATCTGACATCCAATTGTTGTCACCTACCAGCGCTTACCCTGCTAAATGCACAAAGCCCGTCCTTGCAAGTGTGCTACATATCTACCTGTGTCTATCTTGTCTGTGTTAAACCCCTTCTGCTCTTCTTAGAGTCTTAACCCCCGCCTTGTTTCTGAAAGAGACTGAAAAGCGTAACTGAAGATCTCTTAATTGCTGCTATAAAACCAGTAACAGAAACAACTGATTTGATCGCTTTCCTGTGTGACTCAAACAATGTGCCTTTTTTTTCTCTGTAGGAGAACGTAGAAGGAAACCTGTGTGTACAAGAGAGTCAGATCAGCTCACGGTATCGGACCAGCGATGTGATCGAATTCCCCAGCCTGACCCCATCACTGAGCCTTGTAGCACAGAATGTGAATTAAGGTGCACTCTACTCAGCCATGTATATGCATTACTTTGGTTTTTTTATTGTTTACTCCTCTTTCCTTTCACCTCTCACCATAATTCCTTTTCTCACCAGCTTGTGTTAGATTTAAAAAAAGGATTAGCCGTTGCCTCTTTGTCAGCTCAGAGGGATTGACATCCACCAGCTGTGTTTTGAGAGGCACTTTTTGTACATTTTCACATTTCTCTTGTTGGATTGAACTAGTGCTAACTATTAAAAAAAAAACCAAAAGCAAACAAAACAACAACAACAAAAAACACCTAATGTTGAAAAATCTCCCTGTGCAATGCAGTGCCTGAAATTCCCATCTGCCTGGATCAGAAATGCTTAGCACTATCCTACAAGCAGCCTTCCAAGAGGAAAAAGCATACTCTCACAGTGAAAGAGTAACTGAGACTTGGATTTATCGTCATTTGCCTAAAGCAAAGAATAGGCTCAAGTGTAGAGCGGGTCCCCAGTCAGCTCCTGGTGAGATGGAATTGATAGAGCGTGGCCTAAATCATCATAACTCATTTTCCTTTAAAAAGCAATCTGTCTTCCTTTCTGGAGCTTAAATATGGTGGCGTTAAAGGGCTGCTGGTGAAGCAGTTCAGATGGCCCCATTTCCCAAGGGCCGTCTCTGGCTGTGCTAAAGCCGGGGCTCTACAGGGGCTGTAGTTTGGGTTGTCGCGGTAACAGCTGTTGCCATTGCAACAGGTTGGAAACTTGAGAAGGGCAAATGCAGGAGTTTGAAAAGCAGGCAGGGATGTGGGGGCTCCCACCATTCAGGAGCTATTGACTCCAAATCCCCTTGATCTTATTCTTCTCCAAGCTGTGCTGAAGTTTGCTCTCTCAGCTTAGGAGCGGGGCTCTGCGCTCCTCGCACAGCCCAGAGATCTCCAGGATCCCAGGAAATGTTACTGCCTCCTTCCCTGGGAATCACCCCTGCAAGGCATGGAGGGCAACCAGCTCCTGTTGGCTCCAGGGTGTCCAACATCTCCCTGGATCAGGCCTCATGTCCAGCATCTCTTGCCAGACCTGGTGCCAGGTCTGTGATGTGAAGCCAGGGTGTATCCCCAGGTGGATCCTTGAGGGCCACCAGCACCAGCCCCTGCTGCCCATCCTGGGAAGGAGGCAGCAGGGTGGGAAGCTGTCTGTTGAGAGGTAACACCTCTAATCCCCACTGACACCTCTGGGGTTCATATGTCTTGGAGCAAGTAATTTGCTCACACTTTAGAGAGCTGAAAATGTTTTGCAGACATCATGTTGTGTGGAGTGCCTTTCAAGCCCATGCAGATCACCACTGTATTTTTCAGCTTGTAGTTTTTAGAGGCCAAGGTGACACTCCTGTAGGGAAATGTGGATCGGAAAGCCTTCAAAGCACTGCTCTTTGCTTGTCCACTGACTACTCCCACCACCTTGCACGGTGCCACAGGGTCACAGTGTGGCTTTGGAACCTGGTGACCATTCCACCCCTGCAAGGAGCAATGCCAGGGTTAATTGTCTCAGATTTTTGGAAGCCATAAAGCATTGGGAAGTATTACAAAGAGCCAGAACTTCCAACTCAAGAGTGTATACTCCTTATTTATGTCAAACACCCTTGAGCACATTACCTGCAGCATCCTGGAGCCCCACAGCTGATGTTTGCTCTCCTCGGTTCAGGTGGCACATCGCGAGGAAGAGCGAGTGCACGGCCCAGTGTGGGCTGGGGTACCGCACACTGGAGATCTACTGCTCCAAGTACAGCAGGCTGGAGGGGAAGATAGAGAAGGTTGATGACCGCTTTTGCAGCAGCCAGCCCAAGCCAAGCACGAGAGAGAAGTGCACTGGAGACTGCAATGTGGGAGGATGGCGGTACTCAGCCTGGACTGAGGTAAGGGATGGCTGGTGGTACAGTGAACGCTGTCTCCTCTTTGCCAGGCTGTTTGGTTTGCAAACAGCATATATATGTCCTGGATGGAGTGATGCACTTCACTTGTAAGAGACTTTTTACAAGGGCTTGTAGCGATAGGACGAGGGGTAATGGCTTTAAACTGGAGAAGGGGAGATTTAGATTAGATGTAAGGAAGAAGTTCTTTGGTCTGAGGGTGGTGAGTCACTGGAACAGGTTGCCCAGAGAAGCTGTGGATGCTCCATCCCTGGAGGTGTTCAAGGTGAGGTTGGATGGGGCCTTGAGCAACCTGGTCTAGTGGAAGGTATCCCTGCCTGTGTCAGGGAGGTTGGAACTAGATGATCTTTAACATCCCTTCCAACCCAAACCATTCTATGATTCTACACATAGCAATATGTTTATTGATATAAAACAGCAGTTTAACAAAATTTGATAGTAAATGCAACAGTGGTTTAACAAGATTCAGTGGCAAGGTACACTTGATTATTGACTGCAGAGAGGACAGGGTCAGACAAAACTGCCAGCAAGACCCTCCCATTGAGTCATGAGGTTCAGAAAGGACCCCCTTGCTTTCCAAACTCCTGATGGAGCTTAGGGGCAGCTAGGTCTGATCTTAGGCATAAAGCGTTGACCAAATCTGAGACTAAAGGATTATGTATGTGCAGTCAATCCTTTATATCACTTAGGTAATATTTCAAAGCTTAGCATGCTATTAATCACTTGCTGGGAATCTGTTGTGGCAAGGACCCTCTCAGCCTCCAAGAGTAACCTTGAGAGGTGTCCCTGCTTGAGGGGAGATCCTGGCATGCAGCCTGCTGACGCTTAGGAGAGTTCAACAGACCCTGGGGCTGTCCACTATTTGTGGAGTAAGATAATTGGCTTATATTTGCATACTGACTATAGATGCTTGTTTCTTCCAAATTTGGCTTGAGGCAGACGTTGCCCAGCACTGTGGGTAGGTGGGCACATTGCTCAGATTAGCCCTTGGCTATTATGACGTTATCTGTCTCCCCCCAAATCTACGCAACCAGGCACATCTGTTAGGATCGCCGCTGGTGGTTATCACTTGAGCAGTGATAAAGGTCAGGTTGGGGGTGGGGAGACCATAATATATAATATTATATATAATATAAAATATATAAAAGTTGCCTTCAGTGATTCCACTTCTATTGCTTTTTCTGGAGGACACTGTAGTCCGGATCAGCCTGGTACTCCTCATTTTCCACTGCATTTAAATTATAGCTTTAAGCATCCCAAGGTCTGTCTTCATTATGTTAAGCCCCACAGGTTGTCTTCTCCCATCAAAGCCAGCACTGCTGCCAGGAGTTGGGGAGGACAAGTTACCATCGGCAGAGGACCTCTGAAATTTGTTTCCTTTACACTTTTCAGTTTTTCAATGAACAAGAAAATTCCTGAATGCAGGCCTGGCACTGAGAGGATGACAAGCCTGAGGCTTTCCAGGGAGAGCACAGTGAAGGGCACTGTCTGGTTACAGGGAATTAATCTCTCCTAAAATGAGAACAAGCAACAGACATTTTGGGAGAACTAAAGGCAACAATTGTAAAATTAATAACAAGGTTATACCCGAAATGAATTTGTGAAACTCATTGCTACGAGATTTTGTTAAGCTTAGCAAGACTGACTTTTTAAAGGAATATAGAAAGTAACAGCCTGTTACTTAGCATAAGTTGTTCTTCTGGAGGTTTTCTGCAGTCTCTTTACAGCTGTGACTGCAAAGAGGGAGAAGGCAATAAATGGGCTCTCAGCCTGTAATAGTGGCAGAAAGTATTTACTCAATGTCTCCCTTCCCAGTGCTCCAAGAGCTGTGGTGGGGGCACGCGGCGGCGGCGAGCCATGTGCGTGAACACCTACAACGACGTCCTGGACGACAGCAAGTGCAGTCAGCAGGAGAAGCTGACGGTGCAGCGATGCAGTGACTTCTCGTGCCCCCAGTGGAAGACCGGCGACTGGTCCGAGGTAGGTGCTGGTCGTCAGGGTGGGCTCACCCTGCTGGTCCTCTCCCCTGAGGGGCTGGTCCCTGCAAAGAGATATCTCTGTCCCTGCTCATCTCTCATGGTTTTGTTTGTGCGCTGGAGTATGAGGGGCACCTGCCTTCTGCAGAAGGTCTCCCTGAGCTTGTGTACAGGGAAATGTCAGACAGGCAGCAAAGTCACCAGCCTTGTCACTGCCAGTCAAGTGACCATTTCCCTCCCTGCAAAGCCACAGGGGGTTAATTCCTATCCAATCCTGCAGTGATTTGTCCCTGTTTTTTTCCACAGTTTCTTTGCACCTTCAGGAAGAAAAATACCTTCTGCCATCATTCTCCCTTGAGATTGTCCTCATGAGCCCTGGCAGCTCTGCATGTCCCTGGAGGGCAGGATTTCACCCTACTAATACCTCGCTCAACCCTCTCCCTGCTGTTTATTACCATTACCTTTTCCACTGCTGCTGGTGTCCCTTGCAATGCAACAAAACCATCTCTTGATAGGCTTTTCCATGCAGCAGGACTGGGGATGATGGAGAACAGTCTTCAAAGGCTGCTTGTCACCACTGGGGCCAAATAGCTCTCATTTCTGTGAATCGCATTCTTTTAGGAAATGATGAAAGCAATTAAGTCAGAACAGAAATTGTTCTCAGCAAAATACCTGTCTTCTGGGTTGAGCTGCTGGTAGCCCAAGCCGTGCTGGGACAGTGGACAAGGCACTCGCAGCCTGTGGGAGCTGAGACTCTTGTCGAACACGCTCAGAGCTGAGCAAGTTTTTAGCAAGCCTTTGGCACCCCATTGTGCACTGGTGAAGCGCAGCTGGGCTGTAGGGCTTTGCCCTACGTCTCACAGCTGCCAGAAGTTGAGAGCCTTTGTGGCCTCGCTTTGCCTGTGCTGAAGGGTCCCAGCTTAGCTGTGCTCTCCATGCTCCAGCCTCTGCTCTGGACCAGCTTCTGAGAGCAATCCCATCTCGTTGCAAGACACTCACATGTTTTTCAGCACACGTGGTCATTTAGCTAAAGAGCTGCCTCTTGGCACCAGTTTTTAAGCAGTGATTGCAGTGGGTCTACAGGTTTATTTTTCAGTGCTGGGGCAGGTTCTGAGCTGGCAGCATGTCCCCATCACCACCTGAGCTTGTGCTTCCCTCCTCACAGTGCTTGGTCACCTGTGGAAAAGGGCACAAACACCGCCAGACCTGGTGCCAGTTTGGAGAAGATCGATTAAACGACAGGTTCTGCGATCCTGAAAAGAAGCCGGAGTCGGTGCAGACGTGCCAGCAGCAGGAGTGTGCTTCGTGGCAAGTGGGGCCGTGGGGTCAGGTACAACAGAGCCACCATGGAGCTTCTGGCTGGTGGGACCTGGGTGCTGGTAGCCAAGGCTGGGTGCTACCCTTTCATCCAGATTCAGTGGCATTACTGTGTTAATTGACTTGCACACCAAAGCAGCCCTGGGTTCACTTGGGTTCAGCAGATGGGCGGCAATAACAGTACCTGCCCTTTGTGCTAAATTTAATCTGTGCCGTGCTAAATTGGCCGTGATTTAAGGGGGGAAAAAAAAAAAAAAGCAGGTTTCCAAGGCTACCCTCCTAAATCCATATCTAAGCATGTAAATACATAGCCTAATTTTCACAGAAAAGCTGCTCTCATTGAATAGCTTTTGTTGCTTTTAATGTTTCCCAGTTTCTGGGTGGGTGAGTTTATTTTTCTGTTAAAATACAAGTTCATTTCTCCCAGAGTGTTCTGACATCTCCTTTTCAACAAAGGTGTTAGCTCTTGACTTAAAAAAATCCAGCAACCAATCCAGACCAGTTGTCCTAGTCAGACTTATTTCCCATCAGCAAAATTATTCATTAGCCACTTATGCTACCACGGGGCTGAGCAACCAGTTTTAAAGAAGGATATGATACAGGTTCTACCAGACTATGATTTACTGTGTGCAGCAAAGTAAATCATTTAAGTGTTCACACCTTCATTCCTGAGGAAGCAAGTGAAACATGCAAGGCTCTGGTGGGCACAGTGAGTTAAAACTTTGACCTAATTTAAAACTGAAATGCGTGAAGTGGAGAGAAACCAGAAGGAAAGCTGGGTTTTATTTTTGCTGCTCTGTGCCTAAACACAGGCTGGACTGATTAATACTTCCTAACCAAAGCAGCTACTCACACCCAGCACTTCTTTCTCCCGTCTGTCCTCTCCCAGTGCACAACAACCTGTGGCCAAGGCTACCAAATGAGAGTGGTGAAGTGTGTCGTGGGCACCTACGTGTCAGTGGTGGATGATAACGAGTGTAATGCTGCAACCAGGCCAACAGATACTCAGGTAAATCCTGCTGTCCTCTTTTTACCACCCTGGGTGTGCAATGGGCTGTCCAGATTCAGAGCGAAAGCTGATCTCTAGGAGCTTGTGATCTAAAGAAATGGCAGTAGATGAATATGGGAAGACAACCAGAGACCAGAAGGATAAGACAGGACAGTATTTACTAGCCTCAGAGGCTGGGGTCTTGACGTATAAAACTCCTTTGGCTTGCGTGGGGTCTGGGATGTCTGGCTGCAGTTTGTACTCACTTGGCTGCAGAACTCCTGCTGTGTGGTACAAATGATGGCTATGGGCCATCTCATCTTGCCTGCTGCACGTGACAGCACAGTGTATGTGCCAGCTACAATTCCAGACGCATCTTCCCCTAGCTGGATAAATGGAGAAATGTTGCGCACCCTTTGCAAATTTGCTGAAGAGGCTTTCCGTGCTGTGTTTGCTGGTACTTGGAAGCAAATGTGTAAATTCCCATTTCAAGCCAAAGATGTGTTCAAGGTGTCTGAAGGAGGGGCATACAACAGAACGTTATCATCTGTCACCTAGGAGAGTGGTAGTGCTGATGCCCTGCCCCGCTTCAGTCCTGCGTGACTTCACAGAGTTGAACTAAGGCCACAGCATGTAGGAAAGGGCTGTTTTTCCATGTATGGAGACCAATTGCACTATAGTCAAGGGGTAACAAACCCGCTTGTCATCAGCCATCATTTGGCATGCACATCTCCAGTGTAAGTAAAATTACAGCAATGCGGAAATCATTTATGCCATTTATCAAGAGCCGCTCTCTCCCTCGCAGTGACAATCAGTATTAATTTCCTTTTTGGCAATGACTACTCATAGGCTCATGGAATAAAGTCATGGCTATTCATCATCTCTGTCAGCAGACTGACCTCCCAGGAGGTCCAGACAGGACCAGAGCCCTCCAGCTAGGCACTGTACCAAGGCTGAGCAGAATAACATGCCTGTCCACAAAACCTTGCTTGCTTAGTGTGTGGTGAAGATCAGCGTATGAGTATAGGTGGTCTGGTGGGCTGCAGGGAATCAAAGGTCTGCAATCAGCTCAGCAGCGTAACCTTTATGAAGTGGGCTGCAGGTTTCGCGCTGAAGGAAGGGAGCTTTGAAGGGAGATAAAGTTGCTGTGTTGCAGACGTGTGTTCATACCAGAAGTCTCTTAATGAACTTTCATCTTTTGCTTCAAAAACATCTGGTTTTAATGTGTGGAGATAGCACATAGTTATGGGATCACTATTGTAGAGCTCCTACGAAGTCAAAAGTCTACCGAGAGTTCTGCATATGAAGCTCTTGGGATATCATTGGCAATTTTTGCTGATTCATGACGAGGATGCAAGGAGAAAGCCTGCCAACACACAAGCATGCAGGTCACAGATTTTCACAATGTGTTGTTCACTGTGTTTTCACACAGATTTTTTTGTTGTGTGTTGTTCATAATTACATTGAAGAGGAGGTGGTTCAACGAAACATCTGTGAAATCTTTATTTCCCTCTTTTCCTTCGTGTATTTCATGTACAGGACTGTGAAATAGCAGCATGTCCTCCCCATCCAAATAGTCCTGAAGCCAAGAGATCCATATCAGGCACTCACAGGACACAGTGGAGATTTGGATCCTGGACACCGGTAAGCATGTGTCGTAATACTTTCAGGATCATTTTACAGTAGACAATGTGATATTTTTAAGTGCATTTGACCAACTGTTTTGTAATATGTATCAGGAAACTTTCTAGTGGAGTGCTTGTTGCTCTTCCCTAGTGCTCTGCAACGTGTGGGAAGGGTACCCGGATGAGATATGTCAGCTGTCGGGATGATCAGGGCTCAGTGGCTGATGAGTCAGCTTGTTTCCACCTCCCGAAGCCATCAGCCACGGAAATGTGCACCGTGACGCCGTGCGGGCAGTGGAAGGCCTTGGAGTGGAGCTCTGTAAGCATCACTCTGTCTCTTGCAGGAGAGCCTTATAGACCACGTTGCTGGAAACGTGGTTCATTAAGCAGTCACGCCTGCCCTTTTATGACTGGGGCAATTGTGTTTTTCTGCTGTTCATTACTAGCAATAGCTGTCTGTCCGATTGCCAAAGCTGGAAATGTGACTGTGTCTCCTTTTCCCACTGTAATGCAGTGCTCGGTGACTTGCGGTCAAGGTAAGGCAATGCGACAAGTGATCTGCGTCAATTACAGTGACCAGCTGGTGGATAGGAGTGAGTGCGATCCAGATGACCTCCCTGCCACCGAGCAAGACTGCTCCATGTCTCCTTGTCATCCAAACAGCCATGACTACGGCAGGCCCATCCACCCTTTCCTCTATCCGGATCATCGCCTGAAAGTGCACCCTGGAGGCAGCCCTAACCGAAACCGTGCCCATGTACCGGGAGGCAATCAGTGGAGGATTGGCCCCTGGGGTGCTGTAAGTGCCCTGATTTTCTTACCGATGTTCTTTTTTTTTTTTTCCTGGGCTAAGCCAGGCTTTTCTTAAAGTCACCACACAGGGAAAAGAGGGACCCTTCTCCCTGCTGTCTGCTCACATGAGCAAGTGTTGCAGTAGGGTACGGGCATCATTCCTCCTATTTCCAGGGCTCTATAAGCAGAAAGCTGATGGCATCCTCTTCCATGAGGCAAAGGCCAACCTCTGCTTCTTGGCCGTCTCCCGGGACGTTTACAGCTGTGCAGAGCTGTTGCCAAAGCACAGCAGAGCCTTAATGCCAGCTCCTCTCACCCCAAGCAGTTTGCAGTGCTTTTGTCATGGAAGTTCCTAAAGGGAATTAAGCAGGAATGGGATGTCAAACACTGCGTTAAAGTCAGTGGGGATTACTCACCTGCTTAAAACTAGGCTCATGTTTATTTTTGGTGCTTAGTCAGCACCTAAGTCATTGCACTGCTATTAGTAATAGCTGGGTTTTGAAGTTAATAACACCTGTTAGCTGTATTAAATGTCTAGTAGTGCATTCCCACGGTGCAAGGCACTGGGAAGGAGCCGGGAATGCAAAATTATTCCTGGACTCAACAAAGTTGTGGGCAATTGTGTCTTCCAGTGTTCTAGTACATGTGCGGGGGGGTTCCAGCGGCGGGTCGTGGTGTGCCAGGATGAAAACGGATACACCGCAAATAACTGCGATGAGAAAAGCAAACCCATGGAGCAGAGATCGTGCGAATCTGGCCCCTGTCCTCAATGGGCTTATGGCAACTGGGGAGAGGTGAGTGCACCGTTCCTTCTGGGCTCCCTGCACAGAAGGCTTTCGTTAGTGGATGGCTGAAAAATGGGAGAAGAAGGGGATGTTGCAGTGATGTTTATTAGAAAGGTTGGAGCATGAGAGGCAGCCTCTGATAAATGGGTGAACCCTAGCAACTTCTTGGTGGTGTTTTCCTTTCCATTTGTCTTGGGAAAATTTTCTTCCCAGTCAAAAGCAAGCTCTACAAAAATCAAGATTTTAAAAAAAAATTATTTTTAGGAGAAGTCTAGTTTAACCGAAGACATTTTTCTTTAATAAAAACACTGCTCCCTTCTGAAAATTCATCTGAGACGAGCAATTAGAGGTGTTAACCTTCAGTGTCACTTGGGTCTGGCAGTATCATTGTGGAGCAGCATCAACAGCTTTGGGAAGAGGGAAGCTGAAGCAGCTGATGCCCCATCTGAGGCTCACGCAGTGTTTCAGGGGGGATTTGGCTGCAGTGGGTTGGCTGGGAGCAGAAACAACCATTGGGTCTCGAGAGGCACTTCCTTTGAGTGACCGGTCGGCAGTATTTTTGCTGCCCAGATGGTAATTTGTTCTGTCCTCTGCTGACTTCCAGTGTACAAAGCCATGTGGGGCAGGGACAAGAACACGGCTGGTGGTGTGCCAGCGCCCTAATGGAGAAAGGTTTACGGATCTGAGCTGTGAAATCCTCGACAAGCCACCGGACAGAGAGCAGTGCAATGTGCAGGACTGTCCTAGAGATGCTGCCTGGAGTGCTGGTCCTTGGAGCTCGGTACGACCATAAACTCTTTCTCTTTGTGAACCGTTTTGTGGATATCCCATAACAACAGATTTAATTTGCTTCAAACCAAGGTGCTAATGCTTCGTGTCTTAAAACTGCACTTAAAGAGGATTATTGACAATATATTCAGAGTAACACCTGTTCAGGAAGGGCTTACATGAGGGAAACTCAAGTCCTTTAATTTAAAAGGCACTTTCTGCTAAGCAGCCGCCTTTGTCCGTTTTATTACACCGTGCAAGTGCTGTGCATTATGAGTCTTGGTTCTGACTGAGTTCTTTGCATATGGATTTAAACCTGGCATTTAAGCAGTACATTTCCATTGAAGTTGAATTGCTCTGATACTTAATGGTAATACTGCACCATGCACCTCCTGGTTTACCAGTTGTGTGTTCTCTGCCAAAAGCAAGATGACAGGAGAAAATGTGTACTAAATTGCATCAACTCCCAAGCCTGTACAAGTGCGTATAGATGTGTGTGCGTGTCCCTACCTGCCCCCACACACAGCTATATAGAAACACATGTGCATTCATACTCATGCTCTATTTCTCTTCCTGGGTATATAAAATAGAGCGTGAGGTACTGTGCAAAGTCGTCTGTAAGCTATTCTCGTGTATCTCTCTGCTTCTGGAGAGTTATTGTCTGGCCTGATCTCTAGCTGCTGCTCTAGATACCATTAAGTCAGCAAGGGATCAGCAAGGTGGTGGAAGGCTTAAAACCCTGGGAGTTTTCTACTAGCAAAATAGTGTTTGGAGCAGAGCTCCTGTACCACTGGAGTAGTCCGCTACAGAGATGTGAGGGCAGAGCATCCCTGAACCGTGGGGCTGGGATCCTATTTTGGGTCTCACACATTGAAATTCTCCTTTCCTAAAGCAGCACCTGCTGCTTGGTGCAGAGCCCCAGTGTGCCAAGGCCAGTGCCACCTCGGGCACTTCTGGCGTGCTGGAAACCACTGACCTGCCAGTTTTGGAGTGGCCTTCAAACAGATGCTGACCTTTGTTGTGTATTTTGTTATAAAAGCGTTTGAAGATGATTTTTAAAAAAATAATCTGGCTCAAAAGCACTTTATGGGAAAAGAAAGGAAAGAGGCCAGTTTCTAATGTATTGGACTTAATTGTCACGGTTTGAAAAGTTGTCTTGCTAAAACACAACCGCACTCTGGTTTCTGTGGGTGCTTTTGGTAGCGCGAATGCCTTCAGTAACGCTCCTCGATATTTTTATCATACCTCAGCGAGTTATGCAGTAGCCATAAAACTGCTGAACTGGTGTTTATACGGTGCTTCACCAGTACAGGGGACAGTGATATGAAATATTTCATTTGAGGTGCTAATGTATCATTTGTGTGCTGATACGGTTGGTGCTAAAGATGAGCGAGGTGAGCTAAGCAGAGCTGGCCACGCGTGTGGTGGCTTCCCAACGGAATTACTGGCTGGGAGTTGCTGTCAACCTTTGTTACCTGTGCTGGACCATTTGCAAGAACCAAAGGTGTGGACAGAGTTGTGTTGCATTTTGGTGTCTCTCAGCATTCAGCCTCTTCACAGCTGTTCAGGAGCAGGCTCCAGGGCTTCATCTGCTCCTCTGTGGTGGAAATGCAGTCCTGTTTTTTTTATTTGGGGTTGGGTTTTTTCACCCAGGAAAAATTCCCTTGACTCTACTAAGTCATATTAACCTTGGTGGGTTGTCTTTGTTCAGTCTCTTGGGAGCAAGTGGGATGTCAGGCAAACAGGCAGAGGGCAGGAGCATCTTATCCTGTCAGTGGCATCTCCTCTGGCTGCCCATGGGGCTCACAACCCCCTGCCCTCCCACAGATGAAGGGGCTGCAGAGCTGAGCCTCGGTCACTGACACCAAGTGACTTGATTTCTCAGTCTTATTACCAAAGTGTCCTTTGGCTCTGACGTAGTGGACCCCAGAGCTGTTTGAAGACTGAATTGTATCTGTAGGGTCAACAGGGCTTCGTGCCCCTCCTGCAAAATACTCCACATGTATGTCTACCTCGTGCTACTACTGTAGGTAGTAACATCCAAATTTGTTTTCTTTAGCGTGGTATCACCTGGATTTGCTTTAGCTCTGTCATCGGTTGCAAACATCATTTTGTAGCTGTACATACTTCATCTGTTGGGATGGAGTGTCACTACCATATTTTTTTGGTCACTTTTGAAACAAGAGTATAGTATTAGCTGAAACTTTTCAGCAGTGTGGATTTATGTATTTATGTAAAAGTGTATTTATTTTTCCAATATTGTTATTTAATTTTATATAAATATTGCATACGTTCACAATGTTTAATGTTAATGTTGAACAGTGAAAATTAAAGACAAGTAGAATGTAATCATAAATGAATTTGTATAATGATTTCTTGAGTCTTTTGCTAAATTCAGATCATATACTTAGTTTTGGTAACTTTTACTAAATTTTCTGAAACGGTGCCGCGATGTTCCATCTTTTGGCTTGCTTTTCTTTTACTTGCTGTGTTCTCCAACAGAAACTGTCATTCTCAATAATTAAACAGTTAAAAGTGTGTAAGTTATGAAGTTTGGATAACTAATTTCTTGCAAGCATCTGATTGGCTTAGCTTCACTCAAGTTTCAGTGAAATTACATACAAATAAAAGCAGAGAGAGTCTGAGGAGTCTAACCCTCAGTCCTCAGGCAAAATTCCATTGGGATTTTATACAGTAAACAAGTGATTTTATATGGCTGGTTAAATCCAGGTTTTAAAGAGATAATTAAATGAATAAACAGATTCTGTATGTAAATGATAATTTTATAACAGGAGACTAATGAGATGCCTTGTCATTATAACATATGTTCAAAGTGGCCTAAGAGGAGGTGACACTTTTATTTCCTTGCTTATTTAAGAACATGTATTTAAACACTGCAGAATTGTACACCATGTGATAGACCTGACCTTTTTATTAAAATAATGCTTTAGAAAACATGCAGAGACTGTGACCAGGATACAAAGAGTGTTTTTTCTCCTCTGAATGCCTTATGGTATGAACGCAGATCTCCATACACATTCTTGAATACCAAGAGGAAATCTCACCATGTTCTCCAGGACGAGGGAGATGTTCACAGCAAGTTTTACCTGTCACTTTGCTTAAAACCCAAGGCTGAACCCGCCTCTCTCGGAGCAGATCTGCTCCTTGCAATAATCTCTGAAATTATACAATAATATCCAACTGTATCCTGATATGAATTTATGAATAATGCTGAATTAACTTGTCATGGGCTTCTCATTCTTTCCGAGTTAGGAAATGGGCACATACAAAGTAAAACAATTGCATCTCACAGTCAAGGAAGACATTTGGGCTTCACTGCGCTAGGACAGTAGTCGTTTGACTTTGACCTGTGGAAAATAGGTGGGTAGGGGTTGGATTTTTTTGTTGGTGGTGGGTTGCTGTTCTTTTTTTTTCTAAAAAGTGTTAAAATTTTAAGAGTAATCTGCTTTGTTAAGTACTTAATCGCTCTTGGGTATCAAAAGATCTAGTTGCTAATGCAATGGTTGTGTAGCTCTTAGTGCCCACAGAATGGTGGTGTGTGCTTCCCAGTTCTTTACTGGACAAACAGAAGTGCTGCTATCTTAGTCTTTGAGGGCCTTTTGTTCTAATAATGGAGAATTGGAAGCTTGGCATAAAATAATTAGAAAATTAGCTGGCCAAGCTCCAAACTCTGTTATTGTCAATGTGAATTCAGGTTTGGGTTAGGAAAACGTTGCTGTATCCCCTTAGCTGGAAGCTGGTGGCACTGATGGCTTTGTAGGACTCTTCAGCTGCATGCAGGGATGTTGGTAGTGGCGAAGGAGCTCTGGATTCAGTGGGAAGTGGGAGGGCTGCCTGGCCAACAGCCGTGTCAGGGAGCTGGCACTCAGGAATTTTAATCTTAAAATTGGTGTCACTGGAAAGTTCAGGTTATTTGTGTTTAACTCTGTCAAAGCCCCAACATGTTGTTTACAAAAGGCCTTCCCCGCAAAGCTGGCTGAAAATAGGCTGTTCAACAGCAATATTCTCCATGTCGTTCTTCTGATAATATTCTTAGTAGGCAGGATGTCAGCTCTTGCTAAGGCAGAAGTGATAACCAGGGGCAGATTTGGTTGCAAGTGTATATAACTCTGCTGTTCTCATCCTCTCTTCTGCAGAAAATGAATTTGCTGTGACAGCAGCATTACTGAGCTGTTCTATGATTCTTTACACATGTTTTGCAGTAACAAAGCCATCCTTGAAAATGAAGTGATAGGCACGCTGAACTCTCCAGTCACTCAGTGATTCACATTGCTTCTTCTGTCTTTCATTCATATGATGATGGTTTAGCTTCTGGGACTGTGACAGTAAGTCTGTGTTTCTCTGTGGCGTCAGGTATTATCAGAAAACGAATAAAAACAATCCTACCCCGAGAGACTGTGGGGGGGAAGGATAAATATTGCCGTGGCACAGGAAGGCTGTATGATGGTCCCCAGCACCCATAACCCAAGCAGAGGGATGCACTGGGTGGCTTGCTTGCCTTTAGAAAAACAGGAAGAAATAGATGCCTTAGTGATGATTTAATAAAGCTGATCCAGACCAAAATGAGAACGTGGTAGCCTATGGATATCCTCAGCCATGTGTCTGAAGCTGTCTCTGTTTCAGAGCTGTTTACTGTACGCTTCGGCTGGCCCACCAAGGCTGCTGTCCCTCTTGGGTTCCTGGCTGTCACCCCTTTAGGATCAGTCAGACTGACTGACTCCAGGGACTGCTGGTTTCGCGTGCTGATGAAAGGCAAGAAGTTGTCTGCTTTGGTTCTCCAGTCAGAAAAAGGCCTTTGACAGTGCAGACCTCTTTGTTTTTGTTTAAAAAAAAGCAAACCCAGCCCCATTTCGGCCCTTCCCTGTACTCCCTGCTGTGTGTCACCCTACCAGAGCGTCCCACTGCCAGTGCCCAGCTTCAGCCACCCTTCAAAACTGCATGTCCCTGGATGAGAGCTGTGGTGGGTGGAGCTGTGCCAGTCACCTTGCCATCCACCTATTCACTGCCTTATGCCCTTCTCAGAGCTTGTCTCAGAGGGTAAATGCAGTTGGGGTTTTTGTTTGAAGACTTTTAGCCTGTTGCTTCTCTGGGACAGCAGTGATGGATGCTCCTGCAGCTCTTTCCTCAGCTCAGTGCCCACTATCCCTCCTGAGGCTCAGAGCCACAGGTGGTGACTCCAAGCTGGTTACAGGTGGGTGAAGCCAGTGGTACCCAGCTGCCTGGTAGAGGAACATCACTTAATTCCCCTCTTGCTACTCTAAAATCTCCAATCTTTATTTTCCTTTCCATTTTTGTTGCTTGCCTGTCATCACCATCTCTCATTGCTGCTTCTGTTTCTCCTTAAATAAGGAGAACTATATAGGTATACTTATGGTATTGGTTCTGCTCTCTCCTGTTTGCCAGTGTTGACGCTCCATGAGCAG
Source organism: Eurystomus gularis (assembly GCA_013400335.1). Taxonomy (NCBI): domain Eukaryota; kingdom Metazoa; phylum Chordata; class Aves; order Coraciiformes; family Coraciidae; genus Eurystomus; species Eurystomus gularis. Next base: position 250,305 of record VZZY01017148.1, on the reverse strand, counting down.
GAAAACAACCATTGAAGCCATCTGCTAGACTGCAGGTGGGGGACCACCCTGCAGCACAGTGTGCTGAACACGGAGCCTGCACTTAAGTGCTTTGCTGGATTGACTCCTCACCGGACCAATTTCCTGCAACTTAATGCTCAGTTCTTGCAGTCCACACTCCTCCCTTGCAGGCAAAAGAGCCATAGTCTTTGCACCCGTTGTGAACTTACCTGGTGGTTAAATCTAGTGTCTTTTAGTCTGATGGAGAAGGAAGAGACCTGGGCAGCAGTGTCACCTCTAACCTCCTTAATCCGGTGACCAAATGCTGGGGAAGTACCAGGGTAATGAGCTGCAGAGAATGGCCAGTCTCATCTGCCCTTTTTTGGTAGCATCTGCCACTGCCAGGACAGACATGAGCTGAACCAGTGGTTAGACTCAGGAAGGTTATTTTCTTGTATCTTGAAACTCTTCCCCCGAGATGATGCCTCTTTTCCCAAATTCCTCAACGCACCTTCCCCACTCAGAGCAGGTAACTCCATTAGTATTCAGTGATGTTTCTTACTACACATAGTCCAACCCATGCTTGTGTCCTAACTTACTGTGAAATACTTGCCTTTGTCCTCCCAAAGAAGTGCAGTCGCCGTTTGGCTGCATTTGGTGTGTCTCCATGGTTGCCTTTTCACACCTCCTTTCTTACATACTTTCTCAATGAGATGGTCATTTCCTAGGTCATGCACAGCTGGCCTGAACTTGAACAGCAAGTGGTGGAGCTGCTGTTTAGCAATGACTGGCGTCAGCCTTCATGTCACAGGTGACCCATCTGTGGCTGCTGACTTCCTAAAGTCAGCAGACCTGCTACACACACACATACGCACACACTCAGACACAGAGGTGAAATAATGCAATAAATAAAAGGTAATTGCTGGGATCATTTGTCTCCCAAAGCACTGGCTTGGAGTGCAAGTAATTGAAGTAAGCGTTAGGCTGCAGGAGACACATTAGAGCAGTAACATGCTTTCGAGGATGGGCTATGAAGTTCAGCATCTTCAAGCAGATCCCTGAGCTGGGTGTTGGGAAGTCTGTGTGTGCTTTTGCCCATATTCCAGATTCCCACTGTATACCCTGATCTGCAATAATTGCTGTTCCTCGGATCCTAGGCATTGTAGCATTTAGAAACAAGGACGTGTGATGATGAGAGACACTAAGCACAAAGCATTTACTGTGTTTCTAACTTTCCTGGTGACTGATTTGTGCAGTCATTAAGGAAAAATGATGTAGTCAGTCTTGTTCCAAAAGCACTTAATGCTCTATTCATGTTTTAATTTTTACTAGCTCACAGGGGAGGTGAGTGAGCCACCGGCATAGATGAAAATCTGTTTGATGCCCAAGACCAGATGCAGGCAGACAGTGTTTGATCCCTAGTGTATTAAGCCAAGATTTCTCTGTATAAAACCAGGCAGCAAGAAGCAGCCTAGTGTTCCTGCAAACCCCTAGTGTGATGCCCACCTGTGAAATAGGGCTGACGTTCCTCTTTACTTTGTGTTTCACTCCATCTGACATGGAGAAATCCTGTTCTTGAATGGGACTTCCAAATGGCATTATAATACAACTGTTCACTAAAAAGATGAAGTGTCAGTTAGCCTAGGCTGCTTGCTGCTTCAATTGCTACTCTCTTAAAAGTGCCACAGCATGGAAAATAGGCTTCATCAGTGCCTTCCACATCCCATTATACCAGCATCCTTGGGTAGCTCACGCATCTCCTCCTAATTTGAGCAACTGCCATCTAATGCCTCCCTCCCTGGAGAGACCTGCAGTGGCTATTTGGGGGCTTTTGCTGGTTTGTTGTTCAAGTTAAATAGCGTGGAGAGGGGCAGGGACGCAGCTTTTAAGGCAGCTTTGTGTTTTCACAGCCCTGCTGAGTTTTGTACCTGGTGAAGTGTTTGTACGGGATGTAACAGGGCAAGTGAAAGAGAGGGGAGAGAAGGTGCTACTTACTAGATGGATGATGTAGAAGAGGAGATGCATGGCTTCTCCTCCTGCTGCAGTTATCTGCTTTTTCTCTCATATGTCTTGCAATACATCCCAGCTCAGGGAAGTGATTGTATCGACTTCAGTGCTCAGGGCCTTAAATCTTGCGGGAGTTAAAGAGCCCAGGAGCATCCTTTCCTCTGTGTAATCTGTGCTGCTGGAGGAATGGGCTCTAGACACACCAGCCTCTTCCCTCTGCTGCAGCGACACATCAAGTTGGACCTTTTCTTTGAGAAATTTTATTCACCTGTTACGAGAGATCATCTGAGGTCACTTGCCAGTCTATGCAGCTTGGTTTGGTAATGGGAAGGTGAAGGTTTAGTGGGTTTTTTTCTTTCTCCTTTTTGCAAATATTCACTTGGGAAACCCTGTACCTCTGCTGCAGAGCTGAGAGGAGAGCAGCTAGAGGATGGAGACCCTGTATGTGCTGCAGAGCTAGGGCAAGCCAGCATGGATGTTCCTCCTCGCTTGGGGCAAGGAGAACTCCTCAGGGACAGTGGGGCAAAGCCTGCTCTTGTGTACACCAAAGACTGTTCTCTGGCCCCCAGAGGGCTCCTTGATGTTTCCACAAGGGTTCTGGACAATGCTGACAAACATACTTGGACTAGACACTCCAGAATTCCTAAAGTTCATGTCTTTTTTTCAGTCCTCCCATTCCTCTGGGGAGTCAGCAGGAGTTGAGCATTTCTAAAGCCTCTTTCAAGCTGCAGTGCAGCGCTTTGGTGTGTTTTGCTCAGGTCTCTGGTCTCGGTGCACTTCCTTGAATGCAGAGACCACTCTTCCCCTTTAAACATACAAAAATCAGATGTATTTTCGGGCCTTGTACCAGCTAAAATCACAACGACCGTATGTTCTTGGCAGCCGTGGGCATTAGGTATGGCTTCTTAGTTTTGCAGGAAAGGAAAGCCCAGTTGAATCCTGCCCTGCATGCAGTGTTCCCACCCCACAGGCAGGGACCTTTTGCTGTGCCGATGCAGCTGGGTGTGAGGCTGCGCTAAAACAGATTGGTGGAAGGAAGAACAGGGTTTCAAAGCAGCAAGAAATATTTCCTAAACGTGTCCTGAAGTGCCGCAGCCACTGGAGAAACCACAGCATGGACTGCACCCTTGTTTGAAGCCTGTTGCTTGTCTCAGTGAAGCAGAGGCAGTTACCTACTAAATAACTTGCTGTTGTGAAGCTAATGAAGTTAGTCTGGATGCTGCAGAGCCTCTGTTGCTGGATAACACACAAAGGCTCAGGCATTTTAAGACATTTAGTAAAGGTTCAGCTAGCGAGGGACTATCTGGGCCTTCCCTGGTGGCGTGTCTTCTGATGTCCTTGCGGTCAAGAGACTTCAGAGGTGTGGAAGTCACAGGGCTGTGATTTCAGCATCTGATATCAGCAGTGAAAGTTATAGTAAGAGCTGATGTAGGCTAATAGAATGCTATTAGAGTGCATGGTTGGGCTTTACTCATAGTTGCAGAAGTTTGCTGACATCTGGGAGCGCAGCCCCTCATGGAATTGGAGTGTAAAGCGTAGTAGGGCTCTGCCATTTTTCTGTGTTATTTCATCCAGCACATGTTTCAGCTCAGATTGTTGGAAAGGATGAACGAGGGCTCACTTACGAGCACTTACTTTCCACATAATCCTTAATGTGTGGAAATCTAAACCTACAAGGATTGATTTTCATTTCCTCCAAAAAAAGTTGCTCCTGGCAGAATCTGATAAAGCCATTTTTAGTCTAATTCTTCCCAGCCCCCAGCCCTGCCCTGGTGAGCTATCGGAGCATACCTATCTTTGGGAATTCATTTGGTGATCAGTGCAGCTTGCATTCATTATCTCAAATACCTCCCAAATCGTTGGCTGATGCACGGGGGGCCTGGAAAAGTGGTCTGACAGCATTTTCTGAAACTTTTCACTTCTAGGAGAGAATGTCCCCAGGTTCTTGCTGGTGGTTTGCTTTTCTGCCTCATGTTGACCTGCCTCTTCAATGCTCAAAGTTAATATGAAGTGGAGCTACTCCCTTTCTTCTTGACTGCTCTGTGCTGCCTCTTTCTTTTCACCAAGATTCACTCATTTGTGCTCAGGGCTGTTGAGTCCTTTTGAGCAGCCTGACCTTCCTCCCAGTTGTCAGCCAGGCAGTGGCATGGCCACACCATGAGCTCCTAGAGCAGAAGAGCAGGTCACGGTCTCCCACGGGAGGGTCAGAACTTGGGCCAAACCAGCCAGAAATTCTGTACAAATTTGGAAGTGGTTTTGGGGTACATATTCTGGTTTTTCCCTGCTACCAGCCCAGTGAACCAAGTAGCAGCCTTTCTATTTTAGAGAGGTCTTAATGAACAAGAACCATCATCTTCTAAAAGATCAGAATAGGCAATGCAGCCAGTGTTAGTTTAAAGCAATTTGCATGTACTTTGTAACACAAAATGATCTTCGTCGTTCCTGAACTCTGAAACAGAAAACAAATTTTTGTGGAAACAAAAACACAAGCTTGCTGCTGCTCTGGAGCGGAGTCAGGCATTGCAGGAGAGGTTTCGTATCGTGTGCTGACCTTTCTGGAAACAGTTGATATAGAAATATTTTTGTCATATTTATTTAAACTTTTTACTTGCATTTATTTTTACTGGGCAGTATATTTATTTGAAAAAATCATCAGCATGCCAATCCCCCATCCTTGGCACGTTAACTAATCATGCAGTAAACATAAAACCCTCAAATCTGCGCTGAAATGCTTTGATCTTAATGCTCTTAGGAAAGTCCTTTTGTTCTTCTTTTCCATGTAATGTACCAGGTGTGTCTGTGGTGGTTTTAGGAGATAATAACGATAATAACAAGTATAACATTCACTAGAGTCTTTAGTGTAATGTCCGTAGCTGGTTTTTGAAATAGTATTTCTCTATGATTTTATGTGCCACAATGATCTTGTTGGTTTGTTGCTTTTTTTAAAAACAACACAATGTGTTGTTTTCCACCATCCTCTGTGCCGGGCTATTCTCCCAGGCTCTCCCATGTTTGCTGCCATGCCTCAGTCACAGGCTGGAAACAACCTTTCAGAGCCATGTTTTCCTGCACCTGAGTAGAGGCAGAGGCGAGTTGACCACAGGCATGCCCAACTTCACACGATCCTCATCTCTAGGAAGCTGGTTAGTGGAAAAAGTCAGTACTATACCTTGACTTCACCTTCAGGGTTGGATACAGAGGCAATTAAAACCAGCAGAAGTCTTTCTGTTGACTGCAAAGAGCATTGGATGAGGCTGCTGTTCCACAGAAAGCCACCCGTCCATCCCCAGTATGTGGAAGTATTTTCTATGGAGGATGGGTGATAGGAAAGAAATCAAAAAAAAGAAAGAGAAATATGAAAGGCAGGGTTTTGCTTGCACTATTCAAATGTTTTAAAGCAGACAAGGTCAAAGCTTACCTCATTAAGGCACTGTTACTGATAGATACCATAAGTGGGCGGAAGCATTTGAAGCAATGATGAGTCCTGCTAATGAAATAAAAAGTTTCTCCAGGGTCTGAAATAAATGATGAGGCCAGTGGCAGTAGCTAGGTATATTGCTTCCCCAAGTCACATGGTGTTGAGGTGAAGCCCACCATTAAATTATTTTCTGCATGTGGCTCACATATGCTTAAAATCTACGCGCTAAATAAAAGTTGGAAATACCTGAGATGAATTAGAAGGCAGTTATGAAATAGCCTCTTTGCAAAGGAATTCTCAGTCTCTGATACTTGGTTACATTAGATTATTCAACCCCTCTTTTCTGCCAGTGCAAATGAGATCATAACTCACATGCGCATGAAAGCAAATGGGTGGTTTAGATCTAAAAATACATGGCTGCCTAACTTTGATTTCTATTAAAGGCAGACATAGAAATTATTAATTCCAGCATCTCGGGAATTACATTTAAGTATTAACAAAATTAGGCAAATTATGCCTCAACCTCTGAATGCACCAAGGTATGCATGCAGTCTTGTGTTTGATCACAGGATGGCGAGATAAATGTCAGAATTGGCCTCCACGCCAAAGTTAAGCAATTTGTAGAAGGGAGATAATAATTTTGGAAATAACTAGCACCATATTATTTGTGGGATAAAATATTTATCAACCAACTTCAGATCCCCAGAAACGTGCTTGCATGGTTGCACAATGTGGTTATACTTTCTTTAGAGTGACCTTATACTTTAGAATAAGTAGTGGATCCAATGTATGTTTTAAATTGGAGAAAAGCTGCACTAGGGTGTACCGGTTTGGGATGTGGGGCAAGGGAGAGTCCTGATCAAGTCTGTGAATTTACTCTTTAGCTTTGACTGTCAATGGTAAAGTGGCATCAGCCTGCATGGAGAGCACTTACAGAGGAGCACTTGAATTTTTGCTGAAGTATCAGTGTTGATGTTTAGTCCAAAGACAGTAAATGGGTGAAAGTATTAGAAGTTTACAACTGGGTTTGGTAGGATTTGACGTTTCCTTCTTGCTGCTGACGTTCATTGCCTGGGGAGAGATACAGAGAGAATGAAGAAATAAACTTCTGATGAAATCTAAAGGCTTATAAAAATAGGGTAACGTTAACTTGATCCTTTTTCTGTTCATACTAAGGAATAAAAGTGAAGTTTATGAAGCTGGGTAACTCACAAAAGTCTTATTTTAGAACAAGGACCAACAGCATTTCCTCTGTTTCTCAGTGCAAGGTTGAATGTTGCTTGTTGGGTTTTTTTGGCCTATCTTGAAATTGGAGCCGGGCTCAGGAGAACTCAGCAGTGGCCATCCCTGTGGCATGCATGTCTGACTTCTCCACCTCTCACAGAGGAGCACCAATTGATCAGCTCCCTTTTGTCAATCTGTAAGGGTCTTGCAGCAGGAAAACAGCCTTTTTCAGAACATTGCTTATGCAAACTTTTAAGCAGCAACATCTGATCTTACGCGTTACATCCATTTCTCTCCATGCTGGTCTGAACTTCTCCACTTTGGAACAGGTTACTGCTCTCTCGCTGGTTCTTTGCGTACCTCTTAACACAGTAGGGGCTGAATGAGTTGGAAGTAGTGCTGTAATTTAAAGTAATCACAGCTGTCAATGCATATGCCTATTTCTGTTCTGATGGACCTTCCAGAACTGCTGCATATATAAATTGTAGGTTTTTAGGTTTCAAATATATTAATTGACTGGGAAGAGCTTGGCTCTTGCTTCTTAGGAAATATACTGATGGAGCGGCTTCAAAATGAAAGAAGCAGCTTCACCTCTGCATGTTTGCTGCATTCTGAAAAGAAGGGACAACATTTTATATTGAGAGATGGTGGAACTAGTGTGTTTGTGCTCAAGGATTAAACCAGGATGCTTGTGACATAGCATGTAATGACTTGCATAACACGTAATGAAGAAATTGAAGCTGAGTCTCTAGGTGCATCATGCTGAGCAAGAGGCTTGTTCTACATGAAACTGTCATATTAAATTCTTGTCGTGATTCCAGACCCCTTTGATTCCTAAATCTTTTGGAGGAGACTAATCTGAAATCAAAGTGAAGTTGCTTGGGGTTTGCATGCCAGAAGTGGTCACATTTGAAAAAGTTCAGTGAACCTGCAGAGGGAGGTTGAAATTAGTTGCTTCGCTACAAAGCTTACAGCTAACATACCTGCTGATTTGCTTTTTGCTTTGATTCTTCAGGCTCTGCCTTCTTGCCACCTTCTGAGTTGTTTTCAAAATGCATAAATCTTAAAGATGATCGTGTCCTGTTTTCAGTCTGTTTAGTAAAAAAAAAAAACCAACAACCTAAATCAGTCTACACTGGTAAAGCAAATATAAGCTTTAATACTGAGGACATGGAGGCAAGGCAAGGCATTTTTCTCTTCTGCCTTGTACTTTGTGCAGTTATTTTGCTCCCTGAAGGTGTATATCACACTTTGCTCTCCTGATTTACCAACATTTGACTTCCCTTTGTACCAAGGTAAATGGAAATGGTTCCTTTCAAGTTCTTCTAAGTAGATACTGAGGGCTCCTGCCTTGATCTCTGTAAGATGACTGCTCCTTTGAAACCACTGCAGCAATGCCAAGAATCCAGCCTGTTATCCCTGTTGAATGTCAGCTGCTTTCTCCAATTTGATGTTGGCATTCTGGGGGCCTTTGACCAAGAATATCCTGCAATTCTAAGTGCAAATGGGAGCGATTAAATTCTGCCCTTCCATATCCCCCTCAAGCTTTGTGTAGACTGCCGGGGAGCTGGGGATGTGCTTTTTGGTCCAGTTAAAAGAAAATGCCCTGGGTAGCCATGGCCCATCTATAACCACATAGATGGCCCTGCGTGAAAGCTGATCTGTTGTTACTTTACGTTTACAGTGTTCTGTCTCCTGCGGAAGGGGCCAAAAGCACCGCAATGTGTACTGTTTGTCAAAGGAAGGGAGGCATGTAGAAGAAGATTTTTGCAAGCACCTTGCTAAGCCCAACATGCAAAAGAAATGCAGAGGGGGCAGATGTCCGAAGTGGAAAGCAGGAGATTGGGGACAGGTGAGACGTGTCATATGCCTTTTTGCACCCTTTGATATTCTTCCTCTGTCAAGTTGGTTAGAAGCTGGTTTTCCCGTTACTTCTGTCCTCTTAAATTTTTCAAGAGTAAAAGTTTTGGGCCAGATCCTCAGATAGTGTAAAACAGTGTAACTTCATGGACGGCAGTGGAGCAGCACTAATTTGTGTCAGCTGAAAACATGGCAACTTGCTTTTAGTGTGCATCTGAAAGCAAATTCCTTGTTGTGCATTTTAAGTTTCTGCTAGAAACGACATTAGTATAAAATATTAAAGAGAATCTGCTGTTTATTCATGTTTTTAGTATCGTTATCATTTAACTACGTCACATCCCAAGCAAAATCTTCCTTAGCTTTGAGAAATCTGGAATTAACTTTATTATCGGCTTCCCAGGAAAGCCTAAAGAACGATCAGAGCTGTTCATTAAAAATGCTTTTCACTACCTTTTGTTTCTTAACAAGCTCATCACTTGATTTTGCTCCATTAAAAAGTCAGATGCTGATGCATAGAGCAGAGGCTGCTGGAAATGTGAAAGTGCTTGGAGTTACTAAGCATCTTGTTTGCTGAAAGCATACCTTGAATCCTGTTGTCCTGAAAATAATGTCTTTGTCATCACCTTGAATCTGCTGCATCACATTTTAATCTCTGAACCTCGCTTTTCCCTCTACCTCATTAGCGTGCTAATCAGCAGAATTATTGAAAATCCCAGACTAAATGAACCGTTAACTTGTAAAACATCACGTTCTCTTGTGGTCTGTCTTCCAAATTAAGGTACAAAACACCAATTCTCACTGTATGCAAGTTCCCTGAACGATTAAACCATTAACATCTCTCCAGGCACACATGCAAATGTTAGGACTAGGACAGCACACTGTTGTTTAATCTTAAAAAAGACAATAAACCCATTCAGGTTCTATGATTGTTTACAGACTTGGTTTTCTTTTTTTTTAATGCTTACCTTTGAATTTGTAGGATAGGAGTATTTGCCATTGCACGTGTAAAGGGCTACGTGTGCATTCACCAGGGAGGTTCAGTTACTGAGATCTGGGTCCTTTACCCAAGGTATGGGTGAGAGCACTCAGGTAGCCCTGTGAAATGCACAGTACTGCTCCCATACTGGAAATCAAGTCAATGTTATTACCTTTATTACCTGCAGGACTGAAATATCAATTTTATAGAGGAAGTTAGACTGCAAAGAAATGCGAGGCCATCAGGTAGTCTTTTATCCAATTTGCACCTTATTTAAAGTGACTGCTCCTGAAAGCAATTTTTTACAGCTAGTAATTGTAAATATAATAATATAATGGTCTGGCGATTGTGTTAAAATACACTAACGTTAATTGATAAAGTATTTTAAAATTCCCAGCATTCCACCACATGATGGGAGTTAATTTTATGCGAGTGGAGAAAGAAACCCAAGGTAATAGGAGGATGAGGTGATTTATGGCCGGTGGTAATCTCTTGTGACTAGGTAATTAAGGAATATTTGTATGCTAATGATAAGGCTAAGAATAGGCAGAGTTTTTTCCAGGGGCAGCCCAGGTCCCTGATGCTGTGTGTGCTCAACCAGTCAGCATCTTGCTTGGGGAAAAAATAAAGGGGTAGAAATGCTCATTCTGCAATATTGGGCTTTCTAAAGCCACGATATTCAGGCATGTCTTCCTTACATCCTGACCCTCACTCCTGCTGGCAGCGTCTCTTTGCCTGCAACAAATGAAAACTTGGGGCTGTCAGAAGTTTGAAGCACTGGCTGTGGCCGTCCCTGTGAGGGGTGTGCAGGGCTTGCACGGCTTTGCAAAAGATTTAATGCCTCAGAGCCAAGATGTATTTAGGTGCAGAGCTTCTCATGAAGACTGAAACGGGCAGAGGTTTGGCTCTCAGAATACGCAGTAGACCAGGGTGTAAATGGGCACAGGAACTCCATGTTCCTCAACACCAGTGCCACTGTTGAAAATAGGAGCCATGATCAGTTTGCACTTAGATACTATCAAAAAAGAAAAGCTTTCTGAAGGTCTAATTGCCTCAGAAAGATAATCCCAAAGCTGAGCTGCGGTGAGCTGGCTGCCTTTTGTCCCGAGTAAACCAGCAAATCTGTGTGAGAAATAAGACAAGGTTTCCCTCTTTCTAGTCACGCAGAGGACCTGTTGCATGTGCTTTTAGGGTTTTTTTCCTATTCAAAAATTTTTCAATTTTCCAATTCAAAAAATGGAGATTGAAAAGTACAGGAATGGTTAAAAATTAATCCCAGTTGGCAGTTCACTAAGATGATGCTCCACTCTCAGTGTGTTTTTTTCCTCTCTGGATGTTTTGTATTCAGAGGCTGGGTAATTCTTTTCTAGATTGTTATGAATCCACTTTCCTGCAGCAAAGCCAAAGCATTTTAACTATAGCTATAATAATCAGGAAGAAAAAAGGCTTTTTCTCCAAGTTTTGAAAGTGCTTGAGTCTGCACCAAAATGTCAGATTTAATGTGTTTGCATCTCCTAAGAGGTATCAATTATGGCCATTTACCTTTCACTTAGTAAAAGTGCCAATATTTATTCTACTGTCTGGTATTTACGTATTTCAGCTACAGACTGAAATCCAGCCCTCTTTTAAAACACAGGTAGAGCATCAGGTAGAGCTTCTCCATAGCTGAGCTGACACTCCGCATTTTGGCGATTGACTTTTCCAGCGAAGAAAGGAGTAAATGGCATCCATAGGGAAATACAAGTAGAGCACAGCATGGTTGCCCCTGAACTAAGGATCTTCTGGCAGTGCCAGCTGGCCCTGTTTCCCCAAGGCAGACACAGATCAGCTGACCAGTGTTCTGGATTAAACTAGCCAGGATGAAAATGGTGTAAAACTCACCTTTTCTTCCTTCTAATGCTAAGGCACAGGCAGCAAGATGAGGCATCCCACAGAAGGAGATGCCTCGATCCTCTAGGAAAACTCCTGTGGCCCCAGCTCGCCAACTTTTGCCCAAGCTGCGTGTAGCTGATGTCCCTCCTCAGCAGGACCCTGTGCTCCAGCAGTGGCAATACCCTGGTGTGGCCGGGTCAGCCCCACCAAAGCCCCCCCATCTTCACTTGCAGCTTCATCTTCTTGGGCCGGGACCACCCATGCTGTGACTGGATGGCACTGCGGCTGCCCTGGATGTCTGGCCACCAAGTGCACTTAGGAAGCCTGTTTAGCTAAGGAAAACCTCCCCTACACACACTCTTGCAATTAGCCCAAGGAAAAGCTCTTTGCTTGCTTGCTCACTGGTAGGAGGAGAGTTCAAGTCTCCTCCAAGAGACAATCTAGGACATAGCAGCCCTGGCTTGGGATCCTGGGGAGCTTGCTTGCCCACTGTGAGTCCTCCCACTGATTTGGTCAGGATGCAGCATTTATCCTTATGGGCTTATGTGGGGGCAAAGTTTCACCCGGGCACACAGTCTATGGCTTTGCCTGGTGCCCTGCTTGACCGGCACAGCCAGGGACCAGCTTCCCTCTCCCCAAACCCGCTGTCACACACAGCACAGCCCCCCGTGCCTGAGCCATGGCATGGCTTGCGCTCCCTTATCGTGACATACCGGGGCATGTGCTTTTTAGCTGGATGATAAATGCAAACCAAAAGGCGTTTTAGAGCATGGTATGCGTCCTGGTGTATATGCTTCTCCAAGTTTGTGGCCATTATTCAGTTTAACTGTCCCCCATGGAATGCGTAGGACAAACAGCGCTGTTAATCACAGGGAGGCAGCGCGGCATATGGGAAGCATTTGCATCACCAGTGACAGAAATCTCACTGCTACTTTCAAAAGTTCCACAAAAAAATCCTCCCACCCCCTTAAAAATATCTGAAGCCAGGCGAATAGTCGCAGTCAGCTATTTCTTTGGTCCTCTTGGCTTTATGGGGCATTTGGATAGTAAAGCAAACAGAGCGTTACGGAGCAATACTCTGCAGAAGAGAGAATGGCTTCCCTGTTAGGCACCGCTTAATTCCCTGCCTTAAGAAGGCTCATTTTTATGGGTATTGCAATAACGGGCTGTAAACTTGTTTTCTTAGTTCCTGATCTATTAACAAGGTTGCTTATATTAATTGTTAATGCAGCAAATGGCCAATCATGATGGCTGTGTTTTAAATGCATACCTTTGATATTTACATGCTTTCTTCTATAAATGCTAATTCTCTTTATTCCAAATCTATATAGTATACTTTAATATCTAGCCAGGAACAATCCATACCAGAGGGATGTTAAGCACTGCTCAACATTAGTGTGCAGTCACAACACAAAGAAATGTTGCGTGAAAGAAAAAAACAAGCTGTTAAAAGCATTGCAAGTGTAGATAATAATTTGAAGATGTCTGACAAACAGAGAAATTCAGGCTTTTCCTGCTGTGCCTAGAAGTGGGGAGAAATGTGCCCACAGTGTAATGAAGGAAATGTGCAGTGCAGTTACTTTTAAAAAGACATTTCTTTTCACAAACTAAGAGTATGCCCTGGCTTGTGTGCGTGTTTGGATGCGTGCTGAAAGAAATCCCAGCTGTATAGTACCTTTACCTCTCTAAGACTTTCTTCTATGTAATTTGAGTTTTCTTTTCATTAAAGTCCACTCCAGTGACACTTGTGGCATTTGATATATTTTGAACTACTACTTTTTTGAGCCGAGTGCCTGAGAAGTAATACTCAGAGCCTCGCCACCTCTGCTGTGTTGTGATGAATTAGCAGTGCCGCTATGTCCAGAGGTTTCTGCAATAAAAATTCTGGCCAGGAAATCCTGACCTCACTGAAGCCAACGGCAAAAATTCCTGTTGGCTTCAGCAGACCGGGGATTTCAGCCTGTCTGCTCTGCCCTTGCTAAAATTCTCCCCCGTGCAATAAAGAGCCTCACCTGGAAGTTTGAACGCCGGCGTTAGAGCATTGCTATCGCTGCCGTTGAGCCCAGAGCAGAGGGTGAATAAATCCCGGGAACTTACCGTGAGGGCTGCGACGGGGACCGCCACTCACCTTTTGTCCCTTTCTGCAGTGCTCGGTGTCCTGCGGCCGGGGCGTCCAGCGCCGCGTCGTGCAGTGCCACAGCGGCACCCCGAAGGCAGCCGAGGAGGCAGAGTGTGACCCGGGCGGCCGGCCGCCCCCGCAGCGGGACTGCCACCTCCCCGAGTGCCCCACGCACCGCTGGGCAGCCGGCGAATGGCAAGCGGTAAGCGGGGTCCCCCCCTTCGCCCTCCCCGGGGTCACGTCACTTGTGCTCTCAAGCGCGCAGCGCGGGATGATGCTGGAGAGTGCTGGGGATCGCGCCGGAGGGCCAAGGTTTTTGGGGTTGCAACCTGAGCTTGCCAAAAAAAAAAGCCCACAGAGGAGATGCTCATGCGTACTGGCTGGAAGGGGGAAGCTGAGGAATACCTCCATAGGATTAATTTATTGCTTCATGCTGCCCTGTGTTTGGCTGGGACCTATGCAAATATTGAGCGGATTTTGGATAGGGCGGATTTGGGTCTGTTCCTGGAGGCTGAGCCCTGCTGCGCTGCTCCGGCAGTCAGCCCAGTGCCTGTGGGTTTGAAGGAACTGGGGAACATTGGTAATTCCCACTCTCCTGTCCCATTACTCTGACTCCTTCTTACAGCTCTTTCCTTTTACTGAGCTCCTGGTCCATCTTTTTCGCCAAGCCATGAGCAGTGCTGAGTTGAGATCTCCCACAGGAGACAGCGCTTTTCTGAGTGACCAGGATCAGTCCCCAGCAAAGCCAGCCCCTTAGGCTGGTCTGGAGGATAAAGTCACTGCCCCAGTGGTTCAGGGAGCAAGTCTGACTCCCCTGCAGTGTGGGCAATGGGTGGGCCCAAGGCCAGTGGGTGGCAGGAGGACAAGCGGACTCTAGGCAGGAAGAAAGGGTCTCGAAGGAGCACTCCTGTAGGCTGCCCACAGGATTCCTTGGCAACCTTGAGTGCACAAGTGGTTATGGTAGAGAGAGTTCAGACCAGGCACCAAAATGATTATTTTCATTCTGGTTTCATTCCATTTTTAGCCATCCCTGGGTGAAAGAATTTTGCCCCAGTTCTCCTCCATCCCTGTCCCAGGCTCTTCTCTACGGTGCAGGGACTGCCAGACTTGGAAATCGGAAAGGCAGTGGAGCTACCAGCTCTGGAGAGCTGACTTCTGTGTCACACAGCCCACAGAAGAGGCCACCACTCCTATGGAGAGGATGTCCTCATCACACAGGGACATGGGGATTGCCCACCATAGGGATGCAAGGCATGGAGAGGGGCACAAGATCCCCTCACACTAGGTGCATGAGCCTCCCTGCAAATCTATTGCTGGCCCAAGTGGCAGGGCAGCAGGGGCTCGATTCTGCACCCTTTAAACAGCACAGATCCCTCTGGCTTTGGAGGTGCATGATCAGCACCTGATCCTAATCACCCTGACACCTGCAGTGAGCAACTCGGCACTCGGGCTGCTTTTATATTGCTCCTGCATGGCCCAGGGAAGTCTTGAAGGGGGACAAAATTGGTTGAGGTCCCTTCCCTGGCTGAAACAGCACGAGGAGGCCACAGTATAAAAGCAAAACAGAGCCTCCTGCTCAGGTAACAGAAGATGAGGAGGCATTGCTGGCTCCCTGCTCCAAAGCCTTGGTGTTCACAGATACTTCCAGAACCTGCCTTTATTGTGTCACTAAAAAAAAATTAAAAGAAAAAAAGAAAGCAAAAAACAGGGAGGATAGGAAAAGAAAATTTACTGATGAGAGAAAAAGCACCTCATGTGTGCAGGGGCTGAGCAACTCTTTTGTTGCAGCAAGAAAAAATTCAAGGTTAAGGCAACGTCTGATTTCCTCTCATCTTCCCTTCCCTACAAGCTTGTTCTTGGCTCGTTACTGCACAGAGCACCCCAGACTGCAGGCAGCCACGCGTGTCACATTATCTAATATCCCCACGGTACCTCAGCCTGCCGGGGACAGTACAAACAAGTTTAGCTCCATTTCCTCGGTCTCAGCAGTGCTGGGAAGTTGGGTTTATAATCCTACGTAACACGGCCACAAGTACAAGGGGCCAGAGAGGACCATGCCCCATTGCCACATGCTGGGGAGCCGAGGTGTGGTGGGGTGCAGCAGGAGGCACAGCCCAGCTCACCATGCAGTGGTACCCGACAGAGCCAGGAAAAGAAACGTAGGAATGGCTGAGGGGGCTCCAGCAAATTCCTTGCAATGAACTTTTGCTTTTACAGAGCCCGTTACATTTCTTCAGCTAATAAATTTACAGGCGGCAAAGTAGGTCACCAGACAGCATGCAGTTGCAGTCTGTACCCAGTGATGTAATTAGCCCTGAAAAGTCACGGCTCCTACCCTGTTCTTTCACCCTCTTTCCCTTATTTTTGCAACTTTTCAAAGCAGTGACAAGAGGTCCCTGCCTGCCCAGCCCTTGGTGGGAGGTGGATACTGATGTTTTCTTAAGTTTCCCAGGGCTCCCCATTGCACTGGGGAAATTTTTAACATGTTATGGAGAATTTTTTTTCCCCAGGGGAGTTTTGCAGGGGGAGGTGGGCTAGAAGTTTCCTCATCCATAAATAACCATTAATAGAAACCTGTAGGAGATGCCCAGTGTGAGCTCACCCTGGGGCTGACTCCAAGCAGTTCTTCTACAGAGCACTTCTTTTGTTCTGATGTACCTGGTGAAAAATGTAACAACACCGTCTACCCAGCCATAAGTAGTGGCTGTATGTTATTTATAGCGAGGAGGCACAGATTGCATTAGTATTCTCTGAGCAGGGAACAGCAATGAACCCTAATTGACATGAAAGGTGGGATGTAAAATAACATCCCAGCGCTGTGTTGTTCTTGATTTCTTAACTTTAAAGGGGATCTGCCAAGAGGGGTTTTTTTATTGTTCCTTTTTGTTGTTGTTTAGAAAAAAGTTGGTCTTGCCAATGAAAAGGAATAGGGGACTTGTTGGAAGCCATTTATTGCTCTGTTGGTGTATCACCATTAATTAGCTGTTCTCAGTGCCCATACCAGGGAGAAGAAAGTCAATAGGAAAGGCCTTGCTAGTATCAAAGTAGAACTCAGACCAGGGTCACAAAGAAAAAGGGAAAACTGAGAGAAAGAAATGTTGGGTTTTTCTAACATGAACCTTTGTGGAAGGACAGTGCATAGCTCTGGAAGCTGCAATGCAATTCTTCATTCGTTGACATTTGCCATTTGGGGGAAAGTTGTGCCATCCTCGTCTGACTGGGATTGCAGAGTTACCCAAGGCATGTTTGAAGTGTTTGTGGCGTGGAGTTTCATTTCATCTCTGTGTCAGATTTTGATTTAAAAAAAAAAAAAAGAAAACAATGAAGCCTTTCACAAAGCAATGCCTTTGGGGTTTTTTTTTAATTATTATTATTGCTCTTCTAAAACAGTTGCAGAAGTGCTTGAAATGGTCCTTAATTTGAACTGCCAGGAAAACAGTTTAGAATTTGGGAAATGAGGCAAAAGAGACAAATATTGTCAAATGCCCAGCCTGTTCTTCAGCTCTTGCTATCAATAGCTGTTATACCCTGGCCCCTGTTTTATGTGAGATTCAGATCAGTCATGAAAATGAGGTTTCATACAAAATCTATCACCATATTAAAAGGAAAAATAGCCTCTTCGTGTTAGCTGAACTGTCCACTTTCTACGTGAATAATGTTTTATAACCTTGGGGTGGCTGATTGGAACATCTGCAGTGTTTCTCTTTGATTTATTTTATGATGGCCTCACTGTCTTTGAGCCATATTTAATATCTCAGTGGGATTATTTTATTTGCCAGTTATCCCTAAAAATACAAATAATCAAACTTTAATTTACTGATGACGACAAGACACATAGAGCTGGCTCAGGTTTATTTGGTCCTACAACCGTTATTTGCAGAGAAACTCAAAGCACGCTGCTATTTGCATGGCAATCTCTCATCAGCAACTAATAATTTTAAATGAGGATGGGCTTTTGATATGATAGCTCTTCACAGCCAATGTCAGAAGATGCGTTGATGGAACAGAGATTGTTCACCCTCTTAAAATTAAGCATGAGCCAACGTACTTTACAAATTTAGGCTTAAACATATGTTAAGGGGAGGAGACAAAATCAGCCTTGTTTCTCCCCGCTTCTTGCAAGATCCCTCCTTTGGCCATGAGCGGTGAAGGGCTGGGACAATTCACCCTGCACTGGTGACCACGTGCTGGGCTGACATATGCCCAACCAGAGACAAGGGGAGCTTTGAGCATCCTGTGACCCCGCTCCCGCTGCGCTGGAGAGGTCCTGGTTAGGAGGGAGCAGGAAGGTCAGGTTCATGCTGCTCCTGAAAGATGCTGCTCAGGGAAGCTACGTGATGATGGAGCGCTAGTGATGCCTCACTAGTGATGACTTATTCACAAGCAATGACCCCCTTTCAGGTTTTACTTACATAATAGGGAGATATCAGAGAAAGGCAAATATAGCGCAGTTTGCTCTCTGGGGAAATGACACTCCAGCAGATTCCTCCAGCCCCTGTAGGATCACTGTGTTTCGGCACAGACCTAGAAGGAGCTTCCACCCCAAGGACTTACAGTGAGAGAGTAAATAAGGTTGAAAGCACATGAAGCCCTTGGGGTCCTCTGGCAGACTGCAGATTTTGCAATGTTGACTGTTGCCTAAGAGCTCCTAAGTTATTCCTTTGGAATAAATGCTGCTTTGTGGGGCTGCCTCTCCTTTCCCGTCCCCCTCCACTTTGCTCCGTTACTAAATATTTACGACCAACATGACATTGCACTCGCTGTGGCTCTTCTGGTTTGCTGCTCCTGCCATGGATTGATCTGATTTTTCAAAGTTCTCACTTGATTTGTAATCTTGGTTCTGACAGCTAATTACAGAAAGGAGGGCCTGACTGTGCCTGCATTTTGCTATTAGCTGAACCCACTAAGATCTTGCTAATTGTGGGCCAGACAAGAGAGCAGAAGCTGCTTCAGGGAGGCTGGAAGTGATGTTTGGAGGGTGAGACTCTAACTAGATTAAACTGGCACGGTCCTCTGAGCCTACGTGACTTCAAACGGTGTTTCTGTACAGACAGGGATGGTCTGATTGAATGTTTTATCCTTTTCCTTAGGGGAAGACATTTCTTGCACGTTATATAAAATGATTATTTTCATGCATTTTTCTCCTTGTTAATCCAGTTAGTTGAAAGTGTTAGAAGTCCATTACAGGCGGTAACTTTAAGAAAATCAGGTTCTATCCAGACAGCTGCTCTTACACTGATTTATGTTGTTTTATGTGTGTGTTTTGTAAGACGCGCTCTGAGCACAGGCCCACTCCCAGGAGCACAGCCTCACAGCCGGGCTGGTTTTCCCAAGATGAGCAGAGAAAGAACCGAGTCCTTAAAGTCTTCAGAAGTCCCCAGGGAGCAGTTGTGCCCAGCTAGCATGGATTGCTTTTAATATTGGGCAGGGCAGTGTTTAAAAGAGAAGAAACCTGTAGAGCCCTCTCCACTGCAGCAGTTGCAGAGATGTGCCCCCACGCCATGCCGGGGCAGAGGACCGGAAAAGGGGCTCTCCCCAAACCAGCCACAGCCAAGGGTGTGACAACGTGTATTTTGGAAAGGGGGTGGCTGCGTTGTTGTTCTCCAAGCAGCTGTATTTACTAGGGGCTGAAATAGTGGGGGGTTGGCCCCTTTCTGTCCCCCTTGTCCCATCTCCTAAGTTAGCATGTCTGCCCCTGCACCTCTCGGTGCCATCACAGCTGGACCCCACATCTGTCCCATCCCAATTCGTGCTAGTTCTGTTTCTCCTCTCTCCCTACAGTTTGGGTTAGTATCTACAGAGGATGGGAGCAGTTTGTCCCTGGATGCTCCCGCAGTGCCTGGCACAGCAGGACCCTGGTCTCAAATAGGCCAACAGGTGACACCAATGAGAGATGCCAACATGGGCCACAGAGCCAGCCGCTCACTCGGGCTGCTGGGAGGAGGGCTCTCTCCAGATGCAGATTAATTTGCTGAAATCCCTCATGGGTTGCATGAGCTGTTGTTTCTTGCAAACAGTGCGTGAAGACGTGTGGGGAAGCATCTCGGTACCGCAAGGTGGTCTGTGTGGATGAGAACAAGCAAGTGCAGAACAGTGGGTACTGCGACGCCAGCAAACGTCCCCCTGAAATCGAGAGCTGTGGGCTGCCACCCTGTGAGTACGTCTGGATCACCGGGGAGTGGTCAGAGGTGAGTCCCCATCCTTGTCCCTGCATAAGGACCACACTGCTTGGCACCAGGCCACGCTCTGCCCCTTTTGCTGCTGGCCTCGCTGAGATATTGCAACCCAAATCAACAGTGGCAAGGCAGTGCTGCATGGTTTAACTATTGTTTAAAAAATTTGTTTCTGTGTGCAATTTTACTGCTGGAAAGAAAGGAGCAGGGCTGTAGGAGAAGACCAGGATATTAAAGACTAAATGCCAGCAGGCTCAGAGTCCCAGCTAATATCTAGAGGCAATTTTCTTCCAAAGCACATCGTGTTCAGCAGGCACTCTCTTCTGTTTTGTGCCATTTTATTTCATATATTTATTTATTTGATTTTATTCTCAGCCCCTCTTAGGGAGCTCGGGGGCCTCATGAACTGTGTGAGGGTCCGGGTGAGCATCCCAGGGGAAAGGTGAGCCTGGATGTGTCCATGGAGACATGTCCTTCCTCAGTGCTGTCTTTGGCAGGAGTGAGGACCCGGTGTGAGTGAAGGCAGCAGGTTCACCCTTGGCTGGGAGAGGGCTTGACAAAGAACATAGATGAGTTTTCTTTGTGGCAGGCACTGCACGTGGGAGGACCCGGGCTAATGTCAGCCTGTTTCCTTCTGCAGAGAGTGAAGGATTACTTTCCACTTGGAGGAACAGCAGAGGGAAATGACAAGGCAGCTGCTGACACAGCACTGATTAAAAAGAAAGAACAAGAAAAGGGAGAAAGGAAAACATGCCGAGACTGAGGGGGAGGAGAGACATGCCACCCGAGATAGTGCAGGAGGGAGAAATGCGGAGAAATGAGAATTTCTTGGAGAAGCCTGGCTTCCTGGGTGGTTTCCTAAGAGAAATATCAGGGTGCCTGTGAAGCTGGAGCTCTGGCTGCCCCTTGCCCAGACACCTTGTACCTGCTTCCACTGCCTGTGACCCCACAGGAGCGCTCGAGCCCATGAAGATGAGGAGGTGGGCGAGGCCTCACACAGCCAGAGCTCAGCTCTGCCCAGCTCCTGCTCAGCGTTTTGATGAGGACAGAAACACTGTCTGGCCTCTCATTACGAGGAAAACCTTCCCTTTCTTCCAGTTGCTGCCAAGTACCTGCAATTCAGGGTCAATCTTGACCATTTTCTTTCTCTGTGCATCCACGGGGGAAAAAAAAAAAAAGAAAATTAAAAAAAGAAAACTCAATCCCAAGGATCTTCTGCTCCTTTCTTTGTCCTTGGAGAAAGATAATACGTGCCCAGAAGCTGTCTTGGAGCAGCTGTAGGGGCAGCAGAGGTTAGAACTGGGAATTCAAAGACAGTGTTGGGCACCAGCCTACTTGTAGCCACTCGCAATACTCATGAGTGGCTTAAATAGCTACTAGTGATCCCTCGGAGCAGGTTGTTGTGTTAAAATCTGGCAAGCCTGCTTTTCCTCCCCATTTCAAGCAGCCTTCCCAAAGCGTACGGTGCTAACAGGTGCTTCCTCTGCCCACAGTGCTCTGTCACATGCGGGAAGGGCTACAGGCAGCGCCTGGTGTCCTGCAGTGAGATTTACACCGGGAAGGACCACTATGAGTATGGGTATCAGAACACGGTCAACTGTCCTGGCACGCAGCCACCCAACATCCAGCCCTGCTACCTCGGGGAGTGCCCCGTCTCAGCTTCCTGGCGAGTCGGCAACTGGGGAAGCGTGAGTTTGGCAAACCTCTCCTTTTTAACCGAAAAAATTTGGAACAAACTTATTTTTTGTAACATGGGAGACACAGTCCAAACGTTTGGTGGGGTAATGTTTAAGAGCTGCATAAATTAATGCAATAAATACCCTTGTGCAGTGCTAGCCTTGGTGTGTGTAGGGCTCCGTGCTCCAGACTGAACTCCCTTCCCTCCTTCCCTCCTTCCCTCCTTCCCTCCTTCCCTCCTTCCCTCCTTCCCTCCTTCCCTCCTTCCTTCTCTCTTTCTCTCTTTCTCTCTTTCTCTCTTTCTCTCTTTCTCTCTTTCTCTCTTTCTCTCTTTCTCTCTTTCTCTCTTTCTCTCTTTCTCTCTTTCTCTCTTTCTCTCTTTCTCTCTTTCTCTCTTTCTCTCTTTCTCTCTTTCTCTCTTTCTCTCTTTCTCTCTTTCTCTCTTTCTCTCTTTCTCTCTTTCTCTCTTTCTCTCTTTCTCTCTTTCTTTTTTCACCTTCCTTCTTGCAGGCAGGCGAAAGAACTTAGCCTTTCTGCTAAAGTCATTTGTGTTGATGCTCTCTCTTCTGGGGCCTGAACTACAAGATCAAATTTTAGTTAAGGTGATAACACTTCCCTTCTTTGGGCTTCTGACATTCTTTGAAAGGTAGTGGTTCTCCCATAAATTTGATTTATTAACCCAGTTCAGGCATTCATAGGAATCTGTCAAACCTTTACAAGTCAATGAGGGTCAAGTCAAGCAAAACGTAGTGGAAGTTGTCACAGTAAATGGCAGAGCCGTTTGAAACCTAAGTTCATCCTGCCCCATAGGAAGCCTCAGATCCTTCCTGTGAGTCAGGGCAGAAGAGTTACAGCAAAGACCTCAGCATCAATTAATTGGTATTTTCCCCCAGAATTTCAGTGCAAACTGTCCAACTCATTAATACAACTCCACTGCGAAGAGTATCCATTTCAGAGGGCAAGACCTTTCTCCTCGCCTTGGGCTGCTGAACATCCCAGTGGCTACCAAATGCCACAACCCTTCTCATCTCTGATTTTCGAAGGGATTTCATGTAAAATACCATCATGTTTGATGGACAAAGAGAGTCCTGCTCAGCTTCTCAGTTAGGTTTTATGAATTTGGGCCTGACAAAGAGTCAAGGCGAAGTTGCAAATACCATGACCCTTTGAAGACTGTCTCCTTCATGGTGCATTCCTTTAGACTAATCATTTCTAAATAGATAAGGAGCTTCATTTTCTTGGTGGCTTAAACCAGTACCTGTAGAAACAGCTGATTTTCAGTTCTCACATACTTAAAAGAACAAATTGCGGAGGGGGAGCAAGATGTTCCCACCTCCCATTGCCCACGCTCAGCAGCAGCCGGCACAGACAAGCTGCTGCTCAGCAGATCCAGTAACTTGTGCCATTTCAGCCTTAAGATTGCCCTTGATTTGGGCCGTTTGAGGATGACCCAGTGTTTCCACAGATTTAGCTATTTTTCCAGAGTCCCCCAGTTTGGGGACTGCAGGTTTTTTTGGTACAATTTGGATAGAAAACAACAACTGATGCCATGTTCATTCAGAAGCCTCTGTCAGTCCCAAACAAATTCCCCCAGCCACCAGGAGAGGATTTCTACCGTTCAGGCCTTCCAGTGAACATTTGTCTCTTGTACAAGTTTCCTAGTGTGTGAAATAAACAATTTCACATGAGTGCATTGTTGGTTCACCTTAACCAATACTGCCTCATCCAGTAAAGTGTTTCAAGTGCTAAGCTGAGTTCAGGAGTCTTCTTGAAATAATTAGTGATTACAATAATAATGAAGGGATTAATAATAAAAGGGATCACTTGTTTGATTAAGCCTGTGTTTGAACACTTTGCAGGATTGGGCCTTTGCTGCTGTTTCTTGATACAAGAGAATCAGGTTGTCTCTGTTCTCCTGGAGTCCAGAAGCCCTTGAGATAAAATATGAATCTCTATCTTCTGTCTTGCAGTGCTCCGTCACCTGTGGAGCTGGAGTCATGCACCGGTCGGTGCAGTGTTTGACAAATGATGACCAGGCCAGCAGCTTGTGCCATGCGGATCTGAAACCCGAAGAGAGGAGGACATGCCACAACGTCCATGACTGTAAGTCTGCAGATTTGCACCTTCCTTTGCCTTTCTTGTGGCTTCAGCATCTTTCCCCATCAAACTCTTAGAGACTAGCAGTGTTTCCAGGCATTGGGAGCCATTTCATTAAGCACTTCAGGGAGACCTCTTAAAAGTAAACAAGGTGTTTTGATGCTTTGAATGCCTCACAGTGTTACAGAAGAAATTTTGATGTAGAGTTGCTCAGTGACTACAAACATTTCTGTTTTGTTTCAGGTGAATTACCAAGGAGTTGCAAAGATGTTAAAAATCTCAAAGGTGTCACTGAAGATGGCGAATATTTCCTTCAAGTCAAAGGAAAGATACTAAAGGTGCATTTCAGCAACAGATTAATAGTTAAAGCATTTCCCAAAGGTGCAAGAGGACCCTGCGTGTGCTCTTTGCTTCCACTTTTGGATTTTTCTACCTTTGGTTTTCTCAGCAATCCCTTTGCACATGATGCCTGACAAAATTCTGGCTTTTCTCCCTCAGGTGTATTGCTCTGGGATGCAGACTGACAGCCCAAAGGAGTACGTGACCCTTGTAAATGGGGATGCAGAGAATTTTTCAGAAGTTTATGGATACAGGTAAGGAATCCTTTAATCTCGAGCTTCACAATATTTTTGTTTTCCGTGGCAATATTTTCCAGTCATGAGTAGAAAGGGTTTTCTTTTGATTTAGATTGCATAACCCGACTGAGTGTCCGTATAACGGGAGCAGACGAGAAGACTGCCAGTGTAGGAAAGATTACACAGCAGCTGGGTTTTCTACCTTCAGCAAAGTAAGGCTGGACCTGAACACTATGCAAATAATAAGTGAGTAAAAACAGGGCCTTGCCATTAAAAAAAAAAATGTTTCTTTTACACAAATACAGCTGTAACTGCAAACAAGCAGTAGTACTCTAGTGAGCAATATTCCTGAACTCTCCTGTTTAAAGCTGCTTTTAAACTTGGTCACCTGTTTGCTGCTTTACACTTAGAGACTGCAACTTGAGTACATCAGAGATGCTCATACTATTTCTCTGTAATATGGGGAAAATATTAAGACAGTCGGTGGTGCATCTGCTACACAGAATGAATATTTGCATGCTCCTAGCAGGCCAATATATTTTTTGAAGGGTTTTATTTCATTTGGCCTCCTGTTTTCAGACTGGACTCGAGCAGCCTGAGCTGCCCCCTGGTTTTACACACAGACATGTCAGGAGATCGCAGTGCAGGAGACTTGGCTGGGGTAGGGATGCTGCTCCCTCCGGACCAGTGTCGGTGCAGTGGGGAGGCAGAGGAGGCTCTCAGCAGAGTCAGACCATGGGGAAATAACTTCTGTTGAGAGTGATGCAGCTGGGCCCTGGATTTGAAGAGGAAGAGGAGAGGACTGTAGCTGTGCAATTTAAGTGGTATCCTGCCACTCCTGCCAGCCTCTGTGGGAGCTGGGAGCCATCCGTCCGCACAAGAGCCCACAGCATCCTTTAGAGTTATGGTTTAAGTCCCCTTGACTCCAGGGATGGGATCAGTTTCCAGCAAATGTTTTAAAAATACAGCATATTGTTGGGGCTTCATTCAGTAAATAGCAGAGGTTTTTTAACAAATCAAAATCCTTCCTTGTAAAACGACTCTTTATCTGATAGGGGGTTTTTTATCACTTAATTTTCCAGCCATGAGACCTCCCAGTCTATCAATCTGTAAAAAGCTACTAATAGTCTGTAAAAGCTCCTAGGTAAAGATCTCAAAGGAACCACCCTTGGGGAATTTGATACTAGCTTCCTTTGAATTTCAAAAGGAGCTGGGCACCTACCTCTGTCAGGCAGGAGCTATCTCACATCCCCATCTAAATGAGTCTCAGTTACTTCAGATCCCTCCAAAGCAAAATACTCTTAATTCCCTTTGAAACCCTGACCCCTGGGCTAGGGCAGCCAGGAGAGCACAGAGATGGTTGTTTGCCTTTGTTTAAAAGGGAGATTTAGGAGGTCCCATGGGCTTCCTGAAAGTGGGAAATTTTCTGATAGAGAAATAAAACTCAAGTCATGGGTTTGAGTTTTGCCGTTATTTATGCCTAGGTCCTAGATCACCAGTGTACTTAAACTGAGCTGTGAACGTTGAGTGTGTGTGTGTCCTTTTAAATTCAGTGCCAGGAAGTCACATGTGGGATGAATTGGTGATATAATATTAAGAATCCAGCAGATGTGGTCTTGACACTCAAGATTAATGTATGAAACCAGCTTTAATGAATTTAAACATTAGCAAAGAGCATGTTTACATTTATTTTGTCTCTCTCCCTGCATTTTTCCGTGTTACTCACCAACTATTCTCTACAGCGACTGATCTGCAGTTTGCACAGACACATGATGGACGACCTGTTCCTTATGCCACTGCTGGGGACTGCTACAGTGCAGCCAAATGCCCCCAGGTATTTGACAATAGCATTTCACAAGAATTGGTGCCATTTGTTATGTTCAGGCCTTCTATTAATTACTGCCAATCACATCAGCCTAACTTCAGTGAGTGTCATATTAACATCTCAGCGATCAGAAAATTTTCCCTTTGTCTGTGCAGAAAGTCCTTTCCATTCCCCATATGGGAAAATGTGAGGTTATTATCAGGCCAGTGTCAGGACTGGCTAAGGGACATTCCTCAGGGCCTCAGTCAACAGTAGAGAAAAGGAAGAAGAAGTAAGTTGTGGGAGAAGGGCTGGGCTTTGCATTTGTAGCTGAAGGTAGGAGGGTCAGTCCTTGGCAAGGATGGTGGAGATGCTGGGCGGGGAGAGCAATAGTGAATCAGGCCATCAGGATGCACGGGGCCCCTCCCTCTGTGCTCTACAATCTCTTATCCACTGAAGCCACTGTTTGCAAGATGATGGGTGAGAGAACCTCTCTGGATGGAGAAGGCGACAGACAGTGGGGGGCTCCTGCCATGCCAGCTCAAGGTGGGAAAGGCCTGAGAAGGAGAGGGCATTTGTGGGGCAGGAACAGGTCAGGGTACTGCTGCTGCACTGACAGAGCCCATCTGCCAGAGACCACAGTAGTACCTGCCAGCTGCTGCCCCACCATCCCCATGCCCTGCTGCTTATTTTCACAACAGCTCAGTGGGATCATAGCTCACTCCACTTTGGGATTGGGAAAACACTGACAAAATCAAGATGGTGCCTGCGCATCAGGCCAAATCCAGCCTGAGCCAGGACCATGCAGTGCCTGGCCATGAAAGCATGGAGCTGGGCACAGGCTCAGTTGCTTCCTCAGTAGCTCTGGGAGGTGATGTAGGACACCTAGTCCAGTTGCTTGGAAAAAATATGCTTTCTTGAAAGTATGTTGGAGACTATTTAACACTGTGCTACAGGTGGCTTGCCCTGTATCCCCAGCACACCTAGTTTTTGTGGAGCTGAGGGATGACAAGTGATATGTTTGAATAGTCCAGGGTGTTGGGTGGACCATATTTACAAAGGGCATTAAGCAAGGAGTCACAGCATCAGACAGCAGAGGACAAACGTCTCTGTCTCTTTCCCTCCCTGCTTTCAGAGCTGACACTTTTCTGCACAGCTCAGCGGCTTAGGGATTGACTTCTTACCTCAGGAAGGCTCATAAATGTTAATATCCATCCACCTGACCCAGACAGTTTGCTCCTCACAGAAAACCAGCATTCCCAAGGCAGGAAGTTCAAGGAGCAAAGCTAACAGGCATCTAGTACCATATGGCTGTGCTGGGCTGCGGGTCAGCCTGGAGATGTGGCCAAAGGATCCCTTCTTGGTCCAGAAACGGGCTGGGCTGGGGTCCGCCATGAGGGTAAGGGAAAAGCCAGGGGGTTGTGTTTTGGATGTAGGCATTGCCCTTAATTTTCCATCTATTTTGTGCATTTTGCGACAGGGTGCAATGAATGAAGGGTGTTTTGAAGAAATACACAAATGAAAGATTTTTTTATTTTACTGAAGTCTAGAGGGGAAAAAAAAAGTGCCTGGTGGAAAATAAGAAAAATAAGGACAAGTGTGCCCTCTCCAGTTGAAGAGGGAGCAGTGAGAGCAGCTGCAGCATATCCCTGGGGTACCTTTCCTATCAGCTGCTGGAGCACGTCAGGCTCTGCAGTTTGCCATGGAAAAGCCAAGAATGCCCTCAGCCGGCAAACCAGGAGAAAGCAGTGCAAACCCGAGAAAAAGCAGTAAAAACCAAGATAAAGCCCCTCCTTCCCTGCAGCCACCAACAAGAAGGAAATTCCTAACCGGAGGCAAGCTGTGATTTGTACAATGTGTGCTAATCACTATCAGAGCGATGGAAAAAATTGAAAACATTGCTGGCAAGATCCTGTTAGAAAAGTGACACCGTGGCAAGCCACGGGAGGCCAAAACACAGCATTTTGGGATAACCAGACCCATCTACTTGTCTTTTAGGGTCGCTTCAGCATAGACCTTCATGGGACAGGCCTGTCCTTAACGGGAACGGCAAAGTGGCTCTCGCAAGGGAATTATGCAGTGTCGGAAATTCAAAAATCCCCAGTAAGTTGTCATTTTAATTACATTCATGAGAAGTTTTTAATTGCAGTGTTGTTTTTCATGGCCATATCTTCCAAGTAGAAACTGCAAAAAACCTAACATTGGATGTTAAAGTGTTGCCTGTAATTGTATGTGAGGAGGGGGGATCTAGTGGGTTTAACTTGATCTGAGTTATTGCAATTAATGAATGAGCCTACTGAATGCGAAGCTGAAAACTATGTGTGCTGTGGGGCAGAGACATCCTTAATTAGTTGTCTGGGATGTCCATCACGGAGAGTGCATCGCACGGCAGGCAGGACTGGGGTAGACGGGGTCAGGGCTGAAGAGCAGGGCTTGACCTGCTGGAGAGGGTTTGGGTGCCAAGTGAGTGCCCTGAGAAGAAATTGTTCCCAAAAGGTTGCTAACACAGTGTGGAGGGTGTGGGCCTTCCTTAGGAGAGACTCGAGTCACCTGGGCTCCAGTGCGTGCTGCACCCTGGGGCACCAGTCCCTGCCTAGGGCTCTGCTGACCTGAGGCCTCCAGGTAAGCCAGGCAGGCCTTCAAAGTCACTCCACAGCCAAATTTGAACCTTTAGGGCAGGCTTAATTTGTCTGCCCTTTAGCATCCTCCATCACTGTGTGCCTTCACACTGTTGCTTCTGTGTCAAGTTCTGAAATTGGAGAAACACAGGATCTCTTTTTTGGCCATTACATAGAACCATAGAATCACAGAATCATTTTGATTGGAAGAGACTTTTCAGCTCAAGTCCAGCCATTAACCCAGCACTGCCAGGTCACCACTAAACCATGTCCCTCAGCACCACATCTACACGGCTTTTGAATTTCTCTGGGGATTCTCCACTTCCCTGGGCAGCTTGTTCCAAGGCTTGGCAGCCCTTTCTGTGAAGAAATTTTTCCTAATGTCCAACCTAAACCTCCCCTGCTGCAACTTGAGGTCATTTACTCTTCTGCTATTGCTTGTTCTTTGAGAGAACAGACTGACCCCCCACCTCACTACAACCTCCTTTCAGGTAGTTGTAGAGAGCAATAAGGTCTCCCCTGAGCCTCCTTTTCTCCAGGCTAAACAACCCCAATGCCCTCAGCTGCTCCTCCTAAAACTTGCTCACTTAGATCTTTAACCAGCTTCATTGCCCTTCTCTGGGCACACTCCAGCCCCTCAATGTCCTTCTTGGAGTGAGAGCCCACAACTGACCCCAGTATTCAAAGTGCGGCCTCACCAGTGCCATGTACAGGGGGATTATTCCTGCCCTATTTCTGCTGGCCACGCTATTTCTGATACAAGCCAGGATGCTGTTGGCCTTCTTGGCCACCTGGGCACACACTGGCTCATATTCAGCCTGCTACTGACCAATACCCCCAGGTCCTTTTCCACTGGGCAGCTTTCCAGCCACTCTTCCCTAAGCCTGTAGCATTGTATGCAGTCACTCACTTCATGGGAGTCATCTGAATACCCGTGTTAAAACTCTCCAAAGGAGGTCACCATAATCATTTAACAAAAAGCAATTTGCAAAAGCTCCTCCTGTACTGCTTTCAGTCTCCCTGGCCCTGGGAAGCCCCTGACCCCATGGGCCTTGTCAGTGCTGGTGCTCTTAAAGTAGAATTAAATGCTACTGGTCTGACCATGCTGCAGCAAAGCATCCTCCAGTGTAGGTAGAAAAGGACCAGCACAGACCCCTTATGTTAGTTCTGGCAGGTCCTTTGCTCTTCTTCTTGCCTTCAGAAAGGAGAAGCCCAGGCAGCTGACTTTCAGGTTGTGAAGAGTAGACACCATCACAGCTGGCAGAATTGAAACAAACCTTAAGGGTCAGGGGTCTACGAGACAACTCTTACTTCCATCATCCAGTGGCATCTGTCAAGCGCTGTTCCAAGGGTGTAATTGCCCCCAGGCACAGAAGAAAGAAAGGCATAGTGAGAAGAGATGATAGCAGCCTGCTGCAATCACAGATCAATAGTGTCAAGGGCAGGATGGAGCTCATTTAAAAAGAAATGCTTTGTGCAAGCTTTTCCTGCACTTAAGTCCAATTTTCTGGTAATTGAGGGTTGAATTCTCCTCAAGGACTGTCTGTCCATTGTAATGACCAAGAGAAGAAAGACTCTGTAGAGGTGGGATAAGGAAGGCCAGACGAAGGTATTAGTCTCCTAACTCAAGATCGGAGTTGCATTACACTTGCTGGGCTCTCCTGGAGATCAGGCCAACCCCAGGACCACTCCATATTTTCTTTTCTATCTTGGCTGTGGAAATGCAGACCTGAGGTGGGAGGGTACCTTAGCAAGTGGTATAGCCTCACCCCATTGCTTTCCCTCATCTTGGCTCTGGAGCCACTCCAGGACTTTACCTTCCAAACTGATATTTCTTGGTATTGTCTGTAAATATCTTTCCCATATCCTTCACGTGCTCAGGCGCAGCTAAGGAGCTCTTATTGTCTGGATGTGGTTTTGCTCTTACATGAACCAAGGTTTCCACTCAGTGCAGTTATTCACTGGGGCAAATTGGAGAAAGCAGGTACCCCTGAGATATCCCTCCAAATGCCCTTCTCCTTGGACATCTTTCAATGTAATGAATCAAAACTACCCTTTCTTATTTGTCCACTCCATCTGACCTGGCAGCACTAAAGAGAATTATGTTTGCATATATTTAAATATAACAGGGATTTCATAGATTGATTTAGGCATAATTTGTTTTCCTCCTGAGACATTTTCTGTTAAATACCCTGGCTAGAATAACCCAGATCTGGCCTTTCCGCAGCATGGACTTCCTGAGCCCTTATGTGAGATGTTATTTCTGATTTTGCCTGCAGGATGGTACCAAAGTAGTAGGAAAATGTGGCGGTTACTGTGGGAAGTGTACTCCATCATCTGGAACAGGCCTCGATGTTCAAGTGTTATAGCAATGGTGAGTTCCCAGCTGCCTCTGCAGCATTCCCAAAAATGTCCTGAAGGAACAGATCAGGCCACCCTTGCAAAAGCACTCGTGCGTCGAGTGCTTCAGTGACATCCGCCCACCCCATACAGCATCTGGGAGTGCTGGGATCCCATGCTCCCAGTCCTTGCTTCCCCCAGTAACCCTTATGGGTATAACTGGAAACGCACTTCCCACCTCACTGGCACCCACCTGGGCTCTGCTCTTGTGCTGATCTCTCTAGTTACAGGTTTCAGAGGTGAAGGTGATGATCTGACTCTAGTGCACCTTGTCGGTATTTTCCAGGTTCTCTGAGAGCACCCAGCGGAGATGAGATGGATGAAGGATAGCGATGCAATACCTCTGCCTTCCACTTTTTAATCTGTTTATGTGTGTATATAGATCGCATATTCTTAATGTACAGTATAATATTTATGTTTGGAATTATTTATTTTGATCTAATATTTTTGTACGTAAAATCATTATATTAAGGCTGCTTTTACTATTTTTATTTTTTATTGTTAAATCCTGCAGTCAAACCACTGCATTTTGCGTACTCTACATTATATGTAGCATTATGACAAGTGATAACTTTATTGTCACTGTATTC
Source organism: Eurystomus gularis (assembly GCA_013400335.1). Lineage (NCBI taxonomy): Eukaryota > Metazoa > Chordata > Aves > Coraciiformes > Coraciidae > Eurystomus > Eurystomus gularis. Next base: position 218,916 of record VZZY01017148.1, on the reverse strand, counting down.
AGTTGTTTACTTCCAATCAGTAATTTTCCTTCAGTTATGGGCTGCTTGGGCCCTCTACGGTGCTACACAATCTGCATAGGGGTATTTTTGGCATTTCAATCTGTCTTTGTGTAAGGAAAATAGACAAGATGTGCTTAAATTTTATTTTTAGGGATTAGGCCGACAGCACTCAAGGAAAACATGACAATGAATACAGTGCTAGTTGCATTAGCAATCTTTATCTTTTAGGTATGTTTTGAATTTCACATGACCTCTGTGGCCAGTGCTAAAAGCACTGGTTTGGTGCTAACATGATATTTATTAATGCTCTGTAGTTTTAGTTAATCCAGTGCCTTTATCAGTGAAAAAGGGAAGAAAGCAGAAAAATTGTCAGGCGATTCAAATAAATGAAGATCTGCGCCAGGTTTTGGAAAATTCCTGCAGATGGATCTTCAGCTCAAGCCCCTTCCTCATAGGGCTCTGAAGTGAACTCGCTGTTTAAAAAAACATCTTTGTCTCCTGATTGCATGTGCCACTGTGCTTCCTGGCTCCATCTGGAAGCAGGGCATTAACTCATCCCAGACAGGCTGATCAGGCCATATGTTTCCCTGGGCTGTGCGCTGAGAAGCGCTGCAGTTTCTCACTAAATCCTATCGTGAAGCCGAAAGCATCCCTGCCTTGTTATCTCCCCACGGGGCCACTGAGGACTGAAGGGCCCGTGGCAGGAGGTGGAGGACAACACCCCCAGCCAAGCTGCCCCTTCTTCTTGGCCGGGGGACTCCATTGCAGGCACCTGCAGCATTTCCCCAGCTTCCTACTCACTCACAGACCATCTGCAAAGAGAGGCTTCAGTGCCGCCTCTGCCTCGTTTCAACAAGATCACTCTGTACTTACAGATAACTCTGCCTCCCCCTTCAAAAACAAGCTGCTTTACGCCTACTTCTGTGTTGCTTCGGATCTTCCTGGTAAGGCATCTGCGCTCCTTGCCTAGCCGCCATCCCATGTACAATTGGACCTTTAGTGTTGGCTTTTTTTTTATGTATACATTGGGGAGATATCTCCTGTAGCTGCCAAAGGTGGCTGTGCGATGGCTCCTGCCTGTAGATAGCCCGCTGCTTATGCCACGCCAAAGTTTTTGCAGAGCTTCATAGCACGTTGAACGGGGGTGATGTGACCAGATTATTTTTGTAGTCTATGACTATGTCCCTGTCGCGGTCGGGCGCGCAGAGGTCTTTCTCCACAATTTTACTTAGCAATAGGAAGATGCTGCCCCTTCACCTTATATGTCGGGGCAGCCAGGAGCACAAAGTACATGGAAAGGAAGCTTTTCATCACAAAATTGCCAGCAGTTTGGAAAACCAGAGAGACTTCTCTGCTACTTCAGGTAACTCTTTCCATTTCAGGTGCAAAGAGTTAACAAACACAACCTCAGGATCTTGTGTGAGTCTTTTGCAGAGCTCCCCAAAGGATGTGTAATCAGTCTGTTACAAAACAGTCGGATCAATAGTGATAAACGATCCGATCCCTGGATTCATAACCCATGTGTGCGCAGGGCTGTGTTCAGCCTTCGGAGTGAAACCTGTCAGCCTGACAGGGATCAACGCGTTCACGTCAGCCAGGAGACATCTCACAGGGAGCAGGGCTGTGCTACGCGGTCCAGCAGCTAAACAACCGGTGCTCTACACTTACTCTGTGTCTGCCTCTGCTGCTCTTATTAATATTCAAACTTAGAGGAAAGAATGAGGCTCATACCCATAATTTGAGGGTTTGGGCTTAATAGCACATAAGTAGGTATGAGCATATATTAGAAAGACTAATTTTTCACCTATGTTGTATGTCTGTGCATAGCAATAATAAATTCTACCTTGCTGAGAAAAATGCCAAAAATACCATTTCAAAGGTGAAAGAAAAGGGGAAAAAGGGAAAAGGAAAGGGGAAAAGGGAAAGAGAAAGAGGAAAAAGGGAAAGGAGTAGTAATGGAATAGTGACTTTTTAATGATAATTGTTCATGTATAACTTCTGTAGGGGAAAAGGGAAAATTGCACTATGAACTTTAGAAAGAAACAGTGGTGCTTAGGAAGTACAGGCTTATTATATTTTCTCTAATGAAGTGAATGGCTATTTATAAAAAGAAATGTTGTTTTGACCTGTACACAATCATTTCTACCATATAGTTTCATAGCAGCTATTAACAGAGCAAGAGAAAACTAAAAAAAAAAAAAGTAAATAAACTATAAAGGAAAAGAAATGATAGAGCACTGATCCTGTGGTTCACTAATGTGCTTCAATGAATAGGAACAGACTTTGAGGACCAGAGACATTAGACATTTCTAATTCAGGAAACAGCTCTGGGTTTTGTATATCAATGCCATTATTTTTCTACAAACTGGGGTTTTTTTTGCAAGCACTTTCCTGTACAGTGTTTCTTTTCTTTCTGCTTATACTCAAAAGGAAATGAAAAGACCTGTAACATGTGTCTGTATGGTCTTTCTGCATTTGCCATCGTATTTCAATACCTGTGTGCTATTATAGAAGCAAAATACTTTGTACACAAGGGAATAATACATTGAATGGTAAACGTTCTTTTCTGTGCTGGTGTTTATTTCCAGGCGTTGGGTTCCTTGTTTGATTGTCCCATACAAAAGGAACAAGGGAGGGCAATAATGTTGTTTATATGGAGCCCTGCCCCAGCCCACATTGGAACCAGTGGACCAGGGACCATCCTGGAGGATGGCCACAACCATCCACTCGTGTCCTGCTGGTCATGTAGACTGATTCTCCTCAATTTCTGTCTAGGAAAGGAGTGCCCTGAGGTACAAAACATACACATGCACATCTCAGAGGGCCCCGTGCACTGCTCGGAGGTGGCTGGTGACCGGCTGGTGCTGCCAGCCACACACCAGGGATGTCCTCTGCCATGGGATGTAGGAAAGCCAAACAGTTCATTTTGCAAATGTTTTTGAAGGATGGGCTGGGATATTGGACCTGGTCTGCACAGCTAGCAGTGCTGTTTAAAGAAATCTGGAAAAAAAAAAAATTTCTAAGTTTGAAAAAATGGTATCACACATACAAGAAAATTCAGGTAGAAGAAATTTGGATTAAAAGAACGCGAACATGTGGACTGGCTCCCAGGAGGGCAACCAAATGACAGACTTCAGCCAGAGCCTGACATAGCCTCTGCCCCAGGGGCTGCAGGTAAGAGTGAAGAAGCTGCATTTTTCTGTCCTCACTCATATGCTCCTCAAGCTTTGTCTCAGAAAATGCAACAGATCTCTTAGTGCTGGCAGCTCCAGCCTTTTTCAGCTTCTGTGTTTTCAGTCCAAAAGGAGAGAGGATACCTTTTTTGTGCTGTCTAAAATGCTCAGACACAGAAAACAGAACATGCAGTATTTCAAAAGCTTGATTCTTAATTTAAATGACCGATATCTTAAAGGTATATTTCTTTTTTATCATTTATCTTTCATAAATGATTACTAAGACTTTCAATGTGAGCTGCTGTGGAATTAAACCCAAAGGGGGTCTGTGCACAGCCCCTGAATCATATTTAACCTTCCAGGCTTGCATAATGAAGGGATCATTGTAACACTTTTGATGCTTGGGTTCAGTTATTCCATGAAAATTACAGCGCTCTTTTTCAGCCTCGTTGTGCAGCCTATCAGGACAAATTGCTTCAGAGACAGAGGTGATGGCTTCATCTCTTCAACATTCTCTTCTGACTTAATAATTGGCATTTTTTCTTCTATAGAAAAGTAAAAAAACATTTTATTGAAGGCTGTTGGAAATGCACATCTCAAGGAGCTAGTCTTAAATCAGGCCATTTGCTAAAAACCCTTCTTCTCCTGCATAACCATGCTTTGAAAATTGTATTGAAAAATGGGTTAAGGCAGAAAAGACCAAGGAGTGCAGTCTGCACTTGAAAGATAATTTTCCACTGAGGCACTTCCAGTGCTCATCTAGTAGGTCTTTCCAACACAACTCCTCTTGCCAAACAGACAGCTGAGGGCTGACCTAGAGAAGGCATTTCTGCCTGGGGAGCAGCACTGAGGTGAGACTGTTCTCCTGTCTATCAGGCAAAGGCACAGAAATTCAACCTCTCCCAGGAGTCATCAACTTTTGAAGCTTCTCAGTCCATGTGGTAAGTTCTCAAATCACTTGAACTCTTCAAATTGAGAACTCTTCAAATCGGGTCTTTTTAAGAAATACATCTGAGTTCATCCAGAAGTCGCTAACCTTAGTAGCTGTTGGCCATTTATTGGGAGGGGATGAGCCGCTTTGCGGTACAAATTCCTGGAGACAGCTCTCCAGCTTGCATTGTGTGGGAGGAAGGAGACAATGGGCAGAAGAGGTGCTTGTCGGTCTCACTCCAGTATTTTCCATGTATTTTTGCCTGTGCTGGAGTAGTCCAGGCAATCGGAATTGTAGCCTTCCAGAAGCAGATTTAGTTGACAAGTTTCTGACCTCTCTTTGCAATAGTGAAATGAAGAATGCTAAGAAGTTATTTTTGGCCTTCACAGAAGTGTCTGAGTTTCCACTTCAAAGCTGGCTTAATTTTTTCAGCTATTTTATATTACCAAACATAAGGCATAGTTTTTGAAAAATCAAAACAAGAAGAGAATAGTGTTTTGACCTAGCCCACAAGTTTTTTTACACTTTATTTCCTGGAGAGGGTTGGATTGTTTGTTCCAACTAAAAAAAAAAACAAACAAACAAACAACAAAAACCAACAACGAACCTGTGAAATTTTCCATGAAATGACTTCTGCCTCTCTCTAGATATAAATATTACTTCTGAAGTGTTTGGAGAGGTGATCTGTTGACTGGAAGTACAAGGAGATTTGATGTAGGTAGCAGTTTAAGCCAAGGGAAGGTAGAAATAAATTTCTCATTTGTGAAGCTGATTCAGGTCCTTCAAGGCAAAGGCTGGATATGAAGTGCAAAGGCTGAGGCCACGGACATCAATCCATCAATTCATTTCCTTAGTTCCACTGGGAGCGTAAGAGCCCAAATAGTTTCCATGTTCCATCTCCTCACAGGCTTGGGCACATGCCCAGATATAACGCTCCTGCTCAATCTGAGCTGCCAGCGGCAATATCAAGCTGCAGCTACTTAAACATTTGTTGGTAGGCAGTGTCTCCATCTCTGAGGAGACAGTATGAGGAGAAGAGCCAGAAGTCTGGAGTAATCCCCGAACACAAACCCCTTTGTATGCAGGGCCGAAGGTGCAGGAGGACACAGGGCTCTGTGTATTTGCTCCCTTAAAATCATTACATGGCTCCATTCATATGCTTATAATTTCTTCATCCTTCTTTAATCTGTGACTACATTTCAGATGAGCAATTAAATTAATCAGGTCTTCGCTGCATTGTCCTTTACTAATCCATCCTCGCTGGTTTGCTGACCTTTCTCTTTGAAGCTATTCACTGCTTACTGCCTGTCTCCCTCCATCCCGACGCAGAAAGGACTATTCACTGTGAAATGCTTTAATCGCTCCTGCTCACGGTAGAGGGAAGAGGGGATGGCTCCTTGCAAACTGACTGGCGAGAACCAACGTGTCCAGGTTAGCTGCTATGACTGGCAAATACAAGCGGGGGCTTATTTGCTCCCATGCGTCTGTAATTGCCCTGGCAGGCGTGAGTGAAGCTGCCTGCAGCAAAGGACACAGGCAGGTACCAGGTGCTGCCAGGGGCTGGAGCTCTGGCCTCATGCATGGCTTGGGATGAAGTTGTCTTTACTGCGTGTCTCAGGTTTGACCAGCCCTTTGGAGCAGGGGGCAGATTTGTGGTGTTGGGAACATGCAACTATGTACTTGCCCCTGAGGCTGGCAACTTGCTGGAGCTTAGCTAGAGCAAACACGTACCCACTGGTGGCAATCTAGCCCTGCTTGAGAAAATGCAGCCACAGATAAAATGTACCCGCAGTAGCTGAACTGGCAAATAACTGAGCTGTGAAATAATAAACCGCACACAGTGTGGGCCAAGATGCTGGGAGGAGGTGTAGTTCAGCAGTTGCCACAGAGGTTTGCGCACTGGTAGCAGCAGGAATAACACGGTGAGTCTAAACCTTGCTATGGGAGAGCAGAAGCCAGTGGCCGTTCTTCCTGTCTGTGCTGGGGCTCAGCTGCTGAAAGACTTTGCTGTCTTCCTCTCTCCTTTACTGCTCTTTTCCCAGGAGATCCCTGAACACACCACCTCTTTTTAAATCCAGGTGTCTCAGGGGATGGTCCACCCGAATCAGTGGCACAGATGATCTAAGGAAACCTCGGCCAAGGGCATAACAGAAGACCACTCTGCTGACCCTCATTTGAGCTGCTGTCCCTATCCAGGTGGGGCAAATGGAGACACAATGCCTCTCAGATACAATTTTTAGAGATACTCGTAAATTCTGCTGACTGAATTGCATAAAGTGGGGTGTCCTGAAGTCCTTCCAACAGCTCTCATCAATATCTGGCAGCTTCATCCCACTCTATGAGGAAAAGGCAGTGGGTGTGCCCTGTATTGGTGCATAGCTCACCTGAAATAACCTGAGAGCTGCACGCCCGCCTCGGGAGAGGCTGCCTTGCTTAGGTCCCTGAGATAATCTGCTAATATCCTCCTTTTCATCAGCTTTCCTCCATGTTGTGCGACTGGTATGTGAAGCTTTTCAGATACGACTTGCATTCAAATTTCACGGATGGCATTTTCCCATTTGATCATTCCTAATGGCCTGGGCCTTTCAAGAGCCTAAATGTATGGAAGCGTCTAACTTGGGAGTATTGGAAGCTTTAGACAGCAGGCAGGTCCTAGACTGTTTGGCTTGGCCAAAGAACTGGTATCTCCAGCAGGGAAAAATACCACAAATGTAAAACCTGACAACATTGGTGACCACAAGAGAAACCATTTCTGGCATCTCAGGTACCATAGAAACAATTTTCTGAATTTTCCCTTAGAGCAGCTACCTAAATTCTGCCTGATTTCTGCTGTCGTCCCACCACAACCACTGTCAGTCTGGTTTTGTCAGGTATCTCACTGCCCCATTAATCAGCAAGCTTCAATTTTGTGAAATGGTATGAAAAAGGCTATTTTCTCTTTCCAAATGAGAAGAGACAATAAAACAGCTTTTAAAAAATGAATAAAAGGACCTTCTCACCTGTGGGATGGCAAATGCATGATTAATGTGAGGGACTGAACAACACGTGTGATGCTTCCAGTGCCGTTGCCTGCCAAGGGCAGGATGGCTCCACTCCTGTCAGCTCAGCTCCTACCCTGGCCACTGACACTTGCCTCTCTGCGAGGTACCCCAAAGAGGTTTGTTTTCGCTCATCTCCAGGAATGGTCCTGAAAAGTACAAGTAGCATGGCAGGAGCGTGAATTTACAGCATAAAGCAAATCATTCTGCTGGACCACAAGAAAGCTCGAGGGAGTGAGGGAGAGAGAAAATTACTTGTTGCTATAGCGCAAGGAGGTTTTGTGCAAATTGGCAGAGCCCGACTTGATTGCTTTGTTCAGCCTTAAATTGCGAAGCATTAAGGAACCGCATGAACCAAGGCCATCCACCACCCACCTCTCCTCAAAGAGAGGCGAGGGCGAGCTGAGCCTGGGGAGCCTTGAGCTTGACAGCAAAGAAATCTAGTTCTGGGAAAAAGCTGCAGCACTGTCACTTCGGGGGGTGAGCAACAGCCTGCAAGGACAAGGAGGGGGCTCAAGAGGAGCAGGATGGGGAGGAGCGAGGTGGCTGCTGGGATGTGCCCAGCACCCGGCACAGCCCCTGGCCCAGCACCAACTCTTTGCTGTGCCAGAACCAGTGGCAGCCTCCTTGGTTTGAGAGGAGCTGGACCCTTTTTGGGAGGGTAAGCTTTATACCTCTACTTGGCTTCATGTTTCATAGCAGGTGCTCCCTTCTATGGAGTGGGACTGGGCTGCAAGTTTTTACTGGTGTGGACTCCAACTCCCAAATGCTATTTACGGGGAAACTGAAGACCGCCTTCAAAATTAACAATAGATAGCTATAAATCTTACTCAGTTACCTAGCAACTAACACAATAAAATCCTAAGGTTAAAAGGAGAAGGGTTATTTGGAGATACCTTGGGGAGCACATAATGGCCATTTGCATTCCTGGGTGGGAGGACAAAAAAAAAAATTCCTGGGATATTTACAAATTACTGTATTGATGAAGGCAAAAAGGTGAAATTACTCAGTGCGGTTTTAATCAAAATACCTCAGAACTGACAAACCAAACAAAAAAAAATAGTAGTCAAATGGCTATGATAAAGAGCACTTGGAAAAAGTATGGTGATCTGTGGAAATAATGGAAGGGTTTTGTTAAGTTGCTAAGCCCACTTTGTTACTGTTTCTGACATCTGAAGTGTGTGTACCACAGACTAACAGCGTAATAAATGCTCAAAGTGAATTTGACCAGTATATGCCTGATGGAATATGCCCTAGAAAAACCTACGCAGTGTGAAAAAAATGTAAAACTGAAGTAACACAGCATGATTCATCCCGGCCTGGGTTCCTGTTATGCACAGCACAGATTGAAATTCCATATCCCCACCTCAAACTGGGGTTTCTGCACAGCCTTTTCTGCCTGCAGTAATTGCAAATCTCGAAGATGGAATGAGTGGAAACTCTGAATTGTTTCCCTCCTAAAAGACCCTCACGGGGGAATGCTTACCCAGGAAGGAGGAGGCTTCGTGGAAGAACTACGCAGTGAAATAGCTGCCTGGTCCCTAGCACACTCCTTCAGCAGCTTTGGCACTTAGAAGCATTTTTTAAGCCCTCCTTTTGTTGTTGAAAGGCTTCAGACAATAACTGCCTAATAACAGTGAGCCATTTATTACCTTCAGGGTACTAGATGGCAACAGGATTCATGTTGAGCTGTAATTCTTCTGCATAGGCTGCTGGCAGGAGGAACTGCGAGGGGACTGACTTGGTCCGTAACAGCCAAATTCACCTTGACATCGCAGAGGGGAGAAATGTATGGGTCCAGCAGACAAAAGGAGAGCTGATCTCTGCCAGACCCCAGTGTTTTCTGTTGGTGGTACTGCTGCCACGGTGCTGATGGACAGGGCTGGACCGTAGGAGGCACGTAGGGGTGTCAAAGCTGATGGAAGGATGCCAAGATATTTCTACAGGTATTTTGGAGGTGATCTCCTAACACAAGGCATGGTTTGTGAGATAGGAGGAGAGCTGGGAGCACTTTCCTGGAAAGACCAGAAAATTTTCATGGCTGTGTACGGAGAAGTGTTGTGTCTGCCAGCTAGCTCCCATCCAGAAGTGCTGGGCCAGAGCTGGAAGCAGAGACTCCAAGGTCTTTGGTGGCACAAGTTGTCCCCATATCTCCCATCCCTATATTTCCCATACTCTTGTTGCAGCTACTGCTGTGGATCTGCATCTCCTCTTCCTCAATGGACTTGGACACGAGTGACTTCACTGCTGCTATTTGCTCAAGCTGGTGTCCCAAAGAGGATGGAGGTCACCGAGAAAGCAGAGCCCTAATGGCATCTCCTTTCCTCCACGTGCAATGGCGGGGCATGCTACAAGGTGAGACTTGGTAGAGCTGAGAGGGTGGACACGTACCGCGGGGCTGGGCAAGCTCTGCAGCATCATGGGCTGCTTCTTTCCACCTTCTGCAGCCAGGGGCTGAATTGACTTGAAGAATTTCATTTCTCTGACCAGGAAGCACAGCGCAATGTGCACGTTGGACTAAGATGCTCTGCAGGGCTTGTGATCAGAGCTGCTGAGCCATGAGGGCTAACACAGCCTGAGTACACTGCAGCCACCGCAGCACCTGCCTTGTGTCCAGGGCTGCTTTCCTGCATGGATCCCACGACAGCCTCTGCACCACCTACCCTGTGACAGAAAGTTAATGCAGGAGCTGCACTTTACCTTTCCCTGAGCTCTCTGAGGATTTTAATCACAATTATTTCTGTAGTATCAGGTACAACAGGGAAAAGGAAAAGAAGAGCATCTCTGTCATTTCCCTCCTCTCAGCCACCCATAACCTCAAAAGGGAAAAGAGTCCATCTCATAGTACATGGGTGGAGCAAACTGGGTTTTAAACTGGTTTCGTTGTGAGAAGGGCTGAAAGAAGTGTCATCTCTAGGCAGGTTTGGTTGAAACAGAAATGGGAGGGGAAGATGACGTACGGAACAATTTATGTGACAGCAGAAACAATAATATGTCAGACAAAATGTCTGGCATATATTATTCATGTGTCTCTATTTCTGAGCCTATTTGACAGCAGTATCTGACACCCTCCACCTCCAAGCTGAGTCTGTCTTCTCTCAAGAGGAAGATCTACATGTTTATAAAAACAAAAATGCAAAAACCCCTTTTGAAAGTACCTCTCATGGTGGCACAGGTAGGGCTGGAGCTGTGTTGCTGTCCCCTGCCCACCCAGCCATTCCAGGATGTGTGCATCATTCCCTTTGAACATGGTGAGAACAAGGGAGTGGGAGTTTATTTCCTGAGAGATCTTTACTCCTGGCAGCTTTTCTGGGGGAGTAAAGAGAAGAGGAGCATTCAGGTCAGTGAGATAATGTCTCCCCTCCCTTTCCCAAATACATCGCAGAGATGATGGCTGTTTCCTTATGTAGATGCAGCATCTGAGCATTCCCAAAATGTGGATCGAGTTCTCCTGACTACCCTTTCATTCATCTTGGATGTCTTGAGCCAGAGAGAAGCTGCTGTCCCCATTAGATATTTAGACGCCTAGGGTTCGCTAAGGGCCTTTCTCTGTTGGGGTCTTTGGTACCAGAATATTTTTGTGGCTCTGGGTGTACATGATTTGCCCAGATCCCCCTCCAGGTACACAAGAGCAGAAGCAGTGAGCAACCCTCTTCTCCGCATCTCCTGCACTCCTAGGCTGAGCCCTCATCTTTCTCCTTTCAAACACACTGGTGCAAGTCTTGATGCTCAAAGCCTTTCCTGCCTTTTGCCTGTGTATTGAGAAGTCACCCAGCAGCATCTGCAGTACCTAATGAAGCAAGGTTGGAGGACACAAGCTGTATAGGGTAGCAGACAAATTTGGTGGCCCCATGGACAACTTGAGATGGAGGGAGGGGACTGAACTGCCTTGTTTTGAGAAGCATTTTAGGACCTGCCTCTTCACCAGATGACTGGAGTCATGATTCAGCACAGCCACACCTCCAAGGAATTTACCCTCCAACTTTGACTTACTTTTGCTGTTTTAAACTTATAGCAGATGTCCTCACCAGCCCTGTTATTGAGGGCACACAGCATCTCTTGCAACAGCAAAGCAATTAAAGAGGATTTGCAGGTCACCTCTAAAGCATTTCCCACAGCACGTTGAATCTTGTTATAAGTCCTGTATCCAATAATGCTTTTATACCAGCAGCTTTAATTGGAGTTTTAAATATTCTGAATCTTATGCAAGACACCCAAAATGCTGGAGATTTTCAGGCCCTCTCTTGCACAATGCTCCTTCCTTGAAATCCTATTGACCTTCAGTAGAGATAACAGTAACTCAGCATCCCTGGTACTACTGTATCTGACATTAGATACAGCGTATAGGTAGGGATGGTTTAGTGTGAGGTCAAACCCCAGACTGCAATCAGTTGCCCAGTGTGGGATGACATGTGTGTGTGTTTGAAGAGAGATCACCGCCTCCTTCAAGAGTTTAGGACATATCCGTGCACCAGTGCATGCGCTGGAATCTGGGAGAGAAACTGAGAAGGGAAATGATGAGGGAATTTTGCAGAAGGGAGCAATAGAGGGAAGCTGGAGGGTTTTGGAAGGGTAAAAATAGCAACCATGGAAAAACAGAGCAGGGAGGGATGTCAATATTTTACCACTGACATGAAGAAAGTCTGTGAAAAAATAAATTTTTCTCCATGATAAAACTCCCTGTCTGGGCTTTGGATTTTTTTTTAAGAAAGCCCAACTTTTATGGGAGGAAAGAGTGAAAATCTCCATGGAACATTTTCCCTGAGATTCTTCAAAAGGCAACCACACAGTTCCCAGCCTCATTTCAGTTTCCTAGAGAGGAAGACGTGAATGAAAAATTGACAAAAATGAGAACTGATTAAATGAAAAAAAACTATCAAAGCGTTACGGTTTAACCAGCTGTGAGGCAGCAAGGCAAAGGAACAAAGAGGCTTGGAAGGAGGAGAAGGAGACGACAGGATCCGCGAACAACCACAACCACAGGGTGAAGCTGTGAAATGCTAATGGCAAAGCTGCTCCATCTCCACTGGGGACAAGTTTCCGAGAACCCCTGTGTTCTGTGAAGTGTGTTTGTTGCTCCCCCTTCTCCTCATCTTTAATTTTCCTCTCCCTTGTGCCAGATGTGCTGTTTGATTGCAGGTCTCCAGGGGTATGGGCGGGTTGTTGGCCATGGGGATCCCTTTATAGCGTGCTGTCTACATGACAAGAGCAGGTTGATGGGGGAGCTGCCTCATGGCTCCTGGCCCCGAGGCTCCCAGCCCCACTGGCCTACACGTAGCTCTGGGAGGACCATGAACTCCAGGGGTGTAACAGGTGCTTTGTGTCCCCGCATCCCCTGCTGCAAATAGATTTCATGTGACTATGTTTGTGCTGCACCACGTTTGTGGACTGAATCTCTTCCCATGAGGAGGGGAACAGAAGCCCAGCAGGAACCCCAGCCTGTTTGATCCCTGCCTTTGCCTAGGCCAGTAAAAGCCCCCCCCCGCAACATGCTCAGAGCAGTAACCTCAGCATATGGCCCTTCAGTGCTTGCAGAATCCCACCTCTGCTCTTCTGGAGCTCCGTTTTCTTATTAACCCCCACGCTCTGGAGCATAACGATTGCACTGCGCTGCCGGGCAAAGCCGGCCGGGTGCGGGGGGGACACCAGCCAGCGCCAGGAAGGGCCCGGGGAGGGTCGTTAACTCTGAAGCAGAGCGATGACAGCGAGAGCAGCCGGCCCGGGGCGGGGGGGCGGCCGGGCTCTCCCGGGGCGGTGCCTGCCGGGCCGAGGG
>VZZY01017148.1:73111-205970 GCA_013400335.1 Eurystomus gularis | reverse complement strand
TCCCGCAGGGTGCGAGCCCCCGCCCCGCTCCAACCTGTGGCTCCGTCCCGCAGCGGGCGGCTCCGGTGCGGGGCGTGTGTCCCCCCCGCCACCGCCAAGCGCCCCTTTCTCCGGGGGTGTCCCCCCTCCCCTGCCTCTTCTCCCGGCCGGGCGGGTGCTGCCTTTCCCCCCAGGTACCCCCTTTCCCCCAGGCGTGCCCCCCGCCCCGAGGTGCGTGTCCCTGTCCTCAGCCTCGCCCCTTTCCCCCGTGTCCCGCAGCTGGGGATGGGGAGGGACACGGCCGGGGCTGATTTTTCCTCTTTTTTTAATTTAATTTAATTTTATTTTTTTGCAGCTGACGGCGTCGGGGGAGCCGGAGCGGGGCCAGCCCTGCAACACCTGCGGGGACCAATGTCCCGGCTTCGCCCTGCACAAGTGGCGGTAAGGCCCGGCGGGACCCCCGCCCCGTCCCCCCGAGGGCAGCCGGACCCCGGCGGCTCTCCCTTCCCGCGCTTTTGTGGCTCCCTCCCAACTCTGCGCTCCTCCAGGCAGCAGAGGTGGCTTTTTTTTAAGGGGAGCACTTGTGTGAGCCTTCAAGGCGTTGCCCACCGTGGCTCTGGTGGTTCTGGAGGCACGGGTGGGTTTCTCCTCCCCGCCGAGCAGGGGTGCCCGTGCCCGCTGCAGGATCCAGACCCGGGACTGGGGTAACTGGTTCCCTAATTGCCACCTCGCAGCCGCTCTGCTCCCCGCTGCGGTCTCCTCCAGCTGCCCCGGGTCCTGCCGGAGGCCGAAGCTGCCAGTACCTGAGGGGAACAGCCTGGGGTGGGGTGGGATGGGGGCGTTGGGGCAAAAGGGGTTCTGGGGGGGGTTTGCACCGAACCGCTGCGTGAAACTCCTGCCTCCCGTGGTGGGATTTATCCCCAGCCCGTGATGCCAAGCAGGAGATTTGGTTGTTGAAATGGATGTGGGGCGTGTAGGAGCGAACAAGTATTTTTGGCTATTTCTGTTACGCCTCTTTGCAGATCCAGCTGACGGTGCTGGTGCCCACGGGGCCCAGCGAGCCCTGGCCCAGTGCTGGATCAGCCCTGTCTCCCCTCCCCGTGTTGTGCTCCTGGAAATGAGTTCCTGCTTGTGGGCGACCTGGGACTTGGCCATACTAAATCTGGGCGGTGGGCTCTGGGAACTGGTGCACAGACTTAGTAGGCCAGCGAGCCCTTGGTGACCTTTTAACCTTATTTTATAGGGTATACCCTTTTCTCCAGCATCTGCTGCCCTCAGCTTTCCTTCCGGCTTCTGTCCTGCTTCTCAGAGCTGCGTCTCAATAGATTAAAGCATGGGTTCAGAGTGAGGAGGGGGATTGATTTATTCCCGTGGAGTTGTATCTTAAGCTTCAGCCTTGCAAATCATCGTTCCCAGTGGCATTTGCTCCAGGGTGTGGTGGGACAGGGTCTGTGGGCTGAGGTCCACCCTGAGGGATGGGCAGCAGCAGGTGGGGCTCGCAGTGGTCCTCCAGCCTGGCCCTCCACAGGTGCTGGTGCCACATCCAAGTGCACCGTGTCCCACCTTAGACCTTCAGAAGGTGAAAGTGTCCCTTTCCTCCCAGGCTGCAGGAGCTGTGGTCTCCTGACACCCTCCCAATGATCTGAATCTGCCACGTGTGCGTTAATAGATTTATAAGGTCACCCCTGAGTTGTCTTCCTTTCAGGGCTTATAAATGCTTTCCTGAGCTGTCCCAGGTTTCCTTATGCTTTTGCAGAGCTGCTTTCTAATGCTTAAAAGTGTCATGGAGAACTCTGAAATGTAGGATAAGAAGAAAAGCCATGGTCACCAGAACTATTTATCTTCTGCTTCAAGGACTTATGAGGTGCTGTGATTTGTGTTTTATGTCAGAGGGTGCAACTATCCAGTGGCTTTTGAAGATTTAAGTGAATTTTGATAGCATCTCCTCAAAGGCCAAGTGGCTCAGCAGAAGAGGCACCCAGCTACTTGGGGAGCATCAGATGAGAGTGGTGGTGTGGCTCTGTTTGGATTGTGCCCTCTGCACTGGCATGTGGTGCCTCTTGCACCAGCTCCTGCAAAACCCCACATGCAGGAGGAGGTGGAACAGGAGGCTCCAGGGCTACCTGAGGCTGTCTCCTGGCTGCACTTTTCAGAGGGACCACAGACATGGGCAAGGATTTTGGCTAAAAACCATGTGGATTGTTCCAGCAGCCTTTTTTTGGGAAGGAAGAGGTTATCTCTCCACAGGCAGGAGAAGGATGGGGGCCCTTTGGGCAGCCTCCTAAGGCTTTTCAGCTTGTGTGCTCAAGATTCGCATCCTACTGAGCGGACAGACAATGCCAGGTTAGACCTTACACCAAGTTACCTTACACCAGGGACTGGGCAAGCCAAGAGCCCTCCTGCACACATTCACATTTAATTGCCTTGATATAGAAGTAATTAAGCAATTAAATAAAGGCAACCTGTTTGCCAGAACACAACAGAGAGGGAGCACATTCATTTCTTACTAGCTGATGGTCTATTGATGCCAGGGACATGCAAGCAGACAAATTATTAATAGTAATTTTGCAGGTCGAAGGTGCACCCAGGAGCCTGTGCCCTCTGCACATGGGGTGATCCCAGCTCTGCTGGGATGCTCACCAGCACCTCAGTGTGCCGGATGAGATTGGAAGAAAACAGGGCTTTGCAGGGAGATCTGCAGATTAAGGATCAATCAACCACTAGAGATTTGTAAGCCTTTTTGTAATCCTTTAATAGCAGAGTTTTGCTGAAAAATGTAAATGGGACTTTTTTTGCTTCAAAGATGGGAACTGGTGATATGCTTTAGGGAGAAGGAAGAGAATTTATAAGCTTGCAGGTACTGAAAGCATTGCTGATACAGGCATTGTCGTGTACATAATTAGGCAGGACTGTGTGTCTTCTAGTTACCTGTGATTTTAGGTGTGATCTGTGCAGCTACTCCATCATGCAGGCAAATTGCTTTGTTAGTCTCCCAAGATTTCTGTGCCTGTACATTCCCTTAAAAGCTGCTTTTCTCGGATGGGGAGATGGCTGAATTTATCATTCCTGGAAGCACATGCCTGCTTCCTGAGCCAGGGAAACCACTTGAAAATAAATTGAATTCTGCAGAACTGTTTTCTTTTCAGAATAAAACCGGTCTCTGCCTTGTAGGTGATGTGCAAAAAGAAGATGAAAGGGGATTGCTAAGTAATTTTAAAATATCCCTGGTTTTAGAGTTTGTTTTTGAATCTTGTTAATTTTGCTCTGAAATTATAATCTCAAGTCCAAGGCGGTGGGTGAATTATGCTGTGAAAGTGTCAACATATTTAATACCTTTGTGGTGGAAGCACAAAACTGAAAACACCCTGTGTTACAGACACGGTTAAACTGGAGCCCACTGCCTGCGTCCTACCCCTCGAAGCTCAGACGTCCTGCGTGCCACAGACCTTGTTGCAAGGCAGAAATTCAATTTTCACTTTTAAATCATTTAGCCCCAAAGAGGAGAAAGTAAATGGTTTGTCTGAAAAGACTGAAGATTGAATTCCATCATCCTTGAGCGTGAAGTCTGTGAGGACGTGGCTATCAAACTATAACTGGTATAACCCCCACTTTCTCATGGCCTTAACAGCAAAACGACTCCTTCCTCTAATGGCATCGCTTTCTTTTGTGGTGGGTTGTCAGTAAACTGCGTAAGGACTGAAAACTTCATCTGTGTGGGCTGCGGTCTGGAGGATGGAGATTGGGTGTACATAACCACATCCTCATTAATACAGGTCGATACTTGAAAGGTGGCTTTGTGTGGAAAAAGCGAAATCAAATTCAATAAAAATCTCCCAACTCCGTAGGAGCCCGGTTGCTGTTTTCTAATCAGATCTGCATTACATTAAACTGTGTGCCATTCAGCTTGTTAACAAGCTTTGGCATTAAATAAAGCTGTCACTGGAGTTTGGTGAATGAATAGCCATTAGGAGTGTCTTTTGCATAATGTCTTGCAGAGAAAAGCCTGCGAGGGAGGTGGTCCAGGAGCAGGGAAGGGAATTTATAACCTAGTGGTGGTGCAATTAGTGGGAATATGCAAACCTTAAAGGTGACAAATGGTTGGCAGCTCCAGGAAGGGAGCAAGTGGCTTTTGCCGCTGTTAAGCATACTGTGAGGAGCTAATTTCAGATTTACTCTGGGCGAAGTAAAATTACAGTCTTAGTGCTGTGTTTAACATAGCGGATCCTTGGCTTTGGGAGATTGGCACGTGTTTAGCACACAGAGGCATGGTTTGTTTGCTCATTGAGAAAGCCTCGCAAAAAACGATACTCTTGCAATTCAAAAGCCCATACTGTTCCTTGCGCTCTACCTTCTCCAAAAGCACCAGCTAACCCGTAGATGCAGGACACTGGAATCTCAGGACAGTATTTGAGCTCTGGTTTGAGGAGGGGCATGTACCACCTGGTTTGCAGAGCCTGCAGAGGCAGTGGCGTGTGGCTGATTTCAGAGGGAAGGCATTCTGATGCTGTGGCAGATGATTTTAAAAATAGTGTCTGAAAACCTTTGGAGAAGTCTTTGTTGCCATAGTTATCTTCTGGTTTGCAGAAGCATTTAAGTAACAGTAATAAACACAACATAAAGACTGCCTTACTGGGGTTTTGGTTTCAGTATGAGATTGTGTTTTACATCTTTTCTGGAGGTCTCTTTTTTTCTTACATGTGCTGTGTAATCTTTGTCCCTTGAAATAATGTTTTGGTGGGGAAGAGATCTGCTTCTCTTCCTGCTGTGCTGTCACACATCATGGTCTTAATATCAGCGGTGTGTGTTTGTACAGCACGTAGTGCCTGGCTCTTACTTTCCAAGGCAAATCTACGTGACCATTGACTTAATATCCAGTAACATTCCATATTAGCAAGTGCAGTTTTGGTGCATACAATTATTTTGAGCATTTATTTGTTTCCATAACTCAGCATTTCACTACTATGACCAGCCCCACAGAAGTCTGATCTCATCTGGCCTCAGATATGGGAGCATCTGTGAGGACAAACTTTTCAGCTTCTCAGGAGAGATCACCTGGAGATCCCAGGTGATGCAGGATCAGCCCAAAGGGTTGTAATTGACCGCTGGATCACAAAAACCTATGGACAAGGCTAAGCTGATGGCCAAGAAAAAGGAGACGTGTGTGTGTGTGAGGTGGTGACCTGCTATATAAGGTGGTTGACCAGAAGCCCAGAGGTGTTTGAGGTTGCTGGGTGATGGTGGATAGGACGCTTTGCAACTCCCATCCTGCGTTGTTGACTGTAGGCAGGGAGTTGCCAGTGGCAGTGGAGGTTTGTTCGCTTTGTGTCTTTGTCCAGTGCCCAGTGCTCTCGACATAATCTGTTCCTGTGTGGTGAGCAATGAGAAACTGTCCGTGTGTTTGCAGCCTCAATCTGCATTCGCCTGGCGCTGGTCCTGCCCGCAGGAGGGACATCCCACCAGGCACGTGTATGCATCCCAGGGCACGTTTGGGTCTCTCGTTTG
Source organism: Eurystomus gularis (assembly GCA_013400335.1). Classification (NCBI taxonomy): domain Eukaryota; kingdom Metazoa; phylum Chordata; class Aves; order Coraciiformes; family Coraciidae; genus Eurystomus; species Eurystomus gularis. The sequence continues at coordinate 200,489 of VZZY01017148.1, read as the reverse complement.
ATGCTGGCTGCCTCATCCAGAGAGCAGAAACAATATTTGTAATGCAGCACGTGAACGAATAACACTGAATTCTGAAGCATTTGTTTCTACTTTCAAAAAAACCCCAAAAGTACGGATTATTGCTTCCATATGTTTTCAGCATTTTTTGTAGGTTATGTATCTTTCACACACGCGCTCCCAGCTTTTCCCTTTCATGAATAACATGCTTTGTGCCTCTCTCTCCTTTAGGATTCAGGTATTCCATGTTTGCTTGCATGTTTATTTGAAAGGCTTTGGAGATGTGAGAATAACAATACTCTATCTTGAATGGGTTTATGCTCACATCACTGCCACGGCAAACTGTGCTGGGCCTGGTGGGTTTTAGCAAATTGTTGATTTTGCAATGGGGACCTTGCTGAAATAGGCAGAACTTGGCCAGTGTGGTCCATCCTGGCATAGTCCATCCTGCTGTCCCCAGGGGTGGGCAGGAGTCACCTGGCTCCTGAGGATGCTGACCTCCTGGTGGAGGGGAGGCAAAAAAACCAAAGGTGTGTTTTGTCTGTTGATGTTGAGAGCCTTTCACAAAAGGGTTCAGTATCGCTAGCTTCTTTTTTCTGTCGTAAGCAGTTCAGAAAGGAGAATTCATTCACTGCCAGGTTACTCATTGACAAAGTCAGTGTCCTTCAGCCTCTGTGCCCAGGGTGATCTGGGATGGATGGCTGCTGTGCACACTGAAGCTCAGCTCTGGAGGCTGCTGGAGCATGCACTTTACTTGGCATAAATGACTTCAGCTGTCCTATTTACTTGCACCTGTCAGATTAAGCACTTGTTTAAGTGCTGGAAAAATCAGAGGCTACTTTTTCTTGGGAGTTTTCAACTCCTGTGGCAGTAGGGAAAGAAGAGGGTAACTACTGATGGCTCGTGCTGCTTGCTGCCATTCCCACAGTGTCTCTGCTGAGGGGCAGCCGGACCATTAGGATGGGAGTTTGGGTGGGTTTGAGAGTACGGATCAGCTTCATCCTGTCCTGGGACAAACCGTCTTTTCATAAATGTCAGGCATGCAGTTGCATTTAAGGGACTCCCAGCCAGTTTTTTGGCCTGTCCCTTCCACAGCTTCATGCCCTGCTGCTGAAACAGCACTTAAAGCAGCCGAGACTGATAACGTATCCTGTTTGTGTTGGCTGGGAGACACGATATCCACATTAGCAGAGCATTACAGTGTTGGAGGCAGTGTTGTCCCTGGCAAAAAGCCTGAAATAAATTCTTTAATTTTTTGTATGTGATGTACAAAAGAGCAGGTGAGGTATGTACTTGTTTCCGGGCTAGCCCGGGGAGCCTGTTTGAAGTCCTTTACAAGCCACTCAGGATTGTATTGCAGGAACTCAAAGGAGTTTGAGACACTTCTTGATTAAATTTCAGCTGAACACAGAGCCCTAGTCTGCAGCTGGTGTAACTGGAGTTGTTCTGCAGCCGGGCTCTGTCCTGCTCCATTGCAGCTGAGCTGCTGGCAAAGCCAAAAAAAGCAGAATTTCTCCTAGGGAAGGGGCAGCGTGGGTACGTTTTCTGTCTGTTTTGAAGCAGCCTTGTGCAATTCTAGTTCTATGAATGGGGTGAAAAACCACTAATAAGTTGTTGTGGGTTTTGAGCTGGTTTGGGGGGTTTATTCTGTTTCTGGAGTGATGATGAATGACACTGATGATGGAGGGGGCAGAGTGGACAAACGCTGAATTCTGACTTGATCAGATATTTTTACTCCTAGGCTAAATAAATATTTTTAAAAGTCGGGGGGTTTTTTTGCACTACATTTTTGGAAAAATGACTGCAGCTGCTCATTGGTATGCAAAGAGTGAAATGTTATCTTGACTGGTGTGAGCGAGTGGGGTTTGCCATCCCGAAGGCAGGATGGTGGCTGGCAAGTGCTTTCCCTGGTGAGCTGGCCATGGGGCTGTGCTGCAGGACACCAGCAAAGCTCAGCTCCCTCATGGAGCCTGTGGAGGTGGAATTGCCCACGACAGACCCATAAAAATCAGAAGCGAGGTGGATTGATTTGCAGTGGGGATGTCCTTCAAGCAGACAGGTGCTGGAGGCTGTGATTACAGATTTGGGTGCCGTATAGGGTGTGATTTAGTGGGATGTGGTGAAGTGATTTAACAGCTCAGTGCTGCTGGATGTGTAAGGTCCTGAGCTCCCTGTGCATGCCCCCTGAGCCCAAGGTAATGGGTTAAATCAGTTGTTGAAGCTTCTGCTGGGCTGGTGAGAGAAAGATGAAGGGTCACATCAGTCACATGGCACGGTCTGTCATCCCTGCCATCAGCATCCCCATCTGCCTACTGAGTTTCGCTGCCCTACCATGGCCTCAGCCTTCTCTGTTCTCCTTGCCAGTCCCACAGGAGTGCACGGAGTCTGCTCTCTGTGCAGGACTCGTCCCACAGAGCCCTGGAGAGCCCTGGAGGTGCAGCATGCGGCTGTGATCACCTGCCTAGGAGAACTCCTACTCCTCTAATAGAGGGTTTGCGCCAGGCCTGTGGTGCAGCATGAAAGAAAAAGCTCCTGGCCACCAATCTGGAGAGAAAACCAAACTGGGTGGATAAGGCTAGTACCTGAGATCCCAAGCTGGCGGGGCCGAGGTGCAGTTACTTGGGTGATGCCTGCCTAGTGCTGCCCTCCTCTTTTGTGCTCTCCTCTGGTCAGTGCTTTCAAGAGTTTTTCTTGGGTTTTGTTCCCTTTCTGTTTGCCTTTAAAAAGTCAATCTTCAGCCTTTTATTTTTTTTCAAAGACATTCTTCCCCCCTGCCCAGTAATCCATCCTTGTTACAGCGGTGAGTCACTCTTCAAATAATCAATTGCATTTTCATTGTCTGGCTTGTAAGTCTATCACCGAGCTTAAAGAAGGCCGATAGCATCAGCTGAGACCTTTGGCAGATGGTTTTGCAATTCATGATGCTCATTTGGATATTTGCTTTTTTCTCCAATGAACAATCTCCCAGCCCTGGCGGGGGAGAGCTGGGCTGGGGACTCTTCCCCACGCGCGCAGCATCTCTGCGGTCACTGCCTAATGTCGGAGGAATTTGTAACATTAGCAGAATTGGCTGATGCGAGGAAAACTAATGTCGGGGTAGGCTTTGCGAGCATGACTGTAAAGAGACTTTTTCTCCGGAGCTGTCGTGTCCTCACTGTCTCTGGGCATGCATCAGTGCAGCCCTGAGGTGGACGATGGCCAGAGCTTTTCTTAGGTTCACCGATGCTGGGGCCAAGAGGTGTATATAAAATTCAAGATGTTCCCCTCTGCTGCTAGAGAGGCTGTTTCTTCCCCTGTGTGTGGCTCTCTGCTTTCCACAGGGCCCTGATGCCAGAGCTTAACACTTCGAGAGCTAAGTATTACAATTATTATTCTTAGCGCGGAGGGAGGCACTTTGTACTCAGCCATCGCAGCAAATATTTCATCCCCTATCAATTGCCCTCGTGCAGATGCTGCCGCCGCGGTGATAAAAGACATAATGGCTGCTCTCGCTGATAAGGGGAGTATATAAATATAATTATTGAAATCCCTACGCAGAGCCTGTGGATGGATGGAGGCGAGTCGCTCTCCCTACGAGGGGTTTCTCTTTCTCCGGAGCCTGTCCGGGAGAGCAGGAGCGAGCTCCCTGGTGGCTGCAGCTCCTGGCAGCCGAAATGGGAGCTGCTCGGCCACAGCTGTGAGCAATTACTAAAAAGATGTCTTTTTCTCCCCCCTCTTCCCCCCCTCCACTTTCTTTCTTCCTCTTCTTCTTGAAACCAAGCCATGGGTGCCGGGCGAGCAGGGAAGGAAAGCCCCAAGCAGCTTGGGTTTGAGATGCTCCTGGGCCAACTCAGAGGTAGCTCGTGCTCAATGCGGTCATGCCCTGGTAACAGGGTGCAGATCTAAAGATCCAGCCCAACCTTGCAGGAAGTGTACTGCAGCCAAGGAGCCAGATATTATTTAGATCAAGCCAACAAAAAAATATTTCCATGGCAGCAGTAACCATAGGAAACCTCCCTAGCGTGTCTTTGGTGGTTCCTGCTTCCTCGCCTTCAGCTGTTTGCTTTGCAAGTGGAGCAGTGGTTGCAACCACTCCGTGCCCGTGGTGCAACCAGAAGTGGCTGGTGAGCCCAGCTGTCCCCTCCACTGGCTGTCCTCAGGGGCTTGGCAGCTGCACTCGTTGCTGCTCCTGATTTTCTCTTGCACTCTAGTTGGTGACAAGATGCTTTCAGAGGCTTCTTTAGACGCTGTAAAGTCTCAAAGCCACCTTTTTACCTTGTGTCAGCTCACAAATGCGTGTTTGATCCTTAAATACCCAAGACATGAAAGTGAATTGGCTCCCAGGGTCCAATTCTTCCTTTCTATAGCGTCTTAAAAAGATGCTTTTGTATTCCCTCTGGCTCAGCTAGCGATGCTTGGCCTTCAACCAAGATGGGGAATCTAGGACAAGAATCTCTGAGAATAGCAAGATGAAAAGTTATAAAAAATTACCAACATTTTCTTGGGGGAAAAAATGCTGGTAAAATATTTCATTGAAAAAAATAAACTGGAATATTTTTGAGCAGCTTCATGTGGATACATTTACAGGAGGGTGTAAGAGTAGGCTTGTTTTCCTGCTGCCTCCTCTAGGAAATCCAAGCTGTGAAGTGAATACAAATGCTGGAAATGGAGAGGCTTTGCTGTGAGTCACTGGAAGGGATGGGGAACCAGTTGTGCCGGTGTGGCTTTGCTGGTCGGCAACCACCTCATCGACTGATGGGGTTGGGGTGGCTGTGTGGAAGCACCCGGGAGCCTGAGCATCACTGGAGTTGGCACCCATGGGTGCTCCAACCCCACTGCCTCCCTCCCACCCTCCAAGGGCAGTGTGGAGGTGTACCCACATAGCTTTGTGGAGCAGATGGGCCCTGCTTGTGGAGCTGAGGTGTTGCACAGAGATGGGTTAAAAAAAGATGTCGCCTTCTGTGGGAGCGTGAAGCAGAGAGGGAAAAAGTACATCGTGATGCCAGTGACAGGGGTTTTGATGTTTGTGTACCACGTGGTGCTGTTCCACCCTCCCCAGGCTGTCGAGTGCTTGTCATGGCAGGGTTTGATCCATGGGGGAAGACCTGGTTGGTCTTTGACCCATCTGGCTTGGGTGTAGGATGACCCCTTTGCAGTGATGCTGCTGGGCTTGTTGTCATGTAACCTGCCCTGGCTCTTCGCAGATTGTTTAATCACCGTTTTTGCAAAAGCCACCACTCTACAGAAGTCAGGCTTTTGCTTAAGGTTACGCAACACTTGAAGAAGTGGCAGGGGGCAGGGACAAGGCTGGTTCCCTTTCTCTTCTCGCCTGCCAAACAAATGGGAGCGCTCATTACTGAGCTGCGCCCGTGCCATATTAAATCTGCGTTCAGTGCCATAAAGGCCACGTGCTGGAAATGCAGCCCCTTTAAATGTCAGATTTGAGAAGAGCTGGAACGTGAGAAGACAGTAAAAGTTAATATTCTTAAGTTGGGTTTGTGCAGCGTAGCTTGGATTTTTAATATCAAGTGCATAATGTATTACAAGATGTAGCAGTTTCAAATACATTTATTTGAATATGTTTTAATATTATCTTTCCTTCCAGTAGCAGGAACAATGCTGCTTCACAAAAGAAAAATAATTTCGTGTTGCCACGTGATAGTTTCAGCTTGTACCTCTAATAGATGTGCGATTTGCTGAAGTGTGAAGGCTATCTGATAAATGCCTGAATAATAAAGCTATATCGTTTGTTCTGATTTCCCTTTGCTATTTTCAAACATATAAATAAAACATTTTCACACTGTGCCCTGTGCAGTTCCAGCCCAGCCTATTTACTTTCTGCTGATGCAACCTACATGAGCCAGGAATCTTCCAGCCTGCCAGGAGAAACCTGGTGGTGTTAGGTTTGTTCAAAATCATCAAACGTAATTTTAGTAAATATTTTGCCCGAAGTAAAGTTGTAAGTATGTTGAAAATAATAATAAATCTTCCTTTTAAACAAAGAAGCATTTGTCTGCGTGTACAGCAGAGGGCACTCGGCATCGCTGTGCTGGGTGGCTGCTGAAAGGGAAAAAAAATCCCTGTGCTTAAATGATATTTTGCAGCAATGAAATACTCTGCGTGTGTGTTTGCTTATGTATGTGTATGAGTGTGTATATAAAAAGGCATGGGGTGGCATATATATAAAAATAATCCCAGCGCATAATATAAAGCTTAAATGTTCGTAGTGGTTGCAGAAGTTGGATGAAGCGCATGTTGTGTTGATTAAAGCTCAGCCTGGTGTTAACACTAAGCTTCGGAGGGGACTGAAGCCTGCTCAGAGGGGAAAACGGAGAGGCCCCGACTAGCGAAGGGTTGCAGTCTTCCCTGCAAAGACACAGAGCCTGGAGACTTTTTACGATGTTGGGAGCTACCCCAAGTCAAGGAAATGTCTTGAAAGACAGATAATATCAGGATATGCGGAATTATGAGTCTTTCCGTCTAGAAAAGAAGCAGCACATCTGGGTTCTGGGGATTTTGCGCTGGAGGTTGCAGTGCTGTGGTCTCATTCCTGGCAGCACCAATACTGGTGGAGTTGCAGGGCTCTTAGGAAGGTCCTTGAGGTGATTCTTATCCTTTCCTTTAGAAGTTCTCAGCTGCTTAAGGAAACTTGAAATAGTGAGTTTGGTGGAAGGGGCAAGGTGGCAGGGCTGGACACTGGCTGGAGCATCATTAGTTGGGAGATGAAGGGCCTGCTTGTTAGGAAGAGACCCCATCCTGCAGGTATAGAGATGTGCTTCATTGTCCAGAGCCTCACCTTGTGTAATACAGTTTTTCCAACAGAAATTGACCTTTATTTTTTCATTCTTCCCCTGTAGCGAAATGCACAGATGCCACCAAGACATGCTTCTCCTTGGACTCTTAGTGCACCTTGTGTTGCTTTTAAGAGAGAATGAAGAACCCAGTGCCAAGGCCATGCTCAGCTTTAGGCTTTGCTTTGGCGCTGTTAAAATATTCAGGGCAGCTGGATTTTGTGCTGCACTTTGGGTGATGTATTTCCTGGCGAAACTGTAAGACCCTGTGCTGAATTTTCAGATTTTAGTCATTAATTCCAGAGGAATTCAGATTTCCTCTGTCTCTCCCAACGAGCTACTTTTATTGGGCTTAATCTAAATCTCTCAAAGCAATACTCCCGCAAGGGGCTGAAAGTGTCAACACTGTTGTATAAAATATGGGGCCAGTTAACAAGAGCGAGAGGGCATGTGGTTCAAGATAACCAGTTTTTATGCAAAATGCACAGCTGGGTGGATTTTGCTGCTGAGTATCTGTGGCCTGTAATGATCAGAGAAATACGGAAATGTTGGAGGGGCCTTATAAGAATGGGCCCTAATTAAGATGAAATGGATTTGGGTGGTAGGGAGTAATCCAAGATTACAATAGTAAGGATTTTTAAAGTAGCCCTTGCTGTTTGGGAGGGCAGCAGTGCTCCTTGTTATAGGGCTTATATCAGCCTCTCCTCAGGATTGTCGCAAGGAGCGTTCACCCTTGCCTGGTTATTTCACAGGAGCTTGGTACAGCCAAGACACGAAACACGTGAATAATTTCAAGGGTACAAGCTCGCCTGTGTGCTGTAAACCATCTTCTCACTAGGCTAAAAATGCTGTTATATTGATGCACCTGGATAATTGCTTTTCTGGAGGTCTCGCTGGAGCTGGGCTCTGGGAACGGGTGTTTTGTCCTGCATTGCATGTTTTGGAGCTGGGAGAGCAGCCTGGTGCTGCCATGACCAGTTAGATTTTCCTGCCCAGGGCTGGTGGGCTGGCAGGATGCTGCTGGGAACAATCTCTTGCAGCTCTGGGATTGGGACTCAAAGCAAGATGCAACTGCACAGGAGGGACTGCAGGACCCAGCTTCTGCCCCACCAGCCCCAGGTTTTTGGGCAGGAGCAGATGTGCGGAGCCAGGCATGTTTCTGCTCATGCAGTGTGGCTTTTTCTCTATTGTATGGCTTCACTGGTCTTTTTTCAGTGCTGACCATGCTACAAAGCACTGAACTGAGCACCTCAAGTGTTTCAGGCACCTGGCTTCTCGGGAAGCGATGGTTATGAAATACTTTGCAGGAGTGCGTCGTTGTTAAAGGAGAGCTGGCAATGCGTAGCTCGAAAAGCTGCGCTCGTGGGCAGCCCAGCCTTGTGCTGGAGACCAGCGAGCCTTAGGACTCACCTTAGCCAATGTCAATAGAAATGAAACTACTTAAATACACAGTTAAAATATGTTGTTATGTTAGCATGTGGACCTCCATGCAAGATTGCTCTTTAACTGTAGCCATTAAAGGACCCTCATGAAAGAGATGTAGGAGGCTGGTAAAAAAAATTTCCCAGTCTTAACCGCTTGTTTGCTGCCAAATGGATTTTGGGCTGAGGTGAAAGTCACCTGGGCTTGGGGTATTTCTGCCAACTTTGTGAGTCCAGAACCTTGTAAGCAGTAGAGAAGAAGTGGGTTAAAAAGATGCTGTGTGCTTCCTTTCAGGTGGTGAAATCCAGCTGCCCTGTGTGCTGGTTTTTCTTTTTGGTGCTTTCACCCATGATGCCCACGCCTGGTAGCAGAGGAGGTTGTTACCCATGGCTAGCACGTTGTTGTGGTTCAGCTTGGCCATCTTTCTGGGCTTTTCCAGATGATCCAGGAACTTGAGTAGTTCATAAAAAGAGTGAGTAGCCAAATGGACCAATAAAAGGAGTTTGTGGAAAGGCCCAATATATTTTATGAAGAAAGAATGGATCCTCTAACGTGAGGGTTGTGTCTTGTAAAATTTTGCAGGGCTGCTGGTGCTGTTAAGCTCTGGTTTTCTGCTCCAGCCGCTCGCTTTGAGCACACGCAGTAACTATTTAAACTTTCTTTGTGGCCTGAGCTCTTCCAAGTTTGGGGTGAAATCCTGACCCTGGGGAAGTCACTGGGAGATAGGCCATGAATTTCCCAGGGACCTGGAAAATGGTCTTCAGTGCGAGACCTGTGGTGACAGCCTTTGAATAAAGACTGTCTGGGCTTGTGGGGCATTTTAGGCAAGGTAAAAATACAGCTTTATAATCTTCTTAATGCTCTTCGATGGCAAGAACTGCAGCTAGAAGGCCAAAATTTGGCCTGACCATGATTCTCACTGGGAAATGCCTTTGCACAATTCCAGGAAAAGTTAAGCTGCCTGGATGTGAGAGACGGGTGAGTTTGCAGCAGTGGGACAGTGCGTGCGCATGCAGCATTTCTAACCATCGTAGCCAAACGAGTGAAATTTCAGCCCAGCACAGAGGGCAAGCACAAGGCTGATCAATGATTAAAACCCTCCCCAAGCTGTTGAAGTGGGCTGTGGCACGGGTGGATTTCATACACGGTCCATAACTGCGGAGATCTCATCTCCCCACGCTACCCTGAAGCTTGTAGGATGAGGAGGCAGCAAGTGAGACACAGCATCCTTGGAGGCTGAACTCCTTCAATGACAGGAAGTTGCAGGAAAGCAGAAAACAGGGATCTTGCTACTGATTCAGTATTTTGTACATCTGTGCACAGGAGTGTCTGCAGCTTTGACCTTGGTGCTCCTGACCTGTGAGATTTTAGCTACATCTTTTTAGTATTCTCCTTGTGCAGTTTGAATGTTTTCCGATGGACTGCAGAGATGGGGTGGTGTTCAAGCTAGGCTTGAATTTCTTAGCTGATAAAAATTTGATATCATTCTTCTATCTTGGCCTTAAAGGGCAAAGCTGCAGAGCTCAGCCAGTCTTACAAGATCCATGTCTTTTTTTGATCTGACAGTTCCTGAGAACGGTTTCTGCTACACCCAGACATTAAAATGTGGCAAATTCCTGATTTTCAACCTGCAATTAAAATTTGGCTTCAAACCCAATCTCTCAGCTGCTGAGAATGCTTGAACGGAGACAAACTTTGGACCGTTCCCTCTGCAAAATGACCGCAGAGATGATGTGTGCCAGTGCGTGGCCTTTGAGCCAGGGATGGGGTGACCCCAACTGCAGCCAACTCTAAGAGAAGGGTCCAGATTTTAGAGAAGTAACATTACATTTCCCTATCACTGGAAGTCTTTACGGTTGAGGGGGGTATTACCTTTGCCTTGGTCGTTCCCAGCTTTGGGGAGATGACTGTGCTGAGCTCTCCTCCTTGCTGGGGGTGCTCAGCTCCCCTTCTGCTTCATGGGAATGTGATGGTGTCTCCTCTCCTGGATAGTGATGCTCAAAAAACCAGGCTGTGGGGCTGCATGAAGCACTGTGCCAACCGCCGTGCTTTTGGCTACCGGGCCCCTTCCTGCGAGCTTTCTCCAAGGCAAAGGTTGGGTTTTTACTGCTGGAGTTTGGCTGCTGTTCTCACATTCCCCATGGCCACCTTTTGAGGGGATCGATGGTTGGTTTTGGCAGCAGCTGTTTTATTCCTTGCTTGCGAACGTAGTGATCTCAGCTGTCTGCGGGTCTGTGTGAGGCTCCGTATTACAGCTGCTTTGATGTCTGCACTGATACATCTTAAGGCAGCTTAGGATGATTTTATGCAGTAGCCCCGAGGTGCTTGCACAGAAAAAGGTGCTTTAGAAATGTAAATTTTGTTTGAGGACAGATTTTTCACTGCTGCTGCTCTCTCAATTCAGAATGATGCGGTAAAAGTGTAGCATTTAATTAAAGTTTGTAAAGGTTTTGGAAGTGAATTGCTATAAACATAAAAGACATAATCAAGTGCCTACCTAATCCTCACCTTAAGGGCACATTAAATGTGGAAAGAATAGAATGTGTTGGAGACTAGGACTGAAAAGCAATGAGGATTTGGGAGCAGACCTTTTATAGCTGGAGCTTCTAAATTATTTTACTTCAGGCTTAGCTGTTTAAATATCTACGTATTATAGATAAACATGAAGCAGTCCAATTCTCAGTTGACACAATCAGCGTCGTTCTACCGAGTCCTTTTAGCTACAAGTCCATGCAGCATGGCCTTGTGACATGCTTTACAGTGCAGTGTCTAGTCCTGACAGTGGGTGGGATGGGAATCAGCCCTCGGTTCCTCGCCGAGTAGAGGACTTCTCTGAAGTCGATAGCTCTTTAGAGAAAAGCACTTGACAGGTCTCCATTATTGGAACAGAACAGGGTGAAGAAGGGGATGTGGTGTTCTGCAGTGTCAGCCGGGGAGCTGGGCTTCCTCGGCTGCTGAGCTGCCTTCTGCCATCTCCAGATTCAGTTTTAACAAATTAAATAAAATTGAAGCAATCTTTTCTCCTGAAAAACTCAGACAGCAGAAATCAAATGCTGTTATCTCTCTGGGTCTCTAGAGAAATAAAATCTGGGCACATCGGAGCTGCCTGGCTCCATCACCACCTCCCTGCCATCCCCTTATATCCCTGGAGCCAGGCATCCCGAACAGGCAGTTTTCCCCATGGAACCACTGGGCCCTCCAGCAGCCCGTTATCAGCAGGACCATGCCGAGGCTTTGTTTTGCAATCAGTGATATTTGGCTTTGTTCGGTTTTTGGGTAGAAACCAGGCTGCGTTCTGTGGTCTCGCTGTGATTCCTGCTGTTAAAGGCATTGCGATTTGTATGGAAATTGGGAATATTTCTCGTGGTGGAGAAAGAGCAGCGAGGTGTCACCAGAAACCTCAGCCAGACCTGTGTCTCGCGGTGCTTTGCTGGGATGGTGGCAGTGGAGGTTTGCTTCCTTTGGGACCAAGGCTTGGAGAGGTGGGATGGGGAAGGGCTGCGGGGAGAGGGCTGGCACGGGTGCTGCAGTTTGGTGGTGGTGGTGACAATGCTTGGAGGAGTAGCCGTAGTGGTAGAGGATTGCCCTTCCTGGTAGCATCAGGGAACCAGCAAAAGATTAACTTATCCTCCAAATGGTGAGGGGAGGAAAAGAGCTTGGGCAGAAGATGATGTACCTGGTGACAGAGCTGAAAGATGCCCACTTAAGGGTAGAATTAGTTCCGTGTCTTACACTGCAGGGCCCCATGGAAACGGGGAGGGCTTTCTTTTTCTGTTGAATCGGGCTCTGTGCCAGGTGAAAGAAAACATTTTCCCAACACCAAATGGAAAAATGCAAGGCAGACGTCTTAAATGAACTGTTAAAGGAATAGAGTTGTGAAAAGAATACGTTTGCTGTGTGCCGGGGTTATGCATTTAACAGATTTTTTACTATAAGTGAACTTTACAGTTTGTAGACAGAGAAATCTGCTGCAGAAATTCAAATTGTACTAGAGGCTGAAGGTAAACATTGGGGTATCATCGTTGTTCGAGGGCTGGGCTTTGCTCAGGAGGAATGGACAGTATCTTTCTGTCCTCCCCCGAAATCTTGCTGCATTTTTCCTTTCCCCTCTAGCCCTCTCCGTGCTCTTTCTGCAGATCATTGGCAGCTCTGCTTGTGCTTTAAAATAACCCAGGCTAAAAAGTGTGATTTGCGTTTCAGCAATTTTTTTGATTACACCCACGTCCTATATTTATTGCCATTTAAATCATCTGTGTTAGCTTGAGATGTGTTTCTTTTGAACAAGGGAAAAAAAACTTGACTCTGTTGCTAACTGTTGCTAAGGGAAAGAAGATATTTATTCATCAGGGCACTTCTTCAGCACTGTGAGGCTGGTAGCCATGGAGGAGGAGTGTAAGGAAAAGGAGCGGTTATGTACTGAGCTCTTTCTGTTACTGTTGTTGGACTCTTGCCATATCTACTGATGGTCAGCAGATGTCTTTTTTTCCCCTCCCAGCATTGTGCATCTTGGATTAGAGGTGCAGCTCGGGTTATGGTGCAGGGCAGCTGGTCCCCGGAGCCTGGTGTGAAACCCATGGGGTCCCTGGAAGGATCCTTGGGGCTTCAGCAGGTCCTCGGTCCCATGTGTGTTACAACGCTCCCATGTTTTGTAGATATTTCTCCTCAGCCTCGCCAAAGAGCCTTTCTGTCCTTGGCTTCAGTATGTCGTTTTTAAAAATCCCCATCAAATCAAAGACACTGAGAGCCAAAAGTGATGCACGTGGCTGTGTTCCCTCCCCGAGCTGCTGCCGCTGGGGGACGTGCGGCAATGGCGTTAGCTGGCTGTCACCGAGGTGAGAGGTTTTCCTTTCAGCTGTCATAGCAACAAGAAAATATTGTTTTGACGGAGATCAAATTAAAAATTAAATTTGTCTCTTTCCTAGTAAGCGAATTGCTCACTCGTGAAAACCACAAATGGCTTTGACTGGGGTAGATATCTTTGTAAGCACCTCTGTGGGTTTCTGAGGTGGATTTTGCAAATGCCTCGTGCCGCGTTATGTCCCTACTGGGTTTATGTAGAGTGTCCTGTGGATTTGAGCTTTATTTAATGTTAGGCTTAGATTGAAAAACTTCCTCAACAGAACTTCCTTGGTGCTCGTAACCCGCTAAAGCTTGCGGGGAAAAAACAGGTCTGACTAGTGTCTGGAAGCAAAAAGGGTGACTCTTCAAACATAGTGGTTCTAGTCTTTCTACTAAGACATCAGACAAACAAACAGTAATTTGGTGGTTTTCGAGATGCTCTGGTTCTTGGAACACAAAGCTGAGAGCAACCTGAGAGCAGAGAGGAGGAGGTGAGTCAGGTAAACAGGCAGGTTTGCGGCAGCACTGGGAAGAGGGAAGCACCGTGGATGTCTCTCTGATGCTAGTCCACACCCAAAGTATTTCCAGCTCGGGGACTTTCTAAGCCAAATGTAATTTCTAGGTGTTTGGTGATGTTCTGTCCTGCGAGTTCTCTGTTCTCCCTTTGAGCCCACATGAACTTTTGTTATCCATGGTGTTACATGTTGTGGGTTGGTGCCCCTGCGTGGGGGACCCACCTTGCTTAGGTTGCTTTGAACCCACTTAGCTTCCTTTGGTGAGGTCACACTATCCCTCAGCAGATGTGGAAACTGAGGAATGAGAGGGAGAGACCTTCCCAGGCTGCTCACAGGTCTGTGTCAGCCCCGGGGCCACAATGATGGCCACGTTTCTTCTCAAAGCAGCACATGGAAGCTGGAGCAAGTCATAGCTGTTTCTCTTTTGGCTTATAACAGCAGTAGCAGGTTTACTACAGCCAAACTGGTTCTTTCATCAGTTTTTCTGTAATTAAGATTCCTAACTGATAAGGGAAAAGCTTTTTGGTTGAAGGTAAAGTGAAAAAAGGAAAAGGTTTTTCTTGGAAAGCGTTTGAAAATCACAGGCATTCTTCAGCAGAAGTGAATGACGCCCTGTCCGATGTTGCGCAAATAGTTTTGTTTTTCTCAAGAGACGTCTTGTTAGTATGGATTGTTTGTGGATGTAACCAGCCTTTTTGACTGCATGAGCAACTCTGGCCTGGTATCTGACGTTGGAGAATGACATAACAAGGGCTGCATGAGCCCATGGTGCTTTGATTGGGAGCAATCTCCCAAACTTTGGTGATGGAGGTCAGGAGCTTCCTCCAGATTGTGACGGGCACAAAAGTCTCTAGCTGTGGACGAGAGGGGCTGCCCCATCGGTCAGTGTCCCCTGAGCTGCTATCTAGACAGGCTTTGGCACTGGTTTGCCAGAAGCAGGAGGAAAGGGAGAAGCCACCCAGAGGAAATAACCAGATCTACATTTTATAGAAGTGGCTTGTGGACTTTTGGTCATCTCAGCTTTCCAGGTGCCCAGGTCTTGGTTCAGAAGACTTTTTGTAATGAGCTTCTATTTTACTTTTTTCTTTTACCCTGTTCCTCTGCAAGGGACTTGGTCCCTGGGGATACATGCAGGAGAAGCTGCATCCCTTGTAACCAGCCCACGGAAGCCTTGAGCCCCGTGTCCCTTGTGCGTGCCTCAGCGTCTCCAAGAAAGGAGGACAAAAGAAAAAGACTTGTTTGTTTGAAATGTCGTCATTGAAATTATTAGAGAAAATTCCCTTTTCCCCCATGGAAATCCACACACAGAGCCTTTTCCAGCCAGCTCCCTTCTTAAGCACTCAGTATTGATTTGTGAAATGAAATCAGGCTCAGGCGACGCCGTCATTATCTGCCACACGCTGATGGAGAAAGTCGATGCCAACAGCAGTTTCCCGTTGCACATGGCTTTTGTGGAGTTCACGGCAGACTGCAAGTGGTGTGACACCATGACCGTACCTGCATGGTCGGTTATTACCCACTTTTGGTAAAAATCCTCTTGCTTTTCCCCAGACTGAGGTCTGAAGGGATTCCGGGGCTGTGGGAACCTGGATCCTGGGCAGATGGGCAGCTGCCTGCAGGCAGCGATGCTGCCGAGCGCCTGCCTCTCCGCACCAGCAGGCATTTGTTGTGCTTTTTATTTTTTGCATGTGTTCATCTTCAGTATTACAGGCATGTATGTGCAGAGCAGTGCTGGCGTGCCGATGAGGATTATTATATTGCTGGGTTTTTTTTTTCCCTCCTATATTTGAAAAAGCAACACAAAATTACATATATAAACGGCAACATCTGTTACGGAAGCCTGGCCCAAGCAAATTACTGCTTTAGAAAGTCCGTGCAGATACTTGTGTGATTCACTTTCATGCTTGCCAGAGTCACATCATACCCACAGCGCTTCCTTCCAGCTACGATAGGTGTGTCTTTTTTCTTTTACACCCACATCAAATTCTTAAAATAAGAGCACTGTAAAAGGAAAAAATAACTTGAGTTTATTTTCCTCTGGAGTCCATGGGGCCCTGGAAGTTATTATTAGAGGTGAAGTCATCACAGAGGAGGCTTTAACCATTGGGGAAGGGCGTGGGCGATGCTGCTCTTGCAGAAAGAGCAGTGGTGGTGGAAGTGTCCCAGGGCACGGGGACACGGGCACCAGTGGGAAGGCTGGGGCAGTCCCCATCTACTTCTTGCCCGCATCCATGGTTTTGGCCAGACAAAGATGGAGTATTGGATGTGCATCCCTCCTCTGGTGTGGAGGCACCAGGAGCAGAGTGGATCTGCCCTGGGTGCTGCCAAGCTCCACCATGTCTGCAGCACCATCCCTTTGCAGGCTCTCAGTGCCCAGACCACACCGACAGCTGGAGTAGAGCTATTCTTTTTTTTTTAATTTCACATAAAACGGAGTTGGAGACTCGTTACCGTGGAAACCAGCAGCCCTAATTATAAGGAGTTTGATTCACTGGATGTAAAAGGCTATAATTCTTTTTCTCTTACAGAAATAGAAATAAAAAGACGTATCATAAAATGATAACCCCATACCTGACGTAAGGTTAATCTTGAGTGGTTTTGGTATGAATGGTGTCCCAGGAATGTACAAAATTCTAGTAGTACTACGGCTGTAATGGTGAGCCAGGCTGGGATCAGCAATGCCATCCTTTGCTGCCCATTACTTGTGCTGAACCATGGCTGCCTTCAGGCCAACACGGAAAACAAATCAAAGCCGTTGCATTGTGAATGGTTTTGCTTTTCTTGTTCCTTTTTTTTTTGCCTTTGCATCATGTGCAGCACGAAGAGAGGAGATAAAGCTGGAGGGCAGAGGTGAAAATATCTCCTGCTGGGAACTCCGGATTGCAGCCAGGAAAAGAGCTCAGCACCGCTCGGTGCGGGAAGGTCTAAAATCTGCGCAGGGTCCATGAATAGCCCCATTGAGCAGCTGCTGGGCTGGAGGTTAAGCGGTAGCTTAAGTATTTTGCCAGATCTGCTGGAATTTGCTCATTTTGCAGACAGTGGTGAAGTAGCATTACAGTTTGCATCAAAACAGGATGCGAGTCAATATGTAAATACTGTCTAAAGAATGCTGCGTGTGTGCAAAGTGGCCTTTGCAAGTGACCTCAGAGTTCATCCTCCCCATCGGTCCGTCCTTTGAAGGAAATCAGCTGAAAACTGCAAAAATAGGGGAGTTTTTCCTGTCTTGGCTTTCAGGCTTCTTTTTCTTTAAGCAGATTGTGAGAGGACTGTCCCGCATGGGTCAGAGCATTGGTTGTATTTGGGTCAGGAGGGTTACCAGGCGGGCAGGGATTTGCACGTGGAATTGATTATTTTATTCCATTTTTAGAATGTGCTTACTGCAGTTAAAACTCAAATTTGTCTTGTAACACAGATACTTAAATCCTGGCCTGGAACCATAGTTAAGAGGAGAGCATTTAATACTTGCTAAATCCCTATTTCAAATAAACATGTGAGAGTGTGGCGTTCTGGTTTATTGGTGAAGAAACAAAGCTGATATTTTAGAATATATCCAATTAAGTTTTGCAGAGTGGGCTTTCACATGAGGATAAATACATTTAGGGCCATGGCCCTCCAAGCATGAAAGCGGGGACTGTTGAAAGGCTGTTTTGGTGTAACTTCATCCGCGCTTGTCACAAGGGCTTTTTCCAGCCCTGGATGGGGTTGCCCATGGGTTGAGAGCTTGTCTTCTGCTTGGGAATGGCTGGCATGTTCTTGTTGTGTGGCTTCATGGAAGGGACAAGACTCATTGTGTTAGGTTTATGATTGGACTTGAGAATCTTAAGGGTCTTTTCCAACTTAAGTGATTCTATGACTGCCACCCTTGGTTGCATCAGTATCTGCATTGTACGGAGGAGAAACTAAGCTGAGAAGGGTTGGAGGACAACAGCAGCCGAGCTGCTTTGGCAGGGGAAGCCTGGGCTGCTCTGTGGTCTCTCTCCATGGGCTGCACCCTGTTGAGGCACAGGCATCCCTCTGGCAGGGTGGGACACATCGGTCCCTCATCAGGATGCTCCTCTGGTGGGGCAAGAGGCTCTGAACAACCCAGGAAAGGGGCTGCTTTCATGAAATGCCTTTCTATCTGTGCCAGCCCAAGGGTGGTCAGTCTGATGTGTTATTGCACCCTGCTTTTGCAGGGATGATCAGTGCCATCAGATGCTCTTCTAAGGCCTGGGGGAATAATTTGGGAATGGGAAGGCAAACAGCGTTCCTGTTTGCAGGGTGGGATGGGCATCCACACCTTGTGTCCGTGCAAATAGCGTGAGGGAGCTGGAGACCCCAGAGAAGCTAAATCTGTGAATGGTTTCCAGTTAATGGTGTCCTGATACGCATGGTTATGTGGCAAATCGTGTGCTTAAAGTTGCATACACGGATGGTTTATCAAAGGCAGCAGAGCCTACTCCTGTGCTTAGTATTAGTCACGTGTCTATAAGTGCCTTGTTGAACTGTAGCAAAAGCAGCTAACCCCAGCCAGGACTTCAGCTGGGATTTTTCTGCACTGAAAGAATTTTTCTGCCTTTTAAATGCCTTGGGATTTTTACAAGACATCCATCTCTGGTTTTAAAAACCCGTCACCATGGTGTAGCGTATCAACATCTGACAGCTGTGACCAGGTAAGAATTACGATGTCTTGAACAGAATTTATGAAACCACAAATTACCTTTTGCCTATTGAAAATTATAACAGCGCTGGCAGTTTTGGCCTAATACAAAGGAACCACAGTACTTTTTTCATTTAGCAGTCGCCATGTGACTGATACAATTTTTTAACATACAGGCCCCCCTCCAATGTTTGGAATGTATAAATATATATTGGGCATTAAAAAAATTATAAAAACCATTAGGCAAGAATAGCACGTTAAAATGTATTTTACATGTTTTTCTTAGGCTCAGTTAGCCATATGTTAAAATAAACTTCAGCAATGGCAACAATTCTTGTTTGAGATCATGTCTTAATAAAATAGTATGTGGGTGGTAAATACAAGCAGATACATTTCTGTGCAGGAATTGAGATTCAACTATTTTATATGATGAGGTGCTTCCACCTGCATCCCCTGGATTAAAAAGTGGTCCTGTTTCCACTGGAGCTTGCAGGACATCTCCCTTGGGGTCGGTGGCCTGTGCCACTGCAAGTGTGCATGTTCCATCCTGCCTGTGGGGTGGATGGACCATGGGGAGAGCTGGGCATCCAGTGCTCTGGGAGTGTGGTGCAGGGCTGCTCCTCTGAAAGCATCTGTAGAACTCCAGCATCTCCTAAAATCTGTGGTAGATGTGGTACTGGAGAGCAGGCAGGACCTGCAGGGCTTGGTGCGTGAAACAGGCTGTCGCATGCAGCGTACTGTTCTCCAGTGCGACATGGCCCAGGGTTGGAATGAGGAGGATGCCAGGCAGGCTGGATGCTTTAGCCTTTTTTCCACCTGCTGGGATGGCATCCAGAGCTTCTACTGGTGGAGACAGCCAAGGAAGGTGATCCCATCATGCACATGCAGCCTTATGGCATGAACGGTGAGGGCCACAGGAGCTTCACATACCAGGACCTGGCAGAACAAGAAAGACAAAGGCTAATTCACTTTTCACTTTTTTTTTTTCTCTGCCTCTGTAAGCCTCAGCCATCCTCTGATCATTTTAGTAACCTTTTACTTCTCCTTCAAGACTTTACAGAGATGTGGATGAAACTGTCAGGTTCAGATTATTATAGTTTTTTTTAAGCAGGAGAAAATAAACAAGGTCAAACTGCACATCAGATTTTATTAAGGGTTTCTGGAAACCACATCAGATGGAAACATGAGTGTGGTGATGAATGCTGGGAAGTTCATCTCCCAACCCGATGCAGATGGTCCACTTTCTATTTACATTTTGAGGGCATTGTTTCATGTTGTATTGCTCTGGTGACTTCTGCTAACGTGATGAAGGCCAGAGTTGCCCTTTTCATGGTGTGGTTGTGTTGTTTGTAAATGGCCTTGTGTTGTTGCTGGGTTTCTTGTTGGTGAGAGGTGAAGAGAGGAGAACATGCAGGGGATACCCTTTGGATCTGGCATTTCAACCTTTCAACTTGTTCTACCCTTGAATAAACAGGGATTTGCATTTTGACAGTGCTTTGCCCCTAACTTGGAGGTCTGCAGTAAATTGCATTTTCACCTGTAATCTTCTGCTGCTTTCTCCCTGTCATGATACTGACGTGGTGAGGTGCAATGCAGCCGGCAGTGAACAGCTAAGTCTGCGTTAAAGACTACAAGCAATGTTCTCATGTCACTGTCACCAGTCTAAGGGCTGAGAAGGGGACTGGCTCTACCAGGGGTCACTTTGAGGTGTGTGCCCTCACCTCCTGTGGTGCCCTGGCCTCTCCAGCTCCCACCCTCTTGTCAGACCCATCGCCGTACTATTTATCTTGACCGCTGATCATTTACTTTACTTTGCATTTACTCAGGATTTAAGTCCTGTGGCCTGTTTTAATTGGTGGGGCTGCAGTGTTGTTGTGCTAAACTCAAGACAGATGGTGCTTAAATGGGGACCACACACAGAGACTGCAGCAAAGGTGCTGGTCAGGCTGGCCAAGCAGGGTCCTGCGTGGATACCGGTGAGTGTGAGCCGGTGCAGAGGCTGGGATGCTTGGCTGGGATGCTTTGCTAAGCTGCCTAAAGCAGCAGGTGGGGAGAGGCAAAGGGGCTGTGCTGGATGCAAGGGCAAACATCTCCCCTCCAGCTCACCCATCTCCATTTTTGTTGTGGCATGGAGATTTTCCTAGAAGAGCAGTGGAGAGTTTGCCGGGCCCAGCTCCATTGCCCCAGTGAAGTGCCTGTCACCAAAAAAAGCCTTTTTTGCTGGAAGGAGGGGATGGAAAGGGCCCTGCAGAGCGACGGCTGAAGCGGGGACGGAGCAGGTAAAGGCTTTCTGATCAGGCAACGTAACGCCTTGTTATTAAGCATTGTTGCTGGACGTAATCAGCTCAGCACACCAGTTGCCATGGTGTCTGGCACACATTGGCATGAGCGCTGGGTTAGCTCTCTGCTCAGCTGGTTCATTTCATTGCTTGGAGCCAGGAGAAAGGAGATGTCCCCAGTCCTGATCCCTAAAGAGCTTGTGGTTCCTTTGCATGAGGAGGAGGAGAGTGCTGGGAATTGAGGTGGGTGAGGAGCCCAGGGAGGGGGCACAGGGGTGATTCTCCACCAGGGGACTCTGAATCTGACGCAGGACCCCGCTGGGGTCACACTTCAACCCGACCTACGTGGCTGTACCAATACTCACATAATCATCGTATCAGCGTGTCTCCCTGCGGGTGAGTTGTGGGCAGGGAGGGTGTAATCCTGGCTCCAGTGAGGCAAGGCTCCTCACCATGCTTGCAGGACTCTTAGAAGATGCTGGTAGAAGTGAAAGGGAAGCCTACTCCTAACCACTTCTGCTTTTTGGGTTTATGCTGGTGAAAGGTCTAGAGCACAAGACTTCTGAGAAGAGTCTGAGGCAACTGGGGTTGTTTAGCCTGGAGAAAAAGGGACTTTGGGGAGACCTTCTCATTCTCTTACAACTATCTGAAAGGAGGCTGTAATGAGGTGGGGGTGCATCAGTTCTTCCAAAGAACAACTGACAGGACAAGAAGAAATGGCCTCAAGTTGCACCCAGAGAGGTTTAGGTTGGATATTAGGAAAAATACCTTCCCTGAAAGGGTTGTCAGGCTCTGGAACAGGCTGCCCAGGGAAGTGGTTGAGTCATACCCCTGGAGTTATTTAAAAGACATGTAGATGTGGTGCTGAGGGCTATGGTTTAGTGTGGACTTGGCTGTGCTGCGTTAACGGTTGGACTCAATGATCTTAAAGGTCTTTTCCATGATGATTCAGTGATAAACTTGTTCTCTCCTAAAGAGGATTAAAAGGTCGTAAGGGCAGAGGTATCACCCTGGGCACATATCTGTATGGTGCCTGTTTTGCAGCTGGGCTTTCTCCTAAGGTGTAGGTGCCCTCCCTTCAGCTTGTGCACCAGCTGGTGGAGGTGTAGGGCAGAGCATCCTGAAGTGATGGCCTTGCAACCAAAAATGCATCTTGGTGACCTGATTGTGAGTGAGAGGCTGTGATTCACCAGAGCCCTCTGATGAGATTAGCGATTTACCCACTCAAATTTCTGGAGATGTCTGAAAAAGGAAGAAGCCACTGGCAAACAGACCTGTCCTCTCTTGTCTGGTCCTGCAGATGGGCAGTAAACATGGTGGTCAGTGGTTTTGTGAGCTGCCAAGAGAGCCAATAAAATGTGCTGACCATGTGAAATCACAGGGTTTGTGCAAAGGCTTTCTCGTCTCCCACGTGGAAATTGATTTGCAAGTAGAAACAAGGAACCTGGGAATGGTTCTGCAATTAGAAACTCATCTGTCTGTGACTCTGGTGGGATAAAGCAGCTTCACACCTTCCTTAGAGTAAATGGCAAGGTAACAAATGCTGGGATTCTGGCAGCTGGATTAAGGGTGATTATCATAGGATTTTAGGGGAATTAACATGGCAGTAAATTAAAAAAGAAACCCTGGGAACCAGTGAGAAGCACAACAGGAGAAGACCTGTCCTATCCATCTTCCTAACGGCTGTATGCTCCCAAGTGCTTGGTCTGGTCTAGTCAAAGCAGCTTGGGAAGCAGGAGAGGGTCTGTTACGTGGTTGTGAACCTCTGTTACGTGGTTGTGAACCTCTGTTATGTGGCTGTGAACCTCTGTTACGTGGTTGTGAACCTCTGTTACATGGTTGTGATGGGAAAGGTAGAGTGAGATGTCTCAGAGTGTAATTCACCCAGTATGAAATAAAATGTGATCCCGGCTTGTTGGTTGTGCTGCAGCCGGGATGTTATTACGTGCATTTTTATGAGGCATTTTATCTAGAAGTACTTTTTGTCTGGAGGACCCTTTAAAGTGATTTTCCACATCAACTTCTTTTTATGATTGCATCGTGTTTACCGATTCTGCCTCACGATAACATCCGAATGTTGTAACTGCAAGGCAACGCGCCTTTCTGAGGAGTCTGCATTGGATATGTACAGTACAGAGGAACAGAGACAGTCGATTAATTAGCTTGCACCCAGCCTCAGTAACGAAGTGACTCACAGGGTGTTTATCCAGGGAGCTGCACCTTGCTTTGGGCTCTGCCCAGGGGCACGTAGAGGAGAAGTTATCTGATTTCCATCGGCTGCAAGTCTGCTTGCGTGGAAGATGAAAAGCAGCAAAATGGAGCCAATGTTCAATGCTGAAGTCTGGGATCTCTAAATAGGATTTGGGAATAGACAGAGAAAAACACAAAGAAAAAACGTTTCTATTTAAATACTTTATAAACAGAAGTAGTAACACAGATGAATAGTGGAAGAGTTTGGGGTCATTAGTGAAGTAACCAGAGATTAGACAGAATTTTCCTATGGATATATTTTTTTTTTTTTTTTCCTGGTTCCAAACCTGTATCAAGTGCCCCATCAGTCATTCAGGGAATACCATTTTACTGGGGAATAGTCTTTTTCATGACCTCAGCACCTGACCTGTGGTACAAATCTGTTGCCATAACATTTTAGCTGTCATTTAACTTGACTCCTCTTGCAAGGCTCCATCCGACTGTGGGAGAGAACGATGGCACAAAGCAAAAAGCTGGCCCAACTTTGCCACAATCTGACATTTCCTCTCAGAAAAATGTGCCTTTTTAGAACCCATTGGGACTTGCAGAAAATGACTTTGTGGTTTTGGGTGGCTTGTGGTGCACAGCGAGCCTTGGCACGGCGAGGTCCGCAGAGCTCCAGCAGCTCCCTGGTAGCAGGCTGAGGTTCCCTCTGATTTATACCCCATCAAACCTTCCCACATTTCTCAGATTTTCTGCCCAAGCATTGGTACAAAGCTTTGCAAGCCCCAGTTTGGACATTGTACTTTGTGCCTACCATTAATAAACAGTATTTACATAAGTAAGAGGGCAGAATATTGCTTACAGCCCTCGTTTGGTGTAGAGTAGCTCTCCAGCGACAAACTGTTTATATTGAAGAGGAAAATAATGTTTAAATGAAACAGATAAGCAAATAGCTGGGCTTGGCAAACATGCGAGAAATGGAGTAGAAGTCGAGTCCTGGAGCTGTAGTAAGTAAAATAGTTTTCAGGTGTCCTGGTTCCCCTCTGTCGCTTATCCCGGACTGGGAAGAGTGGGGACTTGCTGACCTGCCTCATGGGAACCCAGGGGGGCTTCTGGTGGGAATTCCAACCCATGGTGAACATTCTGTAAATCACTGAAAACAGGAAAATTTTCAACAGTATGTCAATGGCAACTAGGCAAATAACATGTACAGAGGGGTGAGGAACAGCATTTTTCTTCCAGGATCGGTTCCTCCAACACACAAGTGTCAGTTTGTACTGGGATGCTTCGCTAACGTGATTTATTACTGGCCTTGTTATTACATGGCCTTTCTAAATGATTTTTTTATTAATTCCCAGGGTTTATTTGTTCCCTTTCAAATAGCGAAGGAGAGAGCCAAGTCTGACAATTTGGTTTGACGTATTTATTGAGATCTGTGCACTCTGATTATCACCCCCTCCAGCTCCGCAATGGGTTTGTTTACTCTGAGTGGGGGTTTATGTACAGCACATGGAAGTACTGTAAAAATTCAAACAACTTTACATATGTTTTCCTTGCTATCTGAGCTCCAGCCTTGCAATCCATCCCAGCCATCGAGAGCTGGAAAAAGAATTTGGTGGGGCAGAAGCAAGGTGTGGCAGTTCTCATTGAAATTTTTCTCTTCTGAGGTAGAAAGCCCCATTTTGTGTCAATGAAACACTTTCTACTCAAAAACTGAATATAAGTGCAAAAGAGGCACAAATTAAAGGAGAGCTGTGATAAAGTCTCCTGGGGAAAATATAAGCATTATATATGTGTGCTATAGATATTATATATGTACCTATACTATTATTTTTATTCAATTTTATTTTGAAAGAGAGCTCTTTGCAATCTCTGTTTACGAGTGGTGTGGTCCCATCTGGAAACCATTCTTTCAGATGCGCATCCTACACAATAGATCACTATTTCGCTGTTTAATACGAGTCCAGTTCCCACGAGCATACGCGTATCCAGGCACCGGATGTATTTCTTATCATCTATATTGCTTCATTAATACTGCACGAGCTGACCCTGTAGCTGTGCAGCTGCTTTTGTGTAGTTGGTGTCATCTCTTGCAGCCAAATAAAAGCACATGCCAAGGAACTGAAGTCAGATCCAGGCATGCAACATGCTTATAGGGCCATTAACCACCATTGGCTAATTAAAGTGGGGCTCCCATTTTCTAACCTTCTGACCGGAGAGATTACTGGAGGGTTTGGTTTTGTTTTTCTCTGAAGAGAAGTGTCCTTCTGTGATGGCTGAAGATAGCTTTGCCAGCCTGCAGGGTCATCGCATGCCATCCGTGTAGGAGATACACTTTGGAGGCAACTGGATGGGGACCATGCACTTCATTTAAGAAGCTCATCTTGGATCTTTTTGACATCCCTGGCACTGAACTGATTTAAATGAACCCAAATTCTTCTTACGGTGGGAATGACTTTTTTTTTCATACGTGATAAAAATGGGAATGTTTGCCTCTGGAAGTGGATAGGAGAAGATGGAAAATTTCTAGTGTGGGTGGATGGATGAATGTGCAAGGGAACCCCACTCCTACTCCAGAAAAAGAAGAAACTAAATCCATATGGAGAACTGTACTGGAGCTGGGAGGAGGGCAGAGGAGTGCATGGACTCAACCTTACTGAAATCCAGCAGGATTTGTTACTTCAGTGCAGAAGCGTTTGAGCCTTTCCCCATGTTTGTCTGGGAAGAGTGATGCGCACCCAAGAAACCATAGAAACAACAAATAATAACGGCAGCACTAAATGACTTGCTCTAATCAAAAGCAGACTGGTGTGGTTATATTTGAGCACTGTCATTACAAGAAACTCTGTAATGAGTTTGGGGGTTTTTTTATCTTTTTTGATTTGTATCAAACAGATTCCCTGTATTGACATTAACAACCTTCCGTGGAGCCCGAGGTATTTACAAATTTGATGGTGTGGCTTCAGTCTTGTAGGAAGGTTTTTGGTTCTTATTTAAATCACCTGAGACAGTTGTGCTAGGCAGATTGAAAGCCTGAACTGAGTGGAAAATAGCACGCATAAGCTTTGCTGTCGATGAGCGGTCTATAGTCCTGTCCATTTGAAGATCTGGAGCATTAAGATATATATTTTTAATGTATATATATATACATATATACAATGTAATATATATATTGACTTATTGCACTGTGATTGTGATGTCAATATCCAAAGCATCTGGGAACATTAAGATGGAGCATCCTTCTCCTAACAGCATGTGAGGCTTTGTTTTCCCCATTTGCTGAAACCTTCCTTGTAGGTAACTTTGGATTTTAGTGGTGATAATTGGGTTTATTCATAGGGTAGTTGTCTTCTTAACTGAAATGTAAGTCACCAAAAATACTATGGTTAATCTTGTTTATGGAGGGGGAGGAAATGTATCTTAAAGACCTATGTTGACATTCTGTCTAGTACAGAAACAGCATATCTTCTTGGGGTAAGCTGAAAAGCTCTTGCACCCTTGGATTTAAGAAGGATAAGTGAAAACAGATTCTGCTCTGTCTTTAGTTTGCAGACAAAAAGCATGTTCATGATGGATGGAGCCTATCCTTAATTACTTGGCAGAAAGTCACGGCTGTGGACTTGCAGGGGAGGTGTACACCTTCCTTCTCACCTTGCAGTTACCGCAGCACTGCTGGTCACACCTGCCACCGCATCAAGACATTTTCACCTCCACCTCCAACAGCTCAACTGTCCACCAGCTTTGACCTTGCATCTCACCAGGGTGTTAGCAGGGATCATGTCTGCTTGTGTGTTGGTTACACCAACGGAGAATCGCACCTTACTGTTGTGTTGCACGGATTTGAGAATCCTTGCACTGCAAAGGTGATGGCTGAGGTTTTGACATTGAGTCAATTATCCTTTAAACCCTAGCGAGGAACTCTGAACAAAAGCTATAATTTTGAAGCATCATAAGCATAGTCATGGTGGCATGTTGCATTTCTGGTAGAGGTGCAGTAAAGAGACAGTGCTGTGAAGAGGGAGCCCTGTCTGGAGTAGATCACAGCGGCCAGACCTCTGGTGCCAAAGGCTTGGAGAAAGCCTACAGAAAAGATGGGCGATGGGGTTTTGCTTGTGCTTGGAGACAGCCAGGCCCACTGAGGGGCTTCCCAGAGGACTTGAGCTGAGGAGAGACTAGTGCCCTGGAGAAACACCTCCTTATTTCTTAGGACAGGTATAACATGGTGATCCAGGTCAATTTGCTGTGGGTTAAAGCATGGAAGGACCATGATTATTTCCTTTGCCAGAGAGCTTAGCATGTAGAAAGCATGTGATGTCCTCCAGTAAAGCACAACAATGAACATTTAAGAGACTGTTACAAGTATTTTGGTGACTTTTCCCAGGTGTGTTTGTCCATTTCCTGCTTTTAGTTATGTCTGATGTTCCTGTAAAAGCAAGGAGACTTAGTGAAACCATACATGAGCGGCACGGGGCTGTCTAACGGGGAAGGACAGAGCTGCTCCGAGGTTTCCAGAAACAAAACTATGAAACCGATTCATGATTCCTTGGTTCCAGTTAAATTTTGCATCCCAGCCAGCCAAGCACTGTGATCGCCTTGGGGAAAGAGCAGGGCCCCAGGTTGGGGTGTGATGAACAAGGTTGGTTTATCCCTCAAGGGATGTTTCTCCAACGAGCAACCTGCACAGGAGCGCCAGTGGGAACAAGGCAGCTGAGCTTCAGTGGCCATCTGCATCCTTGTCCTGTTTTGGTGGTGCATTAAAGCTTTCTTTTCTTTTCTTTTTTGCCGTGTTTTGTTATTCTTCAGCCTCCCCCCCCTTATTTTAATGGGACTAGTTCCACTTGATCATTTCCCAGACGAGAGTTGCTAAAGCAAAATCTCTGCTTGTTTCTGCAGCGCTGTATGATCGCTCCATCTGCTAGGTCACCCCTCATCAGCTGAGACATTGGGCCAACACGCTGGAGCAAGGACTCTTTACAATTTAGCACGTTTAAAGTGGAAATGAAAATTTTGTTTTTCAGGTCAAGAGATACCTTATTTAATTCAGTGGTTAGTTTTCAAGGATCCAGAGAGCTCGCAAAGTTTTGGAAGGCGTGGGCCTTGCGTCAGCTTTCGTTCTCTTTTGGCATACAGATGTTTATTACGGAGGAGCCGAGCAGTGCTGCTGACGAGCCCGTTCCCACCCGTAAATGCATATGAGGAATGAGTGAGTGTCTTGGCTGGAGCAAGCACACACTTGTGCTCTGTTTATGTGAATCCACATACCTTTGAAATCGATGCAGAAATCCACATGTCACCATGGTAAATTCTCAATATATTTAACATATGTGCCGTGGGAGCTGGAAATAATAGAATCAAAGTGTAATTCAGAGCGCAGCCATTGTCAGTTCAGCTTCATTTATCATCCTCATTGCCCCTATCATTTGTGATTTTTGACTGCGGGCTGCTGTTGGGCAGATGATGGCCAATTTTGGATGGTGCTGTTAAGTGCATCTGGTTGCAGTGCAGATGTTTGGGGCAATAACGTGAACTTTGAAATTCCTTTTTCATAATATTGTTTTTCTGCTGTTCATGTTTATGGCGTCTTGGAAGTAGAATGTACTTTTGCACATGATGTTTTACATTGTGGAGAAGTGGTCCAAGAGTGTTTGGTACTGACAAGATGTTTTTTAATGGGAAACATTTTGGTAGATACAGACTCAAGTTTTTGTAATTGCATGCACAGTAACTACCAATTGTATGCTCATTGCAGCAGATGCATCTTCACCATCTCCACCCGTTCCCTTCAGTTTGCGTTTAATAGGATGAGTTGTTTGGTTGTGAGGCTTGGAGGAATTCCGTAAGTCCAGTTTGCAATAGGAAATAAGGGAATGATAAATTTTGCAGAGGTTTTTGTGTGGTGCGTTTAAGGCACAGGAATTACTAACTGTTTTTTCAGACATCAGCATAACCTGGGCTGTCACACCCCGGTGCATGATGCAGTTGATTTCTTCCGCTGCCTTTTCCTGCATGCATACGTGGACATAGCCAAGGTCTGAGAGTGCACGATTACCCATATGGTCCATGCACCTACACCCTGGGGCATGAGGCTGGACTAAGAGACCTTGCGTGAACCCTTCTTTTTCTGGGATGAGTTGGTTGAAATATTGACTTGATATCTTGTGCGCACATAGTTTTGCAACAGGCTCCTGGTTTTATACCATTCCCTGCTCTTGAAAAGAAATTTGCAAGGTGTTAACCGTTCATCGGAGATTTACTGTTGAATTCTGTGGTTGTTCGAAGTTCCCAGCAGCTGTTAGCTTTGAGCCTTCCTGATACACATTGCAGAAGTCACTCTCTTCTACAGTAATCATTATAGCAGGGAACATCTTGGCCCCGACTGCTTTCTAATGCCATCCATTACTGCTTGGGTTTGTGCGTTGGTGCCACGAGCGTTTCGGC
The DNA here is from genome assembly GCA_013400335.1 of Eurystomus gularis. Taxonomy (NCBI): domain Eukaryota; kingdom Metazoa; phylum Chordata; class Aves; order Coraciiformes; family Coraciidae; genus Eurystomus; species Eurystomus gularis. The sequence continues at coordinate 171,397 of VZZY01017148.1, read as the reverse complement.
CACCTGATGATATCTCAAATACTGTTTTGCACGCGGGTGAGCGGGGTCCTTTTGAAACACTTCTAGCAGTGCTATATTAATCATAAGGCATGAAGATTCAGTCTTTTTCTATACTGTCCTCATACGCCATAGCCTTCTGTTGGGTTTTTAAAAGCCAACTGTGCAATTCACAGTTGGGCTGTCAATAAAGATGCCCAACACTTTCCTGCAGTGGCTGTAGAGATTTGTTTTGCGTGTCTCTCTGGATTTCACGTAGTTTGATAAACATGCTTTGTCTGTCATCCCTCCCTCTCTGTTTCCTGCAGTGATAATGGATAGTAGAAACCTTAATAAGCAAATTCAGGCCGATCCATCAAATAACTGAGTTGAAAGACATCATGTCTTTCTCCCACTCAGCAAACAGATGTGAGATATTAGGGCTGCGAGTCGCAGACCTGCGTGAATTTAATGGGGAGGTTCTCATCGTTCCCAGGGCCTCTGCCCAGAGTTGTAAAATAAATTATCCTCTGCAATTTTAATATTTCATGAAATCTTGCAAAGTGATGGCATTCTGGGCAGATTAATACAAAAGCTATAAAATTCACATGTGCCATATGTTGTATGAGCACCAAATGGGACGCCTGGGATTCTTAACATCAATATCATTTTAATGTTGGCTTCAGCAGTTTTTCGTGACATATTTGTCCCTGATGAGAACCTCGATAGCACAAGTGATGTTACTTCAATGTGCGTTTGCTCTGTGCAACTAGCTAGTTGACTAGATTTATGAAAAAAACACCACGTGTGGTGTTTTCTGACTGTTCAGGCTGTGTAAGGTCTGCGTGGTGGCATGGTACCACCCAGGGCTGCAGGGGTGGCCAGGGCCAGCGTCCCCTCCCTGTGGTACCTGCAGAATGGGGTTTGCAGCAGGCTCTCCTCTCACCGCGCTGTGAAGTCTCATTCACTCGGTTAAATAGCCAGGCTCAATTACGCCAGGTTGGTGCTTTGGTGCAGACGACAACGCTCGCTTCCGCGCTAATGAGCCGGCTTGGGTTTCTCATTAAATCCACCCGTCCTGTTTTCTCTTCGTGCTACCAGCCTCCCCGGGCTCCTCACATTTAAGCAGCCCTGGTTACAAGCAGCAGTGCAGATGGGAGTGTAAGGGTCTTCTCTTGGTCCTCCTGACTCTAAAGTTTATTTGGGAGGGCTTGTACCCACTCAGCACTATCAGGTGCTGTTTGTAAACTGATGATATTAAACACAACTATGCTTTTGATAGTCCTCTGGAATCTGTGCAAACCTCTTCAGGAAGGGGTCTGCCAGCTGAGTTTGGGTTGGTGGGACTTTTTTTTTTTCTTTTCCTTGAAAACCCTGCCAGTATCAAGGCCACGCTGTACCGGCATAATCACAGGCACTGCTTGCTACCTTTGTTTTCGTAGAATCATAGAATATTTTGGGTTGAAAGGGACCTTTAGAGGTCCTCGTTTTGCCCTGCCTCTCCTCGGATGGTGCATCTGTTCATTCATCTCAGACTCATCCATCACTTCTTAGGTCTCAGCCTGTCTCACCCAGGCTAGTTTTTGGAAAGGGGATGCTGTGAGGAGCCACCCGGGCATTTCAGCATCCTGGGCTCCTCCAAAGCACCTGCATCCCGCAGCAGCGGGTCCCGGGTCCCTGTGTTGGCACTGGCCTCAGCAAGGCAGCTGGGATAGCTTGTTCCTGCAGCTGGCAGGAGAACGATGGCATGGCTTGGTTTGGTTTGCTCTCTGGGGAGCTAAACCCATTTCTGGACAGGGATTTGGGAAGGCAGATGCCTTTCGTGCCTGCACGGCTTGAGGACTGTGCTCGCTGTGCAAGACTGCCAGGTGACAGGGATGTTTTGATTATAATTATCTTAATGCACTTTTAATCTGGAGGTTATTCTGCATCTCACAGAATGGCTTTAAAAATCCTGTCCCATGGGCTTCCCTATGTGCTGGGTTTTTGTACCATTAACAAGGAGGACAAAACTGTGCGTGTTTTTCTTTCTGTGTTTCCTGCTATTTAACCCAACAGTCTAATGTGCTTAAAATAGCCAATGCCCTTCCTAAGGCACACATTCAATTTATTTGTTAAATATTCAATTTCCAGTTTTTGAGGCTGCTGCTTTTTCCCTAAAAAAAACAGGTCTCATGCTGAAAAAAAACCTGGCAAATATAATTATTACTTAGGAAAGAGAGTATTAGCTGGCAACTTACTTATGTTTTTGTAGAAATAAGCACACAAGGTATGAGTCTGTAGCCCAGGGAAGTGCAGTTGCTGTTAGACAGTATTTTGTACCCTTTGCACTCTGATTTCGTAGCACTGTAGATACCCAGGGGAGGTCTGAGCAGAGACCAAGCCCTGGCTGCTGTGTATGTAGAAGAAGAAATAAAGCCCAGCAATCTGGGTTGGCACTGTTACCTTACAGCCTGTCTCTTGGATACCTCTTGAGAGAAAAGTCAAAGGTCCCTGAAAGCCGTCTAATCAAGGCAATCCAGGAGCAATTAAAAGTGTGCGGGTGTCCATGCTGCAGAGTGGGTTGCAGGCATTAATGACTAAAGCATTAAGAAGCAAACAGGAGAAAGGCAGCGGGACTGAGGTTCAAAATAGAAAACATGTTAAGCGTATGGATGAGAGCATCGCCTCCCGCAGCCAGACGTGCCTGAAGCCCTGTGTGGCTGCTCACTGCCCCCTGGCCATGGGGAGAGGGATGTGAGGCCAGTGCTGGGAGGGGTGTGGGCACCCCATGGGGCTTGTTAGTCCTCAGCGGGGAATGAGCCTTGGCTGGAGTCTCGCTCATCCCCTGGGCACCCTCATCCCTGGGCATCAGAAAGGATGCCGAAAGGGGCTGTCCTGGCAGTGGTCCCTTCCTCTCCAAGCTGCCTTGGTCCTCATCTTGGTCTGAGACGGGAAGGCAGGAGGCAAAGACAGGCAGGGTTAGGCTTTGCAATGTTGCTGCCGCATCGCTGGCGCTGGGCATTGCCCCCAGCCCCGTGGCGTGTCCGATGCTGACAGGCAGCTCGCTGGAGTGAATTGAGTCATCCGGAGGGCTGAGGCATGCTCGCGTTTTGCCTTTGCTGTATGGTAGTGAGATATCGCTTGAAACAGGTTTCCTTGATGTGATTTCCACTCTTCCCTATCCCCTCAGGATTTCTGCGTGTCTGAGACAGACAAGCAGGTTTCCCAGGAGAGGGAGGATGCAGCGCTGTGCCCGCTCGCCCGTCCCAGTCCCCCATGGCATGTCACCGACTGTCTCAGCTCCTCCTGCAGCTCTGTGACATCCTGCCCTGGCATTATCTGCCTGCAGAGCTGGAAACCTCATGAGCATGGAGGAGTAGTGGGGGTGAAAGATGCGTCTGTGAAAAGGGCAGAGGGGTGTCACTGTGCCAAACCCACCAAGTCTGAGCGAGAGTTCAGGCAGGACACTGGTACAGGTCCCAGCTGGGGATAAAGATGCATGGTGGGGGTGTTGGGAGGAAACTCTCCAGCCAGCGATGCAGTTGCAGGGAGGAGAAGCCATCCATGGCCACCCCCAGAGCTGTTGGCGTTGGTCATCCTGCCCCTGGTCCAGAGACATCAGTTTGGGTTTTCTGGTGGTATCGCTGAGACGGGCTGGCAGGACATTCGGGGGTTAATTCTGAGCATCCTTCCACTCTTTCAGTAGAAGGACAGCAAGCCCTCGCAGTGTTTTGTTTTTAATATCAGTTGGCCAGTACAAGAAAAGTGATGTCAGAAAAAACATCTTTCAGTGACAGTATGATTAATTCCTTCTTAAGGGAAAAAAAAAAAAAAAGTTGGATTTTATTTTTCCTTTTTTTGCCATTACCTAAAGATGGTCTGACAGTAAAGAACCTGTGATTAATTGCACCCAGAGAAATATAGTAGACACTTTTTCTTGGCATCATCTGTATTTTGTGTGATTTTGCTGTTATCTCGTTGGGTCAATGCAGAAAAATTATCTCTGAGGCCACTGTAAGGGATGTTAACTTCCTTTTCCTTATTGCAGATTGATCTTTGCTATCTGCTTTTCTCTAGGAGCTCTTTTATTCCCATAAGTGATACAAACCTTCTGCTGTTTTCCATATATTGCACTTAAGTAGTTCAATACCTTTTGGATCTCATATGGGAACATTTAATAACGACTCGATGATTGTCCTATTTTGAAGATTATATGATATGAGAAATTATATATTGTTTTAATAGCTGAATATATCTATGCTGTTGATTTCAGATAAACCAATATTTTTCTAATAAGGTGGAGAAATCATACCTTTTTTTTGTTGTTTATATCCTCTGGAGTGTGAATATTTTTCCATCTGTGGTTTCCGGTAAAATGGATTTTCAATCTCTCTGAAATTTCTGCCCAAGTCCCAGCAATATTTGCTGAAGAGTAATCACAGTATTACCCAAATCTCTGTTCAAAGCAAGAGTGACCTTACCAGTGGTAAGCAATAATTGGATTATTTTCAGAGATGTAGGAAGATTCACTGTAATAACAAAAGAAGAAATACCAAATGATAACACCACTTGTCTGCGGCTCTGTAAGCCGCAGCACTTTCCATGCGATAGTTTAATAGCTTTGCATATTATGAATACTGAGTATGAAAGGCAGAGAATTGAGGAATAAATGCCGCCTTGCAGTTTGGGGTGATGCACGTGCTTGTGTGGGGGGTTCTTTTGTTGATTATCGTTATTAACAGGTTCTGTCAGGGTGAGATGCTCTGTATGTGCAGAACTCGCACCCAGGGCAGTGCTCACTGCCTGCAAGGTACGTTGCATTGAGCACTGGCCTCACCTTCATGGTGCAAGAAAATGCATGGCCCAAAATGTCCTGGCTTGGCGGCACGGTGAGGCTGTGGCTGGGACATCTACATGTCCTGGGTCCATGCTGCCCACAGATTGAGTGTAAAGCCAGTTTCTCACCACGGGTTTCTCAGTGGTGTGGGTGCAAGTCAGCCGGCAAAGCCCATGGACCCGAGCTGCCCGGGGGTGCAGGAGCAACATCCCCATGCAGCCCCGGGCAGACGCCGGTGGGTTTTCGCCCCGAGAGGCTGAGCTGCTGCGAAGACAAATTGGAAACCATTTGGAAGAGCAAATCCATACCAGCACAGTGTCGGGTGAGCCTGATTGCCTGCTCTCTGCTTTTAATTGTAATGAATTATATGGCTCGGCACAGCGGGGAGCCGAGCCTCTTGGCTGAAACTCGTGTAATTCACGTAAGTGTTTACACAAAAGCCAAGTAAATGTTAAGCTTCCTACAGATTTCAATATACATGAACCCTTGTTTGTATTCCGTTTGGGAGACCGGTGGAAGCAAAGCAGCGTATGGCTGTGTGTCTGGGCGGGGGACGTGCGCACACATGTGAATTGCACGTGTTAAAAGATATATGAAAAATATGACCATTAACTTTCCCTGGAGTGGATTTTGCTGTGACCTGTCTGGTTCGCCCCCCAAAAAAAGAATTCTGTATGATTTTGGTTTATTAAGAGATGCTCAGGGGTACTCAGAGGAGTTCTTGCCTCTTGACCGCTCAAAAAGAGACTTGTGCCATTGAGGCTACCGGCATCCTTTGAAGTCCTCCCGTGTGCCCACATGATGCTTCTAATTACTGCAAATGAGCCTTCTGCGGCACAGGCTGCTGTGTAATTCAAACCAACGCTGCTCGCCAGATGGGATCCCTCCCAGGGTAGACCTTGGCGATGTCAGTCCCCATGACGATGACAGGGAGCACATCACGCGAGCAGGGTGAGACCTTGATCCTGACCTCTGATGGCTCCTGGTTGTGGAGCAGAGGGCCCTTAGCCTGGCTCTGCCCTGCCATGCTGAGAGGTCACCCTTGGCTGTAACGCAGGGTCTGGCTGTGCAGAGCCAGGTCTCTTGGCTTCTCCTTGACCTGAGAGGAGCTGAACTTTGGGACTCTGCACATCAGCCAGGCCTTTGTTGTTGTCCTAATGGGGGCAGGTTTGCTTTGAAACGACAAAACCAAACCAGTCCGTTAGAGAATTTGCATTAAGATGGTTCCCTGGGCACAATGCAGTCAGGAGATCTGTATACCTGGATGTAATTTTATTTTTAGAAAGCACATTAAGGAGCATAATGACCTCATTACTGTGCCAGTTGCAGCTCTGCCTGCTCAAGAGTATTTAATTGTTTTCATTCCCTGTGCACAGCCGTTTTAGTGGATAGGGAGAGGAAGGGAATTTGTGTGGCTGGAAACAATAAGGATACTGAAAAAGAAAGTGCTTGTCTTGAAGCATCCCTGTAAGATTCCCTCCCCAAAGCATCCCAGTACTCAAGGAACCTGCCATGTTTTGGAACCCTTTCCTCCAGAGAGGAGAGGTGGCTTTTCCTCCTATTGCCTTCTGAGGAGCCACCATTTTTTTCTCTTTTAGGTCTTTTTCCTGAAGAGAGGAAGAAAAAAAAAAGTGTTTGAAAGGCAACCCAGGCTCCCACTTCATCAGATGGCACAGGAAGATGGGGATTGAGGAGAGGGAAGAGAAGTGGCAGTGCCACAGTGACGGGAACACTGACCCTTCCCAGCCGCTCCCCAGGGGTTTCCTCTCGTGCCTTCTGGCCTTGAGTCTTTTTAGCCACTCCTGTGCAAGAAAGAATGTACAAAAACAGGTAAAAGAGAGAGGAAAAGAAAAGGATTTATGTTTCTCTGGCAGTGGCTTTCTAAGGAGCCTTGGTTATTCAGCAGCAGTGGAAAAAACTGCAGAAGATGTAAATAATCCTCAGGATTATGGTAAAGCCAAGCTTCAGTCATTTTCCTGGAAAAAAAATGCATGCGGCCTGTTCATTTAATAGCAATCAACTAGAATTTCTCTAGGGCTTCCTATATTTTCATGAAAAGGATCAGTTGTCTTCAAGAGAAATGGTAATTCTGGTATCTACAAATACCCTTTGCTTGGCAAGCATGTGGTTCAGGTTGGTGTAATTCTTTGATTGGGCTTTTTCTTCCTGTTTTTGTTTTATGATACTATCGTACATTTACATCCACAGTTACATACTAAAATGATCAAAAGCAGAGAGTTGGTTTATCGCGAAATGGCAAACCACGGCTGTACTCTGTGGTATAGGCTGTATCAAGATAAAAACACTACATGATTTTTAGCTTTCCCGTGTTTATATTTGGTGCCAGAGGTACGCCAGCAATTTTGCAAAGTGTGTATACATTGCAGTCAGGCTTTCAAAAAAATCGCGGTATCTTTTGAAATCTATACAGGATCTTACTTAGCCTGCTGGGCTTAATTTTAGACTATTGAGTTTACTGTTCAAGGAGGAAAAACTAGGTTTGTTGTGTGCTGTATTTAATCAAGTGCAGCAAAAAACTATCACCGGCATCGTTCATCTTCGCAAGCCAATTTTTGTTTCCATCTTAGTTGTAGAAAAACCCTGCTCCAGTAAAATGGACTTGTTTATTGTGCAGATCTGATAGCACCGAGATGATGGCTGCTGGCAGGTATCAGGTGGTTTGTGGGACCAGTCCCCGTATGGATTTTTGGTTTATAGGGTTTCAGTGTTGAGAACTGTGTTTAACCATTGTAGAAATGCCAGGATTTGGGGATGCTTGGAAATAAGGGAAAGTGCACAATGCAGCTTCCAAAGCGCAAGATGTGCTGCAGAAGCCTGAGACCAGCTGAGTTTCCAGTGAGTGGCAGGGTTTAGGGTGCTTGTACATCCTTAGACAGCTTTTGTCCTTCCCATCCATCCACCTTCCTGAGAAGCTCATCCATGGTGGAGGCGAGAGGTGCTCATCCCTTTCATGATGAACTCGTGACTGAGCAGTTCCTGGTACCAGGCATGAACTGATCTGCAGTCCCTTTGCACTCTGCTCCTGCTCCATTCCTCAGGCCATTTCTGTGGAGCACAATGCCTGAGGTGATGGGAGCAGAGTGGAGAAGGGAAATGTCCACTGTAACTTGTGGCAAGGGGCCACTCGGCCCGGTGACAAGCACCTCTCCTCTGCATGGGCTGCAGCCAAGGCTCTGCTTCCCAGCGGACAAAGCCGCAGCTGAAATTTCTGCTGTGGGGAAGCCTGTTGACTGCAAACTTTTTAACAGCTTGACTACAAGAACATTTTAATATTATAACGAAGACTTGAAGAAATGTCATGACTGAGCGATCTGCACCTCGGTGGCACGCGGGTAGTTCAGGGTGTGCTTCAGCCACTGCTGCAGTCACACATGCAGAGCAGCCAGCAAGGTGCCTGGCTGGCAGTAGCCTGAGCAGCAGGGATCCTCGCCGGCATAAATTTTAGGCAGACAGGCATGAAAATCCAAGCATGATGCTAATAAAAATGACTGGCTTTGTACCGGACAGCCCTTGGCGTGGTGACGATGCTCTGATTCATTGGTGCTTGGGGCTCATCGAGGTGGGACGGTGGGGCTTGCGTTGCTCGGGAGCAAATTCCAGTAATCGCCCCTCATAGACCTCTCTGAGGTTTCATTTGCAGCAGACCTTAATTCAAGAAACAGTTCCTGTCACTCTGGGTTCAGACACAGGCAAAGAAACGGCTGAGGGAGAAATAAGTGATGCGTCCTAAGCTGCGGGAGGGGAGTGGTGATATTTTTCATAATTTGATGCATTAAAACAGTCACCTTCCAGATCTGCTGCTGAACATCCTGGCTGTCTCATGTAGCTGTGGGCTCCTACAGCAGTGTATTCTTCTCTCCAGGCTTGCACATGTCTGGGGTGATGGCTTGTGAGCTATTCTGGCAATACAAAACAGAGAAAAAAAAAATAAATAAAAAATTAAAATGCTGGGAAGGGGGCAGGGAGGGGATGTGATGCCAAGTGGAACAGCTCTGTCTTACCCGCCTCGAAGAGAAATCATCTGAGTGCTGAAGGAGACAGGCTCCGTTGCGCAGATTAATGTGCAGTGTTTGAAAGCAGCCAAGAACATTTCATACACACACACGGCGAGGCTGGAAGGAGCTGGGCGGTTCATCTCTGCAGAAGCCATTCCTTTCCCTAAGAGGGCATTTAGAAAAAAAAACCCACCCAAAACCGCAAAAACGAGAGTACAAAGGTCTCCAGGAGCGCTCGGCTGCTCAGGCAGTTTAATTGGCTGAACATAGCATTGTACAGTTGGGATTAATATGGGTATTTCTTAATAATGTGTCACCTTGTCAGGAGTTTCGGGGTCAGAGCTGCAAGGCTGCACCGTGCTTGCAAGGGAAGTTCTCACCTTTCCTTCTGGCTTTTATTATTACAATAGCTCCCATTAGTTCATATTGAAAGGAGGATGTTTTTAAGTTGGTTTCTTCTTTTCTTCCTGTGGAACTGGTGAAGAAACTGCAAAGACAAGGGGAAGGATGGTCTATAGAGTTTGGCAATGATTGCTGTGGTGTGGGTCAGCTTGTGGGTCCACCCCGGCTTTGACCTGCACACTAGTATCAGCTTAAACATGGTGAGCCCAAACCTAAACACATCCCACCAGAAAGCAAATAAAGGAAGTGATTTAGCTGTGCTCAAGATGGCTTAAAAGGACCTGAGACCATTAGCATTTTTACAAGTATTTTACGACTGGCCTTACTGCCTTTTATCTCTGTGGGTCTCCCCCAGGTGACCACCAACATGGGGATGCTCGTGGGGAGGAGGCTGCTCCTCCATGCCCTGCTCCCAGCCAGCCACAGTGATGTCTGCCACCATTGCTGAGGGTTATTTTGGTTTTTTTTCTCTCTGTTTTTCTCCTTTTTCCTTATTTTTCTCACCTTCTCTCCCCACCCAGTAATTTCAGAGGGGGCTCTGGGAAGCCCACCGACTTGATCAGCACACGTAATTGCCACCAGCCCTAATGGGATGCACTCAGGAGAAGGTTTTTATAATTTCTCCATGCTCCCGCCTGCCCCTACCCCCTCCAGGAGTGATTGCCTCCATGGCTTTCTAATCAGCATCTCACCCTCCTCAGAGGAGAGGTCTCTCTGCCTGGACACACCAGCACAGAGCGGTGAGGCTGGAGCCTTCCCCGCTCTCTATAAAGTCCTTAGCAGCACAAAAGCGAGCAGCAAGCGCGCAGCTGATAAAGTCGCAGTGAGACATTTGCTCCCAAAATGACCATCTTTTATGCACAGATAATTTTGATAGAGTTGCACTTCCTTAGCCCGCTGTCATCAGAGTGGTGTGAGCTGACCTGTTAATCGTAAGAGGAGTTAATGGGAATTACAGCTGGCCGAGGCCCCTCTCTCAGGACCTGGTTCAGGGTGTAGCACTGGAGAGGAATTTAAAAATCCAGCAGCGTGTGTTGTCCTTAGAGCTGCAGATAAAGTGGCAGCGAGTCAGTTCCCCAGGGAGAAAGGAGTGTGGAGGAGATAAACTCCATGTGTATAAACACCAGATTAACAGCCTAATTCTGAGCACATGTGCATTTTCATTGCATCCCCTTGGTAATTAATGGAGACTTTTAATTTTACCAGGAGGGAGCAGAAGGAGACCAGGGCTACCAGGATTTGCAGCCTTCATGGTGGCTATACCCAAAGCAGCCCCAGGTGAGATGGTCCTGCCTTGCCTCTCTTGATGGTGCTCCTGTGGTGTAAATTGGTTTAGCACCATTGACTTGAACTGAACTGAAATCAAAGGATCCTTGCTGATTCTTTACACCACCTGAAGACCTGGTTGTCTCTGGATATTGCTAAACAGCTACTAGATACTTCAAAAACCATTTTCTCCAAGTTTTCCTAGGATTAGTTTCCTTTTAAAATGCCATATATCCACGTAGCCTGCAGAGATTAAAAGAATAGCTTGTCTCATTCATCCAGAAGACCCATGAAATCCTTAAACGTGCTTTATATTGATGCTTCTCAAAGGAAGGGTCGATTGCCTGGTCTTAAATATCCAAAATGTGGTCCCTGTGTGCCTGAACACGCATACACAAGAGCTCTCTGAAGAGAAGTTGGAGACGCAGCTCAGAAAGACTGTCCTTAGAAGTTTAAAAAGAATAACACAGCAAGTTGCAGTGAAATGCTGTTGTCATTTGTGCATTTAAAATGAATGTGCAGTCCAGGGTTTGGAGCAAAGGACAGTGATTAGACGCTCCTGTTAATAAGGAGCATGTTTCTGGGAAGGGGAAAACGATGATAGAATGAGTCATTTCTCCTTTAACGATAAAAGGAAGATAAGTGGTGTTTGGTTGGTTCCATGTGTGCACTTCAGGAGTTTTTAAAGACTGTTCACCAGTTTTCTGACCGATCTGATATGGAGAAGGGGCAGGTTTCCTGCAGAATTAGCAGCTGGTTTGGGAAACCCAGTGAAGTAATCCTCTCCCAGGGTAGCTGAGGAGGAAAGCCCTGAGGGAAGGTGATGTCCTTCCCCAGCACGGGCACTGGTGGGACCAAGGGTACCCCCATGCCATGTCAGCTGAGGAGGAGTTCTTCTGTCCATGGTGGCTCCCTCCAGCAGTGGTGGGCATTCGTAAATACCCTGCTGAGCAGTGACAGTCCTGCAAGTTCCCGGGGAGCAGCAGAGCTGGAGAAGGGGGACTGGTCTGCAGAGAATGGGCTGTTTTGTAAGCAGCTGAGCAGGTACCTGGAGCTGGGTGTCCTGGCTGGCAGCATTGCCTTGTGGCAGCAGTGATGCTCTGGGACTGTGCTTTCCTTCCATGGCAGGAGCCAGCAACATGGTTTGGGACCTGAAACCTGCAGCCTGAGCCCATTGCAAAGGCTATTGCTACATGGGCACAGCCCTTACCTACAGGTCTCCTATGTGATTGCAAACCAACGGGTGAAAGCCCCCATGCAGAATACATCTCCAGGAAAGGGGGAACACCTCTTGTAAATGATTCATTTCTTGTTGGGACCCTCAGGATGTCATTTAAGGAGTATGTTGCCCTGCTCTCCGTTTTTTTCTATCTCTGGCTTGACTGAGGCTCATGCTCGGTGGCATGTGGCTGGCTCTAACTCTGTGTTTGTTTGGGGGAAGCTCAAAAGGTCTCCGTTTGCCATCTGATGTCTAGTAGTGAGGTGCTACTGCTCACCTACTGAACAACCCAGGGAAAATAAAGCAGCAAGGAAAGCTCAGACTTGGAGGGGAGAGTGGGAAGAACGTATTTTGGGTAGTCTGTCAGTCAGCCTGACACTAATCGGTTGCAGTAAGTAATCGTTCTCCATGTAAATTAGACTCCAATTTCCTCTGTAGTCTGTCTGTTTGCTGTGTGGGCTTCGGTCTAATTAGGCTCTCACATGGTGAACCTGGTTTGTAAGCTGCTTTTGTTCCTGGAGAGCCAGGCTCAGCCTTCCCCAAGGCTGCCTGCACTCTTCGAGCCCTTTTCCTGAGTGGGGTGGTTCTTAGATCAACACTGCCAAGTTCAAAATAAGTTCTTTTAATGTAAGTTTTTATTATTTCTATTTTTAAGGCTTGCAATGAGGAGAGGGTTAAAATGCAAAGGGGCTTATTGAACTTAGAGTGGGAATACCCCTTGGAAGCGTTTCCTCTGCGTTCCTGGAAGCCCTACTCACTCCTTCATGAACAGACCTCATTGAAACGCCAGCCTCTGCGAAGGCTGGAGCAGCTTGCCCGCATCTGGATCCTGCTGCTTGGCTGCTGGGACACCTGGAGCACAAGCCTCTCACTCCAGCCTGCTCGCTCGGAGGTAGCTGTGTACATTCAAAGCTTGCCCGAGCACCAGCCTGTGTTCGGGAGCTGCATCTGTAACCGAGTGCAGAAATGTGCAGTTGCACAAGAGGCTTTTCTCCCTGGCCATCCGTTGTTTGTGAATGGATGTTTCTAGGTTGCTGCCTGCAGTAGACAGCTGCCTGCAGCGTAGCTCTGTGGTCTCCGAGCTGCTGCCTGTAGCCCCCACCTTTGCCTGAGCATCAGAAGCAAACACCGTGGTCAAGCATCTAGATTTGTGTGCAGCCAAGAAAGACGTGTCTCTACGGCTAATGTCTGCTCCAGGCTGCAAAAAAAAGGAAAACCATATGTGTTGGCTGGCCAGGCTGTTTGCCAGCAGCACTTTATGATTCAGTAGTTACCTTTGTGAACCTCAGTATAACTTCGGGAACCATGTGCTAACCACTTCTATAAACCTCCTCTTTATGTGATACGGTCCTGACCCAGATGTGTCAGCGGTACCATTAGGTGTTCTGATAAATACTGCTTTTATTGGCATCCTGATATTTACCTTACTGACTTTCAATCCAGTGATCCACACTGGGAGTTAGTGGCTTTCTTCAGTGGGCTTGCAAGGATGTGGTCCCCTTGAGGTAGGTAGATAAGAAACTCTTGGGAGAAAGAGGTGAAGCAAATTGAGCGTGGGGTTTTTTTATTGCTTCTCTTTACATGATTTATGTATTGGCAAGGTAACTTTGCTTTCATTCCACTAGTCAAAACTGGAAGGGATGTTGGCTCGGTGGAGAGCTAAATTTGGGTAAAGAGACAGGATTGGATTAGGGCTTACGATTTTCACCAATAAGCTAAAACTGCGGTGGGCGTCACTCCGCCGGCTGGGTCGGCAGCCAGGAGCCTTCCCTCCCCAAATGACCAGAGCCTCGCCAGCGTGCAGGCAGCCCCTGGGCCAGGCATCGCTGCCGCTGGAGGATGCACCGCGGTCCCAGCACCAAAAGTTCTCACCTCGCCGCTGCCCGTCCATCCTTCTTCCCATCCTTCCCTCTCCCCACACCCGTTACATGGAGGTTTTCCAGCGTGTGAAGTGAATGTCTGTTTAGCCTGGGTAAGTAATTGCGCCTGATTTCTAGCATGTATAAGCCGCTTTAACGCCGTACAAATGTTTGCATTGGGAAATTGTTTTCTTTTCCAGCTCTGATTCCTGGTTCTCCCTGTGGGCAGAGCCCCTGTGGCCAGGGGCCAGACGCAGCCCTGCTGCCCCCCGGAGCAGGGATATGTCATATTCCCTGCTACTATCTGACCCAGAGGACACGGTAAAACTTTTCCTTGATGCAAACATGACTTCTTTTACCAGCCCCTGAGCCGCTCCTGCTTTTTCACTCTGTTGAAAAAACACTCGAAGAGTAAAACCCTGTGGGAGGCTGGAGCTTATCTTAGCTCCAGGTTTCCAAACGTGCCGTGTGTCTTCTCAGCTGTTGCAGATATTTGTGTGGAATGACAAAATGTGAATTTTAAACCTTCAACAGCTGTGTTTAATACGGGATAAAGGGCTATTTTTAACTTTGAGATGTTTGGGGGTTTTTTGTCTTTGTTCACGTGAATTCAGGAATAAAATGTCCGATTCCTTTGAGGCAAAACAAAGGTGTCTAAGTACTTAGTCAAACTTGCTGAATTCAATTGCTTTTGGATACTTTAGGAATTAAGCAGATGGGAGGCTGTGTTAGTGACAAACAACGTGTTTGGTTGGAAAAAGGGGTTCATTCCTGCCGGAGAAGTCAGAGGAGCGCACAGCCTCCTGGACGCCTGCTCTGGGGAGAGGTCCTGCGGCTGTTTGCTGGGCAGCGGTGTTTAACAGCATCCTCTGTTTGCCATTGTTTAGGCAGTGCAAATTATTTGTGTGCTTTAGGATTCCTTCGCTCTCCCAGCAGATGCTTTATCTATGCAACTGGTGGAGTAATTAGAGAGAGCGATGTGGTGCTGGTGTGCAAACACCCCCCTGGGGGGCTGCAAGGGAGAAATTGCAGAGTCCATCCCAGGAGCAGCTGGCTGAGGAGCAAAGTCAGCACAAGATACCAAAAGCAAAATGCATATGGCCTAACATATTTGACTTTATTTCTGTGAAGGAGTTATTCCCTCCACCCCACCGAAAGGAGGCAGGGGCTGCATCCTGGGCCAGATGACTCTACTGCTTCTTACGGCAAATTTCCCTCACCGTGCGAATCATTCACTCAGGATTTTTGTGGTGGTGGCTGGGGATGATTAAATATTCTGTCTGCGGGAAGTTACCAGGAGATTTGGGTGTTTTCCTCAGTGGCTGTGGCACCAGCAATGGGGTCACGTGGGAGCCTCCCGCCATGTATTTTGGGCTGCCTGGAGCTTTTGAAGGCTGCAGTTGCATGAGCACATTTTTGCTTTGCTACCATTTAAATAATGGCAGCAACATGCTGATTCCTCTAATGATCTTGATTAAGTTATTGGTTATTTCCTTAATTAGCTACTTGATCTACTTACACTTTAAATGGGTCTATTTGTACACCCAGAAGAGGGGGGGAAAAAAAAGCACTCCAGTTTTTTTCCCTTTTAAAAGGGTTTTTTCCTCTCCAAAAGGCATCTGTCATCACTGGTCAATAAGGGAGCTCTGATGAGCTGGCTTCCCCAGTGCTGGTGCATCAGGGGTCTGTGGGATGGTCACAGTATTAGCATGGTGATGAGAGGACTATGCCAGTGGTGCTGGAGCATCCTGCTGGCCACCGCCAGGTCCTTCCCCAGCAGAGATACCTTGCAGGGGCTAGAAGTGAGCTGCTTCCAGAGGCTGAGCAAAACGGCACCATGGCTTTATTCATGGATGTGCTGACCTATAAGTACAACCAGCCGTTCCAGGCGGGCCATGGAAGTGTGCCTGGTGTTTGTGGATGTGACGCTGAGAGATGGGTGTTGGTACTTCCCAGGGGCTGGCTCTTCTGGTAGCAGGGAATTTTCAATGGGACAGTAGAGGTGTACATTTATTCCTGGCACTAGTGTTACACCAACAAAATATGTTGAAGTGGTCTTCTGAATGCTATGTCTGTGTGTGTTAACCAGGATGGGGATGGGGTGGGGTCTCAGGGCCAGTTCTGGGTGAGAAAATGCATCTTTTAATCTACAGTGGCCTTTAACTTCCCCAACCATTATCACAGGGCACTGCATTGAGCATCCAGCATCTCTGCACAGTAGTACAAAAGTATCCTCACCAGTTGGCACCAGTTCTTCCCTGGTATTGTATTGCCCACACGCCACCGCTTGTTGCCTTTTCAGAGCAGAGAGACTCAAATTTTTCGCTTTGGAGACTCCTTGTGATACACGCAGCAGCAGCCCAGGCTTCAAACAAGCCTATTTGTTCATGCTTTTATACTCTTTATTACTCTTAATGATATTCCCCTCGTTAGCCTTAGCTTCACACCCTCCCTGATGCAGAACTCGCTGAAACACGTATTGCGTAATGAGCCTGCTTCCATATATAAATTGGAGAGACAGAAGTTGAGACTCTCCCAGCTAAAATAGAACTAAATGCTTGCCCTCCAGTTACATTTTAGCATCTGTGCCAAAAAATTATGTATTTGGGAGGAATTACCAAAAGTTCTGACATATGCAAGCTTTATTCCTTTGAGTCTTTTATATTTTTAGCAGTTTGGTGTGAATTTGGACTGTATGGCTTTTCTCGCGTGGAAGAAACCTTTCCCATGGCCCATGTGAAAGCCAGAGCATCGCCCCGCGGTGCAGAGCCCCGGGGAGAATCTCCAGCACCGGTGCTTGCTCCTGCTGGGACATGCTTGGATGGCAGCACTCGAAATCCCCCGTGTCGTGTTTGGCAGCACAGGCAAACCCCGTACCCGGCGCTGCCAGCCTGGCTGCCTGCGTGGGCTGGCTCTGGGATCTCAACGTTACTCTTGTAGTCTCGGGTGATCCCTGGAGATTTGCAGCTTTCCTTGGTTTGCAAAATAACTTCTCGGCTGAGGGTTGGCGGGAAGGACTTGGATAAATCAATAGTAATGGCTCAGAAAACAATGTCCTAGTATTTGTGTATCAGGATTCCTAAGTGATTATCATGATGTTGCGGATGCAGGCGTGGTGGATCTTGTGGTCGGCTGTGCTTTGGACACCACAGATGAGCGTCACAGATGTTGCAATGCCAGAGCAGTGATGGTGACACGTTTGGGTGATCCATGTTCCCTTCCATGTCTGTTCTGAATTGCTTGTGTAAACTCGGACAAATCCTGGATATCTTCCAAGTTTCAGATGGGGGAAGAGCAGCAGAGCTCCTGTCGCAGCTGTTTGGGGGTTGGTGTCAGAGCAGAGCTTGCCCCGGGGTGGTACCCGGGGATGCTCATATCCGGATGGTACATGCACATCCTCCTTGTGGCCAGGACCTCCAAATCCAATGGAAAAAGCCAATAAAGCTAGACAAATAACTGCACACAGAAAGAAAGTATATTGCTGCCTTGTCCCTTCTACTTTTCTTTTTCTGCAAGTCCTGGGAGGAGGTAGCTGAGATGAAATATTTGCTCTGACAGGGTTAGATTTCTCTTTACATTCCTT
The DNA here is from genome assembly GCA_013400335.1 of Eurystomus gularis. Lineage (NCBI taxonomy): Eukaryota > Metazoa > Chordata > Aves > Coraciiformes > Coraciidae > Eurystomus > Eurystomus gularis. The sequence continues at coordinate 154,257 of VZZY01017148.1, read as the reverse complement.
GGAAGGTTGTGTTTGGATTTCGCCCTGTTGGTGTTGGTTTATGCAGAGACGTTTCCAGCAGTTTGATCCCATGGGTACAGTGCCAACTCTCGGTATTTTGTACGAAGATAAAAATGAAAGAAAGGTGGGCCTGGGTAACGAGGTGGCTGTTTCATCACAGCAGGACTCGCAGGAAAATGTGCGTTAAATATTTATGGGACGGTATTCATTAACATTTTCACTGTGTTGGCACTGGGCAGTGCAAGAAAGCTGTCAAGAGAACTTGAGTCTGTGTTACACAGCCATAGACCTGGAAAGAGCACAGCAGAGGAGAGGCATGAACGCTTGCTTTGTTACCCCGATGTGTTCCTCATAGCTAGCGTTGCATTTGCAATTGCAATAGTAAGCAGGATTTCAATAGTTTCACTTACAGTCCTGAAAACGCTTATGGTAAGTATTCCGGATCTGGTTTTTCCAACTGCCGTGTCTTATGTGCGTGCAAGCGGCTGACACCGAACCCCTGGTTTGCAAGCAGGCAATTAGAGAGGTAAGCCTAAGTGACTTCATGTGTCTCTTTTCGATTGCTCGAATCTGAGTTGCTGTAAAGGGCTGGGATTAGCAGAGATTGAGTTCTCAGGGCGCTGGAAATCGGCTGCAGCTGGGGGAGCCTGTGTCAGACAGCCGCTGTAGGGGCCGAGTTATGGAGTGAGCTATCTGTGGGCATGAAATGATGCCAGGAAGATTAGAACTGATGATAAAATAGTATTAATGCTTGCTTTGTTAACAGTGTGGAAGGTATCAAATTACTCTGGTGCTATAAATCCAATGTGTGTCTTATATCTGTTAAGTGCAGCTATTTAAATGACTGAAATATATTTATTTGTCAGCTGCTGCATCCTCTGGTAGAAGATCATGGTGAAGGATGTTAGACTTCTCATAGCAGTAAGGGGAAGGTCTGAAGCAATAGCAGCCTGACGGATTAAGTATTATTCCAAGAGGAGACAGGATCTTGTGTCAGATGTTAGGATAGCTTGCTCTGGATCTATAGTGTGAGCCTGAGACTGGCCCTGGGCTCATGCCAAAGGCTGTACGAGTTGCACAGGTCTGCCAGGTTTGAGCTTTGGAGCTGAAGGTTTGTGTCCATGATGCTGGCACTGTCCCATGCCATTAGCAACAGCAAGTGATGTGCCCAGCTCAAGTTGCACCCACGGGCACCTCCTTTTGGGAAGAGAAAGTTCCTCTTGGTATTACTGTCGCTGGGAGAGAGCTTTGTCCTACTTCTTAGCAAGTATAAAAGGGACAGATACAGATATAAGAGAACTACCTCTTTTGCCTGAATGCCTTTTGGATAAAATAAATGCTAATCTTGACTAATTAGCTAATAGACTCACTGCGGATGTCACTGTGATCCGTTTACGTACTTGAAAGCCCCATTTATGTACTTGAAAGCCCCATTCATTTCCACTGGTGCCTTACAGTAGAGCAGCAAGGGAAAGGCTTGACCGTATCCATGCTCTTTGCTTTCTGACACCTCTTCCCCCTGCCCATGTATGACAGCAGAGCCCTGCTGCTCCCGATGACAGTCACGAGGGTCGTGTGGCTCATGCCAAGCTTATTGCTGCACCTCAGTCTCTGCTGTGTCATGTTTTGTCACTTCACATAACGCGATGCCTTGTGGCACCCCAGGTAGGTGGCTGGTGAGCTGGGGAGGATCAGTCTCACAGCAAACGGCTCTTACTCCTCTTGTTGCTTTGACGTGCTGCTTGTCATGAAGTACAAACGTGTTTCCTTGCACCGGGAAATTAAAGATACCATTGTTCTAGCTTCACATGTCATGTTTTTTAACCCTTCCTGTGGTGGTTGTTGACATCCTGGTTCCAGCAGATCACCGCCTGTTTGCAGGTCAGCTCCTGAACTCTCCTACTCAGCCTAGCTGGGACTTAATTCCTTCAGGAGGGGTTAAATTTCCTCGATGTAAATATTTTCTGCTTTCCAGGCTGGTAATTATTTGTTGTCTCCATGTTTTCATTTCCTTAAGTACTGTAGGAAACAGTCCCTTGCGTGAACAGCTTAGAGCTCACACCTCCACACCTCTTTCACAGTAGACACTTTCTCAGCGTCTAACACCCACTAAAAATCAGTGAGAGCTGAATCCTGAACTACTGCCAAAATACCCAGATATCCTGAGCATCTGATTGCTTCCCTTCACCACCTCTGTTAGACCAAGGGCTGGCAGAGAGGAAGCGAGAAGAGCAATCCCTCCTGGAGCACAAGTATCAGAAATGATTCAGAATCAGTCTGGGTCTCAGCCACGGTGTATTTTGCAATGTAGAGCCCAGAGCCAGTCACATAAAGTGACTCTGCAACCTCTGCACTGTCTGCAGATGATAATCCAACCCCTAAAACTTGTGGTTAGGAGTAAGGGTGGTAGAACAACACCGGTAAAGCAGGTCACTCTTTTCCTTTGCAGTGGCCTTCCCAAAATGAGAAAAGCAGCAGCAAGTGTTGTTGGAGGTACCAGAGGATGTTCTGGAGAGCTTAATCCTCAGCTCCCCCAAATTTGGAGGAGGCTTACTTGAATTTTGTATGAAGCAGGGCAGCAAGTGCATCTGATGTTGGCTATTCCAGGCTGTGGCCACAACCAGGAGTGGTGGGGGGTGACACTGCGCCACGGTGACGTGCCTGGCACCAGGCTCCTGAGCAGGTCATGCAGGCCCCACTGGTGAGCTGCTGGGAGGTGGCATTGTCACCTAAATCCCCATCTGAGTTTGATGAGCATCTACCCTGTAACTTCCCCAGTTTCCAAACCAATTAACTGTTGGTATAAAAAGTCACTGCGCTTCAGTTAATGGCGTTGTATCTGCTTTCTAATCTTTTAAAATATTCTCCTAGTCCCCTCTCCAAGTTCCCTCTTGAAAGCTAGGGTTGCTTTGGATTTTGGTGAGCTGTAGAGCAATTTTTGCATGCTATATGTGCACTGCCAACTCTCTACAAACCTGGCATGGACAGGGACAGTGTTTCAAAGGAATTTGTCTTAGAGATGGTTCAGAGAAGGATGTTGGACACATGCCCATCAGGGGAGGATGGATATATGCCCACAGGAAATGTTTTTTATCATGTTTTGCCATTCTCTGTAGAGTGGTTCATATCTGAGGCTCCATTGACTTCAGGAAGTTGAGTATGGCAGGTTTATCTCAACTTACAGGGTTTTATTCAAAGCCGCATGCAAAGTGATAGTTGACATGAAAACTAAACCCAGTTTCATGACCCTTCTGTAATCACAGGGTGCTGCTTGCTTAGCTGAAGAGGCTGAAAGCAGAAAAGTGCTCTCCTCTATGTCCTTTACAGACTTTACCAAAGTCAAAACTTTTTTCAAAGTAGAGCTGCTCAGAGTGCAGCAAATGTCAAAATCCTTCTTGGCCATGAGTTTGCGCTGGTGCATGTAGCAGACGCTCAGGGAGAGGAAGGCAGCTGTTGAGCTGTGATTGCTGCTTATTACACTAATTATAACAGTCTCGGTGGTATCGTGAGCTTCCCTTCTTCTTCCCCCATCTGTCTGTTTGGCCATCCATGGTTGCTCATCTTTTTGAGATATGTGTTTGAAGTGCTTAGTGCTGCTGGGCTGGGCTGCACTCCCCCTCCACTTCCCTGTGCTGGTACAAGGGAATAGTCACAATTTGCAGAGAGAAGGAATTCTGGGGATTGAGCTGTTTGCCCTGAAATAAAGCCATGGAAAAGTGAGGTGTTGCCCTAGCTCTGCAACTCCACATTTCCAAGGATCTCAGCGAGGTGAACCACCTTAGTCTGGAGCATCCCAGCTTGTTTGGGATGGAGGGAAGAGGATGATGTCCAGCACTTGCTCCATTGCCTTTTTCCTCTATATTTTGGGTTTTGCACTGTACCAGTACCAGTCTAAATACTGGTCAGGCCAGTTCAAACTCAGGTTCCTAGCTCAAACCCAAAGAACATTTTCCAGAAACATCCTCAATCCTCTGCTGTGGGAGCCTGGCCAACCCTGCCTTTGGTACCACCACTGGCAGCAGCTGAGCTGACCTCCAAATTGCTGTTCTTTTGTTCAAAGAGACACTGTAAGTTAAAGGCTCAGCAACAAGAAAGCACCGCCCCTCTGGATGCCCACCTGGTTTTTATTTCACTGGGGAGGGGTTCCTCCTCATCACAGGGCAAAGAACGACCAAAGCAGCTAGCAAAATGCTTCCTGAACGGTGAAACAATGGGACTCACTAAATCTCTAGCAGCAATAATTCCTTCTAAAAGGCTGATGTGTTTAGTCTGCTCCTGTTTAGCAAACATGTTTGCTTCGCCCTTTGAAGGTAATGCTGCGTGCAGCACAGCATGATAGGGAAAAAAAAAAGAGGAAGAAGTGGCCTGTGGTTTTCAGCGTGTTTACCAAGCAGTGGCTGGTGGGAGCAATAGTGTCCGATTTTCATGCTCCCTTGTTAATCGTGAGCGATTGGGTTTCTCACCCCTCCTGGTGCTCAAGCTGTGGGCAGGATGCCCTCTTGGGCTTGTACAAGCTGGGAGCATCATGCCTGAGGCTCAGGCTGGTGAAGGGCAGGAGCAGGAAGGCCTGCACAGTGATGCAGGTGTCTCTGTGTGTATGGGGCACCCCTAAAGTCCCCTGCTGGGGACACCTGTGAACCATGCCTTGGCGGGGCTACAGTGGCAGCAACCAGCATCTCCTTCCAGGGTGGCTTTGACTCTTTGCTCTAGAGAGTGTTACCGGGTGTGCGGGTCTGGGGCTTGTGCAGCAAGGAGGGATGCTCTGGGGCCAATGCCTGCATGGGACACATCCAGGAGAGCAGGGACAGGCTGGGACCCCACAGCAGAGGGAGCCAGTGCTGGGGTCAGGGGCTGACCCTCTGACCGACCCTCTCCTGATACAGTCTTAATCCCTCCTAGCAAGTCCTGATACCCCCTGTTCCTTCAGCAGGCGATTCAGCTTCATTTCCCTATAGAGCACAGTAAGATAAAAGCGTGGCCATGCTTTGCAATCAGGGGAGCGGGCTGGGAGGATGACAGGTTATACGAGGAAGGGGTGCGGGTTTCCAGCTGCGCGCTCTCGCTGCCGCTGTTGACGAGGGCTGTGATTGATGCTGTGTTGGGAGCAGGCAGCCGTCAGCCGGTGACGCGCTGACCTTTCCCTGACGGGCTGAGCGGCTCTAATGATCTTGATGGAGCTGGCGATTTGTATATTGGGTTTGATGTACAAGGCTTGACACGGCACAGAGAAATGGGACTGGGGTATGACTGACAGCGCTTTCCCATTAAGGATGGTGAGGCACACTGATTTCTTTCAGTGCGAGTGTTTTGCGGAATTGTATTGTAGCAGAGAAGTTTTGCTGTTCAATATCTTCCTTTATATAGCTTCCAAGCAGTTAAATAAAAGATGAGTGAGGTAACTTGCAGGCCAGAAGGCTTATCACAAAAAAGGCTGTTCAAATTACACACTTAGATTAATATTTAGTGAATTATTTTTACCCTGACTTTAATATTGAGGCTCCTTAGGCAGATAAAACGATGCCGTAGCTTGCGTCCGGGACTATTTTTTTTTAATTCAGCTGTATAAAATTTCAAAACCTTGACTTCTTGCAGGCAACATTAAAACCTTTTAATATCCATGAGTTGAGCTTTGTATAAATCATACCCTGGTTGGCACATCTCATGGGTGCTCGTGGCAAGAGTAATGAATTTCATGGTTTGTTATGAGCTACTAAAACCAACACAAACACAGAAAGCTCATTGTAATCTCAGCGTATCATTCAAGGAAGCAATTTATGCTTAAGTATGAACAAATGTCAAGCCACGATAACAAATTGTTATTACTAATTGAAACAAAGGGAAGAATAACAAACCTGTCTTGTCATTTATGTGCAGTGCCAGGCTGTCTTGGGGACACTGGAGGTCCATCCAGCTTCACAGCCTGAGAGCAAACCTCACCATAGCTGAAGACGCGTTGACCTGCTCTGTGCACTCCAGGCAGGGCACAGGGCCATCATCCTAGAAGAACTGGAGCTGGGAAACCACCTAGGCTTAAATCGAGATGACGCTTCTCATAATTTTATCGTTCTGTTACATTTTTTATTTAAAATCAAGGTTAGCTGGGTTGTAGAAGCCTTGTAATGGGTGGAGTTTGGGGTGGACCAAAACCACACATGCCAGTTTATCTGATGCACTAGCTGGTTTTATATCATCCAGGTCTACTTCATGCTCTCAGGTATAAAATTAAAATCTATTTTGGCATCTTTTTTCCCACTGAGCAGTTAGAAGGTGGGGAGCCAGATGCGTTCCTGACCATTGCCCATATCCCTGTGTTTGCAAATACACTGGGAAATTAAAGACTTGAAGGCATCATGAGAGCCCATTTCTGTTCATGACCCAACATGCATTATTTCCTCCCAGACATGGTATGGGAGTGTAGGGTGGATCCAAAAACGCACTGGATTTACCACCTCCACATGCACTTAACAGAGCTTGGAAACAAGCAGCAAATAGGTCTTTTCCCTTAGTTGGCGAAGAGCAGGCAGCCATGTCTCTCCTGAGCAGGAGCAGGAACATGGCCATCTTAAACCATCAGTGATTTCTGAGGAGTTTGGATGGAGGTCCGCCAGGACCTGCCTGCAGTGCATGGCTTGGAGCAGGGACTTGTGCGGTGCCTGGCAAGGGAAGCACCAAAATCATAGAATCATGGAATGGTTTGGGTTGGAAGGGACCTTTAAAGCTCATCTAGTCCAGCCTCCCTGAAGTAAGAAGGGACATCTTCAACTAGAGCAGGTTGCTCAGAGCCCTGTCCAACCTGACCTGAAATGTTTCCAAGGGTGGGGCTTCTACCACCTCTCTGGGCAACCTGGGCCAGTGTCTCACCACCTTCATTGTAAAAAATGTCTTCCTTATATCTGCTCTAATTGTCCCCTCTTTTAGTTTAAAACTGTTAATGCCTTGTTCTGTTGCAACAGGCCCTGGTAAAAAGGCTGTCCCCATCTTTCTCATAAGCTTCATCCAGCCCTGCTGGCAGGAGGTAAAAACCAGACTTGTGTCACTTGGCCAGGACTCCGGGCTGGCTTGAGACACCTCTGAGCATGGAGGTGGTCAAGCACCATGCCTCAGTTCCCCAGCTTTCCTGGGGGGTGGTGCATGGCTGGTGCAGAGGAGAGCTTGGTGAGAAAAGGCAAGAAATCCTCGGGGCATAACCAGTGACCCGAAACACCCTATTAGGCAGGTTTGAAGCCAAAAAATAAAATAAAACTCATCTAATGTGACAGCGACCCTGACAGCGTCAGGCAGCGAGAAGAGCGGCAGCGAGGGAGTCCTGAGCTGCTGCCAAGGCGCATGTTAATGCTGTCGTGCAGGGTTAGTTTGTTATCCTGCAAATACCTCTTCTGTTTTGTGTAAATGGAAAATTAATTTGTTGCTGATCAAAGGTTTAGATCTTTGGAAAACATACCACCAGATAAGCTGAAGATTTATGCGTTTCCTTCGTAAATTACTTTCAGTGAACACTTTAGTGTGCGTGGAAAGGCCCCAAGAAAAATACGTCATTAAAAAAAATAACTGTGTTGAGTTTATTTAGCTTAAATTACAATACAGTGCTTTAATGAGGCTTTTGTAGACATCATTAGGGACACTATTAAAAAGTCTTCAGATGAGAACACTATCAGGCTAGCAAAGGGGAAAAAACCACGTGAGCACCCGAATTGTTGTTCGCATTCGGATACAAATTTGATTTCAACATGGAAAGGTAAAAACCATAGTAGTGCCGAGTTAAAGCTGGAGGCTATGAAAAGCTGTGCTGTTGTTAAGCTCCCTAAAGCTTCTTGTGTTAAGGTGATTTAAAAAATAAAAAGAGAGAAAGAGATACAGTGGTTGCTGGAAACGCTGTCTGCAGCGTGCTCCACGGGTTGTGCCGGTCTGTGAGCTGGGGGTGCGTGGTGGGGACAGAGCGTGAGGGTCCTTTTGGGGTGCCTTGTCGTGGGGGGCGAAGGGGTGCAGGGCAGTGATGCTCGGTGACGTGTCAGGTCCTCTTGCAGTGTCACCCCTGTGTTTGGATGGTTCGGGGCTGCCAGAGGACATGGATGGCTCAGGATGTGCACACAGCCCCAGCCTGTACACCGGAGGATGCTGGTGAGGATCAGGCCTGCCTCGCTGGGTGAATTGGTAGGAAATACAGAAAATTGCCTCTACAATCAACCGCAGTGCATATGGGCTGTACCTCCCTGTCTGTGTCAGCTGCTGCTGGGCTCAGTGGTGTTTCAAAAACTAAATTCCTCCTTGCAGACTGACAGCACGGATCCTTACCCGTTGCTCTGCTGAAAATGAGAGGAACGCAGCAGCGGTGACAGCAGGAGGACCAGGTCTGCCTCACGTGGTCTCAGACAGGAACCATGTGAAGGTACAAATGACAGCCCTTGGGAAAAGTGGAGGAGGCCAAGTTTGGGGGATTAATGATCTGCATCTGATGTTGGTCTCTCTGCTGCTTACTCCATTCCGTTTTTCTTTGAGATAAGACATCCCCACTTCTGGTGTTCAGAGGTATGGGGAGGATCTGCTGCCTGGCTTAGAATAAAAAAAATGAGAAGAAAAAAGAGAGAGCTCCAGCTAATTTAAAGTCCTGACCTGTATATCGTGACTTGGGTTCTCCTAGGAGCTTTCCCCATACCTTGGGCACATCTCTGTGTCCCCTGAAAAGCCAGGCGTTTGGCCAGGTTGAGTGTAGCTGGACCCTGCCACGTAAGGTCTTCTCTCTTCCCTGCTCGCAGCTAACAGCTTTTTGCAGTCACCTTGCCATTCCCCTCCGGTGTTTGCAAAGCCGTGGCCTCTCCAGCCTCTTGCTCTGCAGCTTATCACTGCCCCATGGCCCTGGGAGCACAGCTCCAGCTGTCCCCAGCCTGGGGACCGCACTGGCCACAGCCTGTCCTGGCACTGAGAGCGCTGGCTCGGCGAGCAGAGATTGCGCTGCAAATTACAGGGGCGAGCGTGGGAACGGAGGGGAAAAAAAAACCCACAGTGAGTATCCAATTCTGCATTTCTGTGGGTAGAAAGAGTGATGGGAAAGTAATCTGTTATTGTGCCGGTTGCTGTGAGCCACGATAGGCTTGGTGGTGGAGAGGGGACCTGCCATCCCATGGATCCCGGACAGGCTGGTGGTGCACACAACACAGAGGACAGCCTTCATCCCCGTGGGCAGCATTTTGGGACAGAGGAGGCTGGAGCCCCTGTGACATCTCCAGGTAGCAGTGCTGCGCGCTGCCCTGGCACGCTGCAGCAGAGGATGCTCGCTAAGTAATTCAGAAAGGCAACTTGATCTGACATCCATCAGGTTAGTACCCTAGTGACCTTGAGGACACCAGTCTGCTGTTGCTGCACATGGCCATGCCGTGTAGCTCATTGTCATCGGGAGAGTCAACAGTGTCCCGTGGAGCATTGATTGACAGCCGATCGATACACCAAGGTGATAAAATACAGCATTTATGAAACATGGCCTCTTACAATGATTAGTTAAATTAGCTGTAGGGATGAGTTTGTGCCAATGGCAGAAAGTTTAAAGTTGACTGGGTTTGGGTCTTTGTCTTTAAACCTAACAGGAAAAGGCAAAAAGATGTGGCTACACTTAAAAGCAGAGTTGTCCATCTCGCACCTCTGCACCTGCACGGGGTTTCCTGCTCTTTCTTTATTTCAACAACTAAGGTTTTACTTCTGGTTGCTTGCTTCTTTGCCGACAGTTGTCAGCACCCATCCTTGTAATGGTGCAAGTCCTTCATGTGACCTTTGATGTGCTCCGCCAGCTCAGTGTTCTCCTTGCTACTTAATGAAACACCCATTTCACCTGCATAATGTGCAGAATCTGTCAAGAAATCTTGCGTGCCTTCTGGAGTTTTTCCAACACATGACCTTTTCACAAGCCTTGTGGTAGGTAACGGTAATACGGAGCAATTGCCAACAAACAAGCAGCTTTCAGAGCAGGAAGGCTTATTTTCATGTTCCTCAGACAGTTGTGTCCCCAAATTTGGCAGCTTCTAATCTGATTTCTTGTCTCAGAAAAGCCTGTTTTTGTGGATATTTAGGTTTGCAAGTATTGGAACAAGAAGACTGCCAGGAACGATGATGGTTATACATGCTGTTTGGAGACACAAGGCTCCTCTCATAGCTAGCCATGCAGCTGACATGTCAAGTGTTGGTCTAATTGATCTTTTAGATCAGCTCATGATTCTCACTCCTATTTTATCTTTGTGGATCAACTTAAAAGTTTGCAATTTCTGGTGTGAACCCTTTCTTGGAGATGATCTAGTTGGCCAAGACAGCCGAGCAGAACTCACCTTTGCTGTAGGACGTTTGGTTGTGTGGGGATGACACCGCCATCCACCCTGTGGTGGGATCCTGTCAGACTGGTGCTGGCTGATTGAAGCTGCAGTAGATGGAGTTACATGGAGCACGTCGTACAAGAAGCGTGGTTGGACACTCAGGCTTCTTCCCTGCCAACCTTTCCCCGAAGCGTGTGGCCAGCTGGTGGTCCTGCTCAAGTGGCACTTGGAACAAAATTCAACATTTTGCTCCCAAGTGTTTATAGATAAAGGGCCTTTGCTCCTTGAAAGTTAATGCAGATAAAGTCAGGTGTTTAACTCGTGTTCAGTGAACATGAGTGTCTACAGAACCTGCCACATGGAGCGGTGCGTCTTCCTTGTGCCGGTTGTAGCCCCTAGTCGCTGCTCTGTGCTTTTAGCAATACATTTCCAGGGAAGATTATTATAGTAAACACGAGTAATTTCTGCTCTACAGCATTTCTGCTCAACATTATCATTTTATAAGCAGGCTTCTTTATTTGCTTTTGCCCGATTCAGTTTTGTCTCATTTCCTTTGTATTGTAGTTAACATGTTCTGAATTTAAGAGGGAAGATGCAACATCTCAGGGCTGTGGCACATTAGCCGTAGAGAGGCGAGCTGACAGCCTGCTCGCAGCGCTGGTGCAAGCTGAAAGGGGCAGAATGTGCCAGATTAGGAAGCTGAAGGGTCAGGGGAGGTTTTTTCCTACAAGTTCTGTTGCTCTGTGTAGTTGGAGGGGACCCACCTGAGCGCCGCAGCCATCCCCATGGAAGGAAGGTCTGACCCAGCTGCATGCAGTAACAGGGTCAGTGCTCAACTCTTGAACTTGCAGCTGGAGAGTTAAGTAAAAACAAAAAAAAAAGAAGAGGGGAAAATTTAAAAAAAAAAAAATAACTGGAAACGCTCAGATATATTTCATCAATAGTGCTGAATATTTTCTTTTGTCTGAAGTTGTCTGAGAGATGAGGTCTCTGCACGTTCTCAGTCCAGCTTGGCTGGGGTAAGCTGGGGTGGCTCCAAGGGAGAGCTGGGCTGGTTTGTCCCAGCTGAAGATCTCGCCCTTGAGATTTTGAGTGTAATTCCATATAATGAAACCTAATTTATGAGCCTTAATAATAATAATTTAAGGCATTTGAGACTGCAGAAAGACGCGCAGCTGTAGTTCCTGCATCCTTCTGTGTTCTGTAAACAGAGCTAATATTGCCAAAATCAAGGGCTCTGAAATCTGGAGCCAGACCCCAAAAGTCAGGAGCGTGCTCCAAAAGCCCTACGCGTTGGGCAAGTTTTATTTGCTTTCTGTGTTTTTCTGAGTCCACAGAAACTAGTTTTTTTGTATTTCACTCGCTTTTTGCAAATGTAAAAGCTAAGAAGTACGCTCTCCTCCAGTTGACTTGAATTAGAGATTCAATTGTGACCACCTAATTCCCAAGCAACAGGCTTTAAGAGCAGCAGAAGAGATTTGGCAGCACAGCTCCTTCTCTGCATTTTCTTTTCTTTTCCAAGGGGAGGGGAACACGGGGGAGGGAGGCTTTGGCATCCCTGTTGGGGTGGTGTATTCCTGGGGCTCACAGTGCTCACCTGAGATATGCATAAGAGGTACGAACCGTGAGTCTCTTGGAGCCATGTGAAAGAAATGTATTAAAATATGCGGTAACCAAAATGCCACGCTAATAACTTGTATTTCCCAGAATATTTAGCCCTGCTGGTGCACAAACATGCCGCATCTAAAAACCAGTGGGGAATCACAGCAAATGACTGCAGAAAATAATTAAGAGGGCATTGAAAGCCAGGAGAAAAATGATACGTTGCTCCGAGCCAGCGGATCACTGCTTTAATAGCCTGCTTACCTAAGAAGCGGTGCCTTAAGTTTGACAGCAAGTTGAGATTCGGTCAGCATCAAATAAGATGATAGCTGGGGAAGGATAATTAGTGTCTTCACACCATTCAATTTGGGCTGCTGGTGCGGTGCCAACTCTTTGAAACGTGCACATGTGAGCCAGCAAGAAGGATTTATTTTTTTTTTCCTTCCTCTCCCTTCCCCTAAGCAGCCTGCAGGATTTATTGATTTCTATGAGCGGGCTGATTTCCATGTAAATAAATGGGAGGGTGGCCGGGCAGCGGCGCGCGGTCCGGATGCGGTGACTTTGGCTTGCTGACATCATTGCTCATTAGCATGCAGGAGAGGAGAGCAATGCAACAGCAGAGCCCCGCGTCGCTCCCGCGCCGGCAATTATTCTCCACGGGCTGCATCTCTCCTCGTTAATGCCTTGCGCTCGGAGAGCAAATTGGACATTCTCTTGCCACCTCGAAGGGTCATTTAGCGAAAGGCCGGCTGGAGGGGGGAGCTGCTGGATTCACTTGGATTGGGAGCAGAGAGAGGGGGCACCCTCTGGAGCTGGATTTCAGAGCGAGGCAATTTAAGGGAAAGCTTAAGACGCGGGGCAGGAATGGCACGTTCTTCCACGGCAGGTTTCCTCTGGAGACGTGCCGCGGTCGGTGCGTGTCTCCTCTGAAAGGCTCCGACAAAAGCCCGTCTGGCGGCGGTGTGTCGGGGCGGTGGGCTGCGCTGGGAGAGCCGCGGGATGCTTGATGGCACTGCGGTGCTTGGGCTGGTCCTGGGCGCATCCCGCCACCCCAAAGGCAACTGGCACGACTAGGACGGCTGGGCAACCCACTGGAATTTTCCCTCCTGCGCTGTCGCTGGGAACAGGTAAGGAACTGCCTTTTGCTGGCGACTTCAAAGTTGTCGTGGATTTTTAGAAGGGGTAGAAAGTAGGAGAGAGGAGGAGGGGGAGAAATAAGCATCGTCGTTCTGTGCTGCGCAGAGCTGCGTGCTAACTTTGCTCAGCGTGCTGTTGGTGGTGATCTGTGAGCGGGCTGCGCTTTTTTCCCAGCCTTTGCTGTTGTTTATGGGTGTAAAAGGTTAATTGTTAAATTGCATTTCTGCAGCTGCAGGAAATCGAGGAGAAACGCTGATGCCATCATAGTGGATTTTTCATTTTTAAAATAATCAGGAAGGCTCAGCTGGCTCTAAATACGAATAATATTAAAAAATCCCCATCTCTCAGTGTTAATTTTATTGCTCTGGTAAATGCATCTTCTGGGAGCCTGGGTTCTTTTAGCATTTTCTGAGCAGACTGCGTGCAGGCTGGTGTTGTGGCTGAGGACATCAGTGTTCAGATGTTTATTGTGCTTGTTTTGCCTTCCTGAAGATAGAGAGTTTTAAAGTAATGGTCTTTCTATGTCCCTCTTTTTCATGCCAGAATGCTTAACTATAAACTAACCTAGATCTGCAACCTGGGGGTTATGTTTTTCAGTGCAATCTTTTCAAGCCTAATTTCCTTTTTCTCCTGTTCCTTGAAGGAACACTTTAACCAGATGTGACATAGACATGACCTGCGACCGTAGAAAGATTGTAATCCAGTTATTCTTTGTTTTGTAGTCATGATTCCTTGGCGGTGCTAAACACTGATTGAGTCTTTTGGAGCCGTTGAGGATTAGCGCTGGACAGAATAATGCCAAAATAATTATTCGCACCAGATGCAGTGTCATCCTTTCAGTTTTAGCTCTCTTATCTTGTAACTTATCTGACTTATTTTTATTCAGCGATTATTTCACCTACTGTGGGAGCACTTACATGTCTCACATCACTGCGCCGTATTTATAAGGATGCCAGCTTGAGCCTGCGATAAAGATTTGTAAAGTAAAACTGTCTGCAGCTAACAAGATTATATTTTGCTTCGTATTTTAATCTTCTCCCATTGCGTGTTTTCTACCAGCCAGATTCAGCTTAACAAAATGACCCAGCCTTGCGCACTTGCCGTTGGCAGGCTTGCTCGGGCTTAGCCGGCACACACACAGATCAGGCTGGCAGTGATTGCTTCTGCAAGCGGGTCAGTATTGCCTGTCTCAGGGGACGTCGTCTAAGCCTTAACTTTTGAAATAATTACAGTTTTCAGCCTAGCTCATCCTGCTTCCGAGCATTTCGCCTATCGGCCAGGTTTTTTCATTCAGGAGGTATGGCCTGGGAGATGCTCCAATGGCAGGATGTTTACTGCTTCCCGTGGTTTTTGCTTTTCATGCTGCAAATGCAAACTGGTGAAGTCTGTTAAAATAGCATGTACAGCCCTGGGGCGGATCGCTGGGAACCTGCTTGGCTTAGCCTGACTGATGTTGGAGAGATGGGCTGCAAGCCTGGAACAGGGTGGTGGAAAGAGAGGGGCAAGAAGATAGATACTGTCAGTGAAGAGACCAGGATTGCACAAACTTGAGAAGACAGTGAGGACCCACATGCTGAACGGAGCCAGGCTTCTTTGTGGAGAGCTGGTTTTGGGTCCAGAGGGAGAGAGCCTCTTCTGCTCCATCCCTGCTGGCCGGGGACCCTGCTGGGCTCTCAGGGCCTTGAGATTGTCCTGCCACTGGGGACACCAGACCCCTCTCAGTGTTCACAGCTCCTGGGTCTGCCCATGTGGCTCCCTCTGCCTTCCAAAATCATGAGATTGGCTTCAGCATTGTTTGCCCACCAGCTTCAGGGTTGTTACTGCTGTTATTGACCCTGTTCTTCTCTTCAACATGGACACTAGTGGTTTGCATTTCTTCTCCATGACTAGGGAAAAATATGTGGTTGTTACTCTTTCTATGTGCTAAGAGCTAGACCTTCAAGAGGGAATAAAAACCAACAAACCCTAACATAAATATGTTCAGATGAGTGGTAAGCCTGTGAGCTGGCAGGCTGCCTCCATCATCTTGGATGTGACAGAGCAGCCTGTTGGACATCTTTTCTCCTGGTAGCATGGCTGGGCAACAGGCTGGGGCTCATGGCACCATATTTTTCCTCTTCTCTCTCTGCCCCTTGCTTGATCTGCAGCTCACACGGGTATAGCACTTTTCCCACCTCTGTCTAACCTCTATTATGAAAGAAAAATATTACATCTTCTGCAAAACATCTTGAGAGCTCCAAAGAGAGATTCTTCTGAGATCTGCTGAGTTATTAATATCCCTTAATTTAAACATCTCATCTTTATGCATCAGAGTTTTCATGGTTTGTGTCAGGGGTTGCAGCTCATGGGAGCAGCCTGGCAGTGTGGTTCAGGTCAGGAGGATGTTTAAACACCCTGAGGCTCTTACCCAGCTCACGAGGAGAAACCAGAGCCTGAGCTGTGTTCACTGTGGAGCGCTGAGGTACACCTGGGCTTCCTAAAATGACCTGTGATGCACCCCAGCTCCCCCAGTGTGATTTAGCCACAGGTTGGAAAGGTTGATCACATTTGAATTCATCCTGGCGTGTTGCTGAGAGTTCTGGCCACAGTTTTGGGCTGTGGTCCTGGTTCCTTGTTTGCCTAAGAGGGCACCAAGACAGCTCAGACGGGGGATTTGGGGTTTTGTACATTGTGTCATGTTTTGTCCTAGTATCTTGGTCTGTCAGAGCACAGCCTTGTGCACTGAGGGTTGTTGTCTGTCACGTGCCCAAGACCATAGACAGTGGAACTGGAAGTGGCCCCGAGACTGCCCCGGGCTGTGCTGCCGGGAAGCAGTGGTGTGGGGACAGGGCGATGGGGATCTACAAGCAGATATTCCACCCACTTCCCGAATTGATGGTCCTGATTCACCATGAAGGCAGACCAACTGGAAAATCCATGGAGACTGCTTTTGCTTCTATTTGGCTGCAGCTGGCAATGCTGGAGATAGGGTGGGGTTTTTTCATCTTTTTCTTAATGAAGCAAGAATAACTTTTGCAGTGGAAAAGTATTTTTACATAGTCTTAAAAATGAAATTAGTCTCCAGCCTGAGACTGAGCATGGACAACTGCAGCCAGACAGGAGAATTTTTCCAGGAGTGGAAATGGGGTTTGTAATAAAAGCTTCAGTGCCACCCTGGATACCTTTGCGATTGCTGCTGTTGGCACTGCAGAGGTCAGAGGGGATTTAAAGTAAAGCAACACTGAAAATGTGACTTGCCTCGAGCAAATCAAGTGGGTAGAGAAGAGAGGATGGATGGGGGAAGATGGAGAAGAGTCCAACTTGCGATTCTTCCATCCTCTCATTGTTTCCACACATACTTCAGGCCTTTCTGGAGATGTGTGGCTGCATGTCCTCCCCTAAGGCCACTGAAGTCTGGGGGAGCTGCATCTATAGGAGTAGTTTGGTTGCTGGATTATTTCTTCCTTTAGTTTCCTGGCATTACTATGCTAGCTGTTCTGTTGCTACCACCTGAAGCTGATCATCTAAGCCCACTGTTCCTGCAGCATCTTGGGTCAAGTGAGCATTGCCCGCCCTTGGCTGCCCTTGAAGGCCAGAAGGGCACCTTGTCCTCAGAGTTAGAATTGCTGCTGTTGTAAATGCCCGTGTCTAATTCCCCTCCTTCAGCCTCCCGTTCCCTAGATGCCCTAGATAAAAGCTTTTTGTTTGGAACACAAAAGTTTGGGGCTCCTCTGATGAAGCTGATGTTTGGGGAGTTGATGGGAAAGCCACGGCTGGGTGCTGCCTGTGGGTACTCCCATGTCTCAGCTTCCCCAGCTGTGGAATGGAAGAGTGGTGCATGTACTGGAGAAGAGCTGCTGGGCTTTCCCTGTGGCACTGAAGGACTGTGTTAATTTTTCAGTTTAGATAAATGTTTTCCCTGACTGGGAGGTCTGGAAAAATGGGTCTGTGTAGCTGGAGCTTGCGTAGGGTGGGAAGATGCCTCATTAGCTCTCAAATGAGGGGAGGAGATAACAGGCAGGCATATTAAGACACCCTTGTTAAGAGACCCAGGGGTCACATGAGCTGCCCCAAATCCTCAGCCTCTCCCATCTCCAAGAAGTCTTGAGATTTACTGACTGATGACCCAAAAGCCTCGTTGCAATCAGAATGATGGCACAATGCTGGAAAAAAAATCAGGCTGCCGTATACATCTTAAGCCAAGCAGGAAGGGAATTGCCTCTTTGCGTTTACAGACCCCATCCGAGCCAAGCACACAATTGCTTTTTGAGGGATTCCAGGTCTTGCATGTTAATGTGTGCACAAATGCATGCAAATCCTTTATTACGGAGCACACCAGGGGCATCGCGTGGCCCGGTGCGGGCCGTGGCATTTCTGCTCCCCGCATTGTCTGGAGACGGAGCTGCTCCTCGATACAGCCCGTTTATTTCCATCCCAGAAGAAACAAGTGAGAAGCAGAGATAAGCAGCGTCAGGGGGGTGATAAGGGCTGTTTGCTGAGCTCCTTCTTTGTCCAAGAGGATTTTTAACATTTCTGCCATGATTTTGAACTCTGCCTTCATTCTTGCTGTTGCCAGGAGGGGTCTGGGCTCTTGTGCTGCCCTTTCTCAAAATATCTGCAGTGCCCAGCCTGGGCACTGGTGGTGCTTTGCTGGTGTTTGCTGTGCTAGGTCCTGCGTGCCTACCCAGCCAAGCTGGCAACCACGGCTAGAAGAGAACATCCCTGTGGCCGGGAGCTTTTCCTGCAGGCAGGGCTCTGCTGCCCTCAACCCCAGGGCAGTCCAGTCCTGCCCGCACTGCCCCAGACCCCAACGCTTGCAGGCTGTTTGCTGGGAGACACCAGCTTGGCTGGCTCCTTTGCTGGAGCTACAGACCAGTTGCAAGGACCCACTTTGCCTTGGCTTCAGGCCAGCCCTGGTCTCATCTTTCCTGGCTTTTTAGCTCTGCTTGTGCTTTCCCGTTTCGGAGTCCTTGCTGTTTTTTCACAGCAGGGATACCTCAGCTCTCTTCAGAAAGCTGGGGCACGCTTGTGGCTCTCTCCAGAGCCTCTTGCATGGCACTAGTGTTTTCAGCTCAGTTTAACTTATTGTTGGGGCTGTTGCTATGATAAAAGGGCTGCGGGAGGCTCCAGTGATGGCAGAGGCTGTGCTTTGCTAACCGTGGTGTACAACAAGAGACTGCCTCGTCCCAGAGACCTCGCAGGTCAATTGGGCTCATTTTGAGCTGTATGTGGGTGGACCTGGGCTGGAAGCGTGCTTCTGCATCCCAAGCGAGGGGGACTCGGGAGCCAGGTTCTCCGCTTGCTGTGTTGGGCTCTGATTGTTGCAGATTCCCCTTGTGGGCCTGTTTTCGTCCATAGAGAGAAGAGGGCTGGTGTGAGATGGTGGATCCGGTTTGCACCGTCCCCCTGCACCAGTGGATGGGTGGGGATGTAACTGGGGATGAGGATTAGAGCTTCCTCTGAGGACAGAACCAGCTGTCGTGCCAAGAGCACCACGTAAAAGCAGCCATTGCAAAATAAAATACATCCATCTTGTAACTTCATCACGTGGAGCGCTGGCCTTGAGTAGAACAAATTTTTCAATCTGTTTTTGAGCCGTTGCTTCTTTGTAGCATGTGAAGCCAATTCAAGGCAGGCTTCTTTCCAGCTAAATCTGACACCAGGAAATGTTCTTTTTCTCCCCATTTGTTTCCCGCCATCCTGGCCCCGCTGCAGGGCGGCTCCGTGCACAGCTCCGTGCCGAGCAGCCCTGCCGGGTGCTCCCCGGCCCGTGCCTCCTGTAGCAGCACGGCTGCTGGCCGGCTCCCTCTCTTCTTTCCTCTCCGTCCACAAGCTACAGCTGCTTAACAGCTCCTTTATTTACCCTCCATGCCTGAAGCTGGTCGTGCTGTCAGGTCTCCTCACTTCACTGGGAAACACAACGTCACAGGGTTTTTCCTCGCCAGCCCTCAGCTCTTGGAGTCAAGTGATGCTCTAGGATGTCCCCAGCTGCAACAGCCCCGAAATGTCTCCAACCCTGTGTCCTCCCAATGCTAGAGACCTCTCTTAATCAGCAGAGCAGGTACTTTTCCTGAGAGGGGCTTGCAGACCCTCCGCTGGGAGGAGAGCAAGACACAAAGGCCTGGGAATTAAGACAGCATTTCCAGAGAGTGATCAGTGTTAGTTTCTTGTTCCTTAAAAAAACCCAAACCTGCCCACACTCTTCTCAAGTTGTGTGGGTCTCCTTGGCGGCACAGGCAGCAGGAGTCATTGCTGAAGCTTCGGTGGTGGTTAGGGGAGGCTTGTGTCTGTTTCCCTTTGCAGGACGTGCCACCCCACCTGGGCTGCGGCACCCTTTCTATGGTCAGGTATGCGGCACGCCGATGCGCTGAGCATCTCCAGGCTCCTCCGCTTTTCCCACATTAATGCCTAACGAGTTGTTGGTGGCAGGAGCAGCTAGGCAGGCTGCTGGCTGTGGCCCTGCTCCTCTCCAGCACCCAGCAGTTCCCCACCATAGCATGAGCACCAACGGCACGTTGTCACCCTGGTCACTGTGCGTGCGGTCGAGTGCTGGCACGTGCATCGTCTCACTTTGTGCCACTCCACTTTGAGTGCGATGAGGGGATACTGCTTTTTCAATTTCATCTCACATTTGAAATGTACATTTTTATATTAAGTTTTTACTATGGGGAATTATTTTTAATTATAGCGAGCTGGAAGATGATAAAATGTAGTTGAGTAAGTGAGACCTATGTGAAGAAGTCATGGAAACCATATCATAGGAGTGGAAAGATACTCCTAGGACACCCAGTATTGTTCCCATGAAACAACATGTCCTAATGCAAAGAAAATAATTGTAATTAAAGCTGTTAATCTTCCACTTTTAATGAGGGGAAAGGAAGAAAACTGAATATCTCAGGGGCAAGATCTTGAAGTATGTACCGTTTGTCCAGGGAGGTAGCAGAAACCCCATGCGTGGAGATGCTCATTTTTTAATGGTGCAGTTTTTATAGAGCCCGTTGTGCTGGCCTGAGGACATCAGTGATGAATAGAAAGACTACCAGTGTCCTTTTCATCCTTGGCTTTTCTGACCAGGAGAAGTCACCCGCTGGCAGTCCCCACTTGCCTGGGATGAGGCAGGAGTGAGGCTGGGTGTAAGTCAGCTTCCCAACCTGCTCCTCATGCTCCCAGCTGTATGTGGTGTGAGCTGCAGGATGGTGGTTGCGTGGAGTGACCTGTGGGGTCTAATAATCATGCATCTCACTTATTAACTCTTTGGCACTGTTATTTAAAGTCCTCATGACGGCCTGATTTATCTCATTTATTAAAAGCCGAGACCTGTGATGCTCTCCTGCCATCCTCCATCTCCTGGAGGGGATGTGTCTGGAGCAGGGAGGAGGGCAGACACACGCAGGCTGGCTTTTTCCCCATCACAACATTCGTGCTCCCAGTATTTCTGCTATCTGAGCGTGGATTGTTGGGTTTGTCTCGCTTTGAAGCTTGTGATTAATATGCTGAAAAATAAAATCTGGCTAAGAAGTCCTAAACTCGATGTTAGAATAACTGTCTCCGATGCTGAATCTGGGGCTTGGGAGCTATTAATTATTCTTAGCATCTTGTTGCATATTGAGCTGCTTCTAATCATATCGTGAAATGAGATGGAAACGGCAAGGAAAGCAGTGGCTTTGCTGAGGCAGAGCACCTTTCCACAGGAGCTGATTAATTAAAATATTCACTTGAAATGGTGCCTTGATTATTTTTTAAGGTAACAGCCGGAGGCGATGCCGAGACTCTCCGACTGGACGCAAACCAGACGCCGGGGGTGCGTGGGGGTTGCTGTGTGGTTTAGATCTGATGAAAGGCAGGAAATGGGAAAATCTGGCAAATCTCCCTGGCTTGACTTAACGGAGCCTCTTGACTTTTGCTAGAGTGCATTTTTTGTGCTGTAATGGCCAAGTGGAAATTCAGACTCGAATCTGGATGCGAGCAGTGGTATGCTTCGCTGGCTTGTGCACAGTGGTGAAAAAGAAAGAAAGGTGTTTGAAAATTAAAAGCGCTGGCTTTAACTGTCCCGACCCTCTAAATTTCTTTGCTTTCCCTTAGAGCAGAGAAACCTGCAATGGCAACGGTGACTTCTCCCTTGCCTTTTGTGTGGTACCTTATTATTTCTGAGATGTCTCCCTTCTGCTACCTGAGTGAAACCGTATCTCATTCCTCAGAAGTCAATGGCGTTTCATTGGCGCAAATTAATTCAGAATCCTGCATGGTTACTTTAAAATAGATACGATTGACCCATAGGGTGGAAGAGCATTTCATTTGCAGAAATATAAACCGAGTTATCAGCGTTCCCTTTAATCTCTTTTTAAGGGGCTGGGGCTGTTTTCAGCCAGGTTAGTCCATCACTGTTACCCCTGGTGAAGGGGTGCCATGTCCTAGCAGCCCTGCAGATAAATGCTCACGTTCAAGCCCATGAAGAAAATCTCCACAGACCACCAGCTGCAGGAGCAGACCCTTAAAAGAAATGTTAAGAAGGGGTATTTGCAGTGAATTAAGCTAATGGCTGTTAAATTGCAACCTGTGGGCTGTTCTTTCAGTTCTTGTGCTTTCCCCCCGCCCAGCTCACGGGCAGCGTGCGAGCTGGCGTGCCGCTGAGCCGCGGCACGTGCTGTCGAGCTGGGCGGTTACGATGCCGTTATAGCGTGACTGGGGTTTTCGTAGCCTCCCTTAATTTAGTTTAGCTTTTTATGTTCAGACTATAATCAATTTTTATGCTACTCTAATAAGCAAATTTATGCTATCAGCATCCTAAAGGGACTTGTCATTCACAGCTTCCCAGTCAATCCACCATTTTCTGTATTAGCCAAGTGCTCAGCTGCCCTAAATTCGATAACTGCTCTGCAATTACTGGCTGGCACGCCGATCCGCACCAGGCGGGCACGTGGCCCTTGCCTGGGCTGGCCCCTGGAAATGCTCCTCGCAGTGCACTAAAGGGACAAGTAATTACATCTCCCCAAACATTGGGCAGTGTGGCTCGGCTTGATTGCCAAGTGTTGTTACAGCAAATATGGACTTTTATTTCCTCCTTGTGAAAGAGACAAATCCTGTGATAGAAAATGCCTGAGCATAAAAAAGGGTTGAGTTTAGTATCTGCAGACCAGCTACTGGCAGGAATCACTCTGTCTGCTGATTTAAAGTGCAACTCACCGGGGCATCTCCTCTTTCTCCTCTCTCCTCACCTTGCAGGAAGATTTGCCTTCACTGTAAGTGCTCCCAGGAAGAGCACATCGTAACAGTTATGCCTCTGGAGATGGAGAAGACCGTCACGAAGCTCATGTTTGACTTCCAGAGGAACTCGACATCTGATGACGACTCGGGCTGTGCCTTGGAAGAGTATGCATGGGTCCCCCCCGGCCTGAAGCCTGAGCAGGTAACGATGACGTTACCCAGTTACCAGAAATGAAATGTTTTAACATGCTTTTTAGAAATAGTTGCCCTGATTTTTCTTCTAGAGGTGTGAGCGCTTGTTGCATGTGGCTGTTTCTGGGTGTACTGTAGAGAGTTGCAGAGGCAGGTCTGATCTGAATGCACAAATGAAACAAAATAGAGATGAGATGAGATCCTTGCGAGACTTGTGGGTTTTCTCATGTGTAGATGTAATTGGGGGGGGGGAACAAAATACTTTCAGGATGGGGTTTGTTGTGGTGGTGCAAGGGAAGAGATACAGACGTGGGAGAGAAAAGTGGTGGGACTCCAGTGTTCTCTGGGGACTCTGTGCTCGTGTTCTGCCCTTCTGGACCACTCTTATCTCCGGTAAGTCCAGGGCAGACAGTCAAAGCTGGTCGATGTCTCTGAAAAACAGGCCAAAGTCTCTGGGGTTGGGTTTTTCAAGCATGGTGTTTGTGCCTTAGTGGAAGGAATGGTTCAAATGAAGTTCAAGTCCCTCGGTACAGGAATTGAGTGGGATGGATTAGACCTCATCATGCTGTCTGTGTGGAGCGCACATTGATTTCTGCTCCTTGCAGTTTACATGATTCGTTTGGTTTTTATGCTGATCTTCTATGTGTTCAACTCAGAACTTAATTGGCAGAGGAGATTGCAGAATGAGCTTAGCCTTGATAATTGCTATGGCAATCATTTTAAACTGTGTAAGGAGGCTGGGAGAGGGTGGAAGGCTTTCACGCATACTGTTGGAGCTTCTGTCCTTAAATACTGTGTTTTCCTGAGCTTTTATTCAGAAGGGCTTAGGCATTTCCTGAAATATTTTGGCACCACCCGTAGGCTGTAAATATTATCTATCTGATTAGAGAAAATCCAGTTGTTTGGTATTTTCTTTTTTCATCTTCTTGTCTTTACAAGCTTTGCTCAGTGCTTACTTGAAACTCCACATTACTGTGTGTTTCATTTGGTGCCATCCAACCAAGCAAATCAGGCAGCAACCTTGTCTTCTGTCACCTTCCTTATGTCAGAGGCTCCCTTTGTGCCTCCCAGGAGGTACACGACATGGTGCGTGGACAGATGCAGATGGTCCTGAAGTAGCTCTGCTGGCCCTTCATGCTGCGGGGACATGAACCAGTTGGGTTTTGGGAGTCCCATTGGAGGACCATACCCAAGCTGGTGCCACCTGCTCTCAGCACCGCCTTCTGTCCAGGCATGTCGGTGGCTTCTGGAGCCCAAGCTGGCCCCTGTCCCTGTAGCTTTGGCTGGAAATACAGACATTTTGTGACAGGTGGCACATGACTGGGTAGACGTGGTCTCTGATGAGTACAGCGTGGCGTGGACAGCAATTGAAACCTACTTCCAGCATGGTGGTAGCATATTCCAGAAGACCTGGATGCTTCTATGATCCCTCAGGTGGACTGTAAGGAATAGCTTGCCATCAGGGATTTTGGGGTGCTCAGGAGAAAATACAAGTCCGTTAGCTCTAGCAGTAGGTACTGGCATCTCATACATTACCCAGCTTAATGTATTTTTAGGTTCTTCCAGCATCTGTTTCTTGCAGAGGTCACAGTTCTTCTCATTATGAACCCCACTTTCTAATTAAGATCCTCTGTCTGCGTTACTGGGCCTTTTAGCAGATTTGCCACTTCAGACCTGTCTCTAATCACCATGGAGATAAGAACAGCCATAAGCAGAGCCAAAGACAGGCACTGAAATCCTTCCAGCGTAGCTCATCCACCAGCTCTTTCAGGACCTTTTACGCATCAGATGAGCCACTAAGGAGACAAAAGCGAGGTGTGACTTCTCAGGGCTGTGAAAGAGTGACGTTGCAGGGCTGGGGGTTATCCCTGGGTAAAGCCTGTGCAAGGCTGCAGAGAGACGTGTGGCTTTCTGGTCAGTGAGTCAGGTGTGCACACATGATGTGGAGCCTCTTGAAGGGTGATGTCTGTTGTGGAGCAGCTGGTGGGCTCCACTCTGGCTGAGGACACTGCCATCAAGCTGGGCTGAAAATACAGATTTGTAGGCAGTGATTTTTTCTCTGCCTTCGACTGTTTCACTGTCTTATTTCTTTGACATGAAACAGATGAAATGAAACAACTTTTTCTGCAATATCTACTTTATTAAAATGTCTATGCAGCATACAAGCTGGCGAGGTAAGTGGTCCCCTGAAAGACTAATGCAATGTTCTTATTATACTTGGACGACAGCCTTCCTACCTCGCTATTCTTGGGAGACAGTATTCACGTCTCACTCAACACAGCAATTTACAGGATTTCAGAGGAGGAAGTTGGCCAAAAAACATGACATTGGGTTTTGGCAGTTTCCGCAGGTCATTTTGGAGTTTGGAGAGTCCCTTCAATCCATAGCTTAAATTATTAAGTATAATCTAAAGGGAAATCGACTCAAACCCACAAGGTCTCGCTGGATTCAGGCATCAGCTGGTCTGTGGTACATGTCAACCATGTGAAAATCATGTTGGTTACTTAATGCCCACTACTGAAGAGAAAAAAAGCGTTGGTCCAGTGTGCACAGATATTGCACTGAAGAGCAGGGCTGGAAGTTATCCCTTAAAATATGGCTCATCAGCGTGCAGGACTACAAAGTGCTTTACACAACAGCCATAAATATTATGTATTTGTAAATATAATACAGGGTTGAAGATAGTAACATAAAAAGGTGTTACAATACCACCACATAAGGTATGGTAAAAATTCATCTGGAAAACTGGCTAAAATTTATGTCATTTCTGCTCAAGAAAGAGGAGTATGAACTGAAGACTGGAAAAGCTATTTCGCTGAGAAACCTAGAAGAGCTTGGTATGTTCAGCCTAGCAAATCAAAGGGTTATGATCACTCCCTATACATTAGAGGAGGAAGAGCAGTTATCCAAGCTCCAGCTTTGGCACAAGAACATAGCTCTAAACTGGCTCCAAATGCATTCAGGCAGGAAATTGGAAGGGGTTTCAAACCATTGGAGGTGTAAGGCTCAGCGGCACCCTGCCAACAGGGAGAGTTGACGGGTAAAAACCCAAGACTGAGCTCCCCAAATTACAACGTGATTAGAGAAAGTGGTTTATTGTAATAGCAGTCAGCTACACAGGATGGCCAAGGGGCTCCTGCAGGCTCTAATCCCATTTGGACTGGACCTCAAGTTGTCTTATGGCAGAAGAGGGACTTCTCATCTGGAAGATACAGATGCAAATGGGAATAGGAGAGGTGGCTGCACAGGAGGTGAGGCAGAAGCTTGGGATGTAGGCTTTTCTGCCTGCCATTTGATGGTCGGATAAAGAAATAAGCGTGAAAGTCCTGAAATGGGCAGACACCAATAGAAACGTGTCCTCGGCAAAGCAAAATCCCAGACCGGGCCTGGCTGCAAAGACCGGGGAAGGCAATTTCGGGAGCCACTTTGTCTGCTGGGGCTGGCAGTCCGACAGCTGATCCTCCTTGCACTGACATAAGTTTGAGGGCAGATGCTTAGCAGTAAGTACTTTCATGATGTGTTTTTCACATTTTTTAGGCAAGGCATGTGTAAATACATGTGAATGAGAAGTCCAAAGGGGTTATAACATGCCAGCTTAAATTTCTGAATACAAGGGATTTTAGAGGATTTCTGTCTTTATTGTGTCTCAATAATGGGAGCAGCTGGTTATGGGCACAGATTTCCAGTTAAACAAAAGATGGGGCTCTACTTCAGCTGCGGTGTGGCTTTCTATATGGCTCCGGCGTGCCAACATTCAAGACCCTTATATGTGCCATAAGAACTTAATTCCCTCTCAGTGTCAGCACAGTTGCTCTGACTAAGTCCCTTAAAAAGTTATGAAAATCTCATCTGAGCTAAAATTAGTAGCATGAAGGTTCAGAGGACCACTTTCATCTATTGCAGCCATTAGAGCTTGGACCTAGAGAGCTCTGAGGTGGTGTGAAACTCGTAGCTGTCACAGGGAATTTATTCAGGGGCTAATGTATGTGTTGATTCCTGTTCTGGATCTTTTGCAAGACCTATAGCAAGGGCTTGAGTTTTAAAACCTTCAAGCTTCGTCAGTTGCTGTTTGGGTCACAAAGTGAGGAAAGGAGAGCAGAGATGAACCTACACCAAACATGCATTTACACCTTACCTAAAGGTGTAAATGCCCCCACTTCCACCACCTTGGTGTGGTAGACAGTACATTATCTGGGCCAGTCATCTCTGGGGGATATGTGCCTCTCTTGTGCCTGTGTGTCACGGTCAAGTGCGTTTTACCTTCTCGTCCTTTC
Source organism: Eurystomus gularis (assembly GCA_013400335.1). Taxonomy (NCBI): domain Eukaryota; kingdom Metazoa; phylum Chordata; class Aves; order Coraciiformes; family Coraciidae; genus Eurystomus; species Eurystomus gularis. The sequence goes on along the minus strand of VZZY01017148.1, from coordinate 127,574 downwards.
TTGAGACCTCTAAGTTCAGCAAACTGTTTCACTTCTCAGGAGACTCAAGTCTTGCATGCAGCAAGGAAGGAACAAGACAGACCAAAGCACCCCTGTGTCACAAGCCTGCGTAGTAATGGGGAGAGATAAGCTAATTTATGGCCAGGTAGAGGAAGGACAAAAGCCCCATGAAGTGCTCTACCTTACTTGGTAGATCTTGATCCTGAGAGCAGAGCACAGTGGATGGGAAGTTGAGGGCGTTGAAGAGCATCTGTAACTCAGGTAGGCTGGTGCAGAACCTGCAGCTGCCTCTCGCTCTGCCCCCTTGCACATGTGCACGCTGTAGTATTTTACGCAAAAAGCTGCATTTCAGCACATTTTTAAAAGCTCTCCAGTTTCACTTTGAGGTAGCGGTAAGTCCATCACCTCCCCAGTGAACTCTTTCGGTATCTAAATAGCCTGGCAGTTAGTGGCTCTTATTTCAAGGCTGAAGCTGTCTAAATCCAGCCTCCAGGCATCGGACCGTGCAGAATGCTTCCCAGCTGGATGGAGCAGCAATCCCTGTGCACAAAATGCTTTTTCCATGTCCCACGCCAGTGCTGCGTGACTTGGGGGCAGCTGGGGCAGGTTAGGAGATTCTGGAGATATTCCCTCTGCCCTGGAGCAGAGCGGGAGCGGATGGAGGAGGTGTGAGTGCATCCCATGCTGCCAAAAAAAGAAACCCATAGCAAAACCGCATGTCTGGGCTTTTGCTCTGTTTCTGTGTCTGGAGGTGTTTGCCTGATCATGGTGAGCTGATGGAAGCCATTCATTTAATCCTTGAACAACCTTATTATCGAGAAGGGAATCAGCTGCTTCTTCCATTCGGCTTCTATGGAAACAGAACTACTCACCTAACGTGGTTTGCTTGGTTCTTAAATTTGAAGTATCTGTGTGGGGGTCAGCAGAAATGAAGGGGCAGAGGAAGAGCAGGGAGTAGAAAAGAAAACAGAAAAACCCTGAACTATGCAACATAAACTTGTCCTGGGGCTTTGTTTCAGCGTACAGTTACAGCTTTTCCTTGTTGTGGCGTTATTCTGGTACGCTACCCCGTGCCTTATAAATACAAGACCATTTTAAGTGGTATACCCAGAGGAATTACCAGCTATGATCAATGCAGCAGATGATCGCTATAATTGCTGGTGCTCCAGGGAACTGTGAGCAGTGCGAGAGCGGCTCTGCCGCGAGGTCACTGCCTCGCAGCACAAAGACCACTCTCAGATGCGTTTGAAAGCTCTGTTTCTGGCTACTTCTAATCCAAACTCAATTTCTGCTTAAAAACGAAAAATCACGGCATGCGCTTTCAGAAGTCTGAAACTTGTGGATGCACAGCCTTCATTCAGATGTTCCTCTTTGAAGCCAGCAGGAAGCAATGTTTCCGCGGGCTCTCTTACAGACCAAGAGCTGCTCCAGAGCCTTGGCAGGGATGGATGTCGCTCGCAACTGGTGAGCAGCGACGCTCAAACGCCTCGGCTGCCGCTAGCCGTGGGAGAGGAGCACGCAGAGAGCCGCAAAGCATGCCAGAACAAACAGCACTTAGGAAAATTATTTTCCCTTTGTTCCCTGCCTTTGTCCCTGTGACTCGGGAGCGGGTTTCCCAGAGCGAACCCAGCATTGCGGGACACTGGACTGCCCGGCGCCGGGGACTGCATCTGCCTTCCACCGCTCTGTGCCGACAGACAGGACCTGGGGGTGACAACAGCCTTCCCCAAGCCAGGGCTGTAGGGTCCCAGGGGGGACCCCAGCTTTCTCCGGGGTGCGTGCCTGGCTGCAGCCCTGCGCTCAGCAGACCCGGCCAGCGGTTCCCACTCTCCTCTCTGTTTTGGAGCATCTGGCTTTGCTGCAAGGATTGTTTTACTTCAGGAAACAAATAAGTGCTTTGTATCCTAACGGCCACAGAAAAGGGGGACGTGCCAGACTTGGGCCAAAGTGCACTGAACCCGCTTACCAGTTTCACACGTGCTATCAGCTGTGGAGCCCATGTGGGTGCCTACGTGTACAAGCACTTGCAATGTTTTGCAGGCACATTGAGAGAGTTATTTGCGTGTGGCTTGTTTGGGGCTTTTTTCCCCCTTTTAGCTTTCCAAGGGAGGCCAACAGGGATGAGAGAAATACACCAGAAGACACCAGATTGGTTTCTCTGTTGACTTTAATCGCTCAGCGTAAAAGATCACTTAATGTCTGACATGCCATTAAAAAGCCAGCACTGGGGAGGAGCGGGCGAGCTGCGGGAGCAGCCCTGCTCGCCTGGGCCAGCACAGGCTTGTTGCAGCCGCTGGCCGCCTTCCTCCCACTGCAGCCAAAGCTCCTGGGAGCTCACACACAGTGAGCTGAGGGATGGGACCACAACGGAGCGTCCACACACGTGTGCACCAACAGCCACTGCTCTGCACATCATCACGCAGGCGGGTCCCTGCGCCAACGTTGTACATCCCCAGGTGGCAAGGGGTGAGCTTCTGGGGCTGTGGGACCCCTGGCATGGTCCTAGGGGAAATGATGCTCTCCTGGGCATGGAGGGATGTTGGAGAATGCTGGTGTGCCTGGATTTTGATTGGACTCCACTGTGTGAGATATTTATTGTGCTGGGCCTGAGTGGTAGCTCATCCACCAAGGTCGTTTTCTTGGGGATACCCATGTTCAGGTACTCTGCTGCACACAGGCCAGCATGGACTGCCCTCGCAGGGCTCTTGGCAAAAGCCTCGCAGCTGCTTTTGCAGTTTGTTTGGTTCCATGAAAGCCAGGCGGGATCTCCCAGCTGGATGTGCCGGCGCTGAGCAAGTCGGCACCCATCAGCTGAGCCGCGCCAGGACACCGCATGCTCCTTTGTAGTCCGTCCCAGCCGTACAGTCATCCCAAACAGCCCGGTTTGGTGGGTGCTTTCCATCCGGGTGTTGCATCCAGAGTGAGTACAACCAAATGTTACTTCCCAAGAGCAATTCATGGTGTGAGAAACGTGATATTTCCCCTCCACCTCCTTTATTTTATTGATCAAAGAGATCCTTCATCAATGGCTTAAATTCACAGGTTTTTTCCAAACTTTTCCTTCTAGGAGGAGGTGTAAGACATTGCTCACAAATATGTTCATGTGGGTTTTGTCTTTGCTCTCCCCAGGAGAAGCTGCAGTCCTGCCTTTATTTAGTGGGGACAGAGTAGCTTTGTGAACTGTCAAAGTTAAACTGGAAACACACCCCAAATGTAGGAAGACTGCAGAACACAAAGGCATTTGTAAACTAATGTAATTACTTTCCTCAGTGCCTTTGAATAAAGTTGGCTTCACTTTAAAGGCTTTTTCCTACCCTTGCTTTACATTACGTTCTTCCTTTCTCCTGGTTTCTTTCTTTTTTAATTTCTGTCTTCCCCCTACCCATGCCCTCCCCTTTTAGCTCCCAGCAGCTGTTAATTTCCAAAATGCGTATCAATTTTTGTTAGCAAACTTCGGTGTTTGGACATTTGCCTTTTGAAAGTGAGAATAACACCATGGGAAGAGGGAGATCTGCTGTGCTGGTTTCTTACAGCACAGAGCCCGTCCACGCACTCGGAAGACCTCCTCGGGGCAGGACAGGGCTTGCTGGTCGAGGTGCCACGGCACCCACAGCCAGCCTGGCTTCAGCACACTGGCCAGCCCGTCCCCGTGGCTTCGAGGCCTCGTGATATTGTCTGAAGCCTGACTTTAACTCAGCCTAATGTTTTCCAGATTCCCCTGGGGTTTCTCCCATCCAGATGTGAGCAGAGGTCACAGTGAAGAGAAGCGAGTGGGGAAACTGAGGATGAGGCCTGGCCCAGCCCCACACATGGCTCCTGTGTGTTCGTGATGCTTGTTAGGATTATTGTGGCTGGAGCAGATCTATAGCGAGGGGAAATACCAGGATGTGGAGCTGCTGTGTTGTACGGCAGGAGTGTTTAATAATAAAACAGTCAAAGATACGGCACGATTTAAAAGGGAAATGTTATCCATCCTGGGTCGTTGCCCCACACTGTTTGCCTTATCCGGGTGCAGCTAGGGTCCCAGAGCCTGCAAGGTCAGTGAGGAGCTGTCTGCCAGTGCTTGGGGGGTCTGGATCAGGCCCTTTGGCTGCAGTGGCCCTGCAAGGCTCACTAGCTACAAAGGCTTGTGTGTGCTCCAAACTGGAGCTGGACGAAGGAGGAGTTATTTTAATGGAGAACAGTGACCTTTTGTACAAAAGCAAAGTGCAAACTGAGCAATTTTAGTTTTCCAGCAAGTTAACATTTTCTGCAGACCTTTTTCCCTGAAAAGCCAGATTGATCTGAGAATCTCCCATTTCCTTCTTTATTTTTCCTTATTCTTCAGCATCCCGATGGGGCTGTGCCAGCCCAACTGCCAGCTGCTTGCTCGCGGGGTCGGAAGTGCTGTCAGTGGCCAGTTCAGCTGGGATGCTGGCAGCCTGTGACCACATACCCCCCATTCCATGGGGAATCCCATCCAGGGAGCTGGATGCATCTCATGAGGAACGGGTGATGGACGAGAGAGTGTATTTGCACAAGCCAGGGTTAATGTCAGCCCGGGCAAGAGGTGTTCTTCTGCTCTTTGTCTTCACTCTGGCTGGACCTCTTGGGGTAGGAGTGATGTCCCAGGTGAAAGGATCTATGCATCCCCCTGGTTCAGGTTTGTCCCCAGGAGGGATGGTGGGTGTGAAGGCAACAGCGGAGGAAGCTATCAACAGGCATATGGAAAAGATTTTCTTCCCATGAGATGTCCTGCAGGTACTGGGTAAGGACTGGCAGCTGCCTCCACCCCATCCCCTCCATAAGCACCGCTGCAGAAGGTCCCCATGGCTGATGCAGATCCAAAGCAAATCCTTCTGGGTTATTTCAGGCAGCAGAACACAGGTTGGAGCCTGTTTTATATTTATTTTGTTTTGCTTTTCAAACCAAATTGCCCATCCCTGCTGAGCTATGTTGCTGGTCTGATGAGAGCCAGTTCCTGCGGACCTGCTGAGCCTAAATGGAAAACTTCCCAGCGGAAGCAGGAGTGGAGCCGGGCACATTTGTCCTGACGCGTCAGGCTCTGGGAAGGCAGCGCCCAGGCTGCCAAAGGAAGAACTGACATCCCTGCTTTTTGCCCAGGGTGAGCGTCTTACAGCCCATTGCTTTAGGAACCTGATGGAATTTGGCGATTCTTCAAAAAAAAGCAAAGCCATTTCTGGTCTCCACCAACTTCAAGCACTCGGTGGGCGAAAAAAGCTTCATTGCAAGAAATAAAAACACAAAGTAACCCACCGGAGTGCAGGGGAAAGCGAGCGGCCTGTCCACACGTGGGGAGTTTGGCGAGAGAAGTCAGCAGGCGTCTGTACCGGCTGGGAAGGCGCAGCGCGGTAGCCTGGCAGCCCAGTAGAAGGTATAAGCAGCCGGGGTATCGCCAGGAGATTTTCAGTTGTAAGCTCTGCTACAGACTGGCTGCATGAACTCATTTAATGTCGTCATGCTGCAAATAGTCCTTTGCAGTGTATATATTTGCTACCTCGTGTAGCATGTCATAAGAATTTAAGTGTTTGTAATGTGCTTTGATGTCCCTGGATGAAGGATGCTCTATAAATGCAAAGTAAGTATTCTCATGTATGCAGTTTGCTTTCTGTTTAACGTAGCAAAATACTTAGCAGCCTTTCTTTCTTTGACAGTTTCCGTAGCTGGTGGGTCTGTTTCTGCTGTGCCTTAGCAAAACAAATTGTTGTCAGCACTGCAGAGTTAGGTGCAGAAATCTGCTAAGAATCTCCCCTTCCGCCAAACCTGGTGATGGGGAAAGGTGGACGTTAGGGTTGGTTTGGAGGAGAGCCATAAAATGAGAGGAAAAGTGATTGCAAGCACTGGAGCAGCTCTGCTCACAGGTAGATCTGAATGAGACCAAGGAGTAAGCTGAATGCAGAGTAATTCTTCCTTGAATAATGCAGAGTTTGGATATTTATTCTGGAATATAAAGTGATTTTTTCCGGTTGAAAATAACTCTCCATATGAGCCACCCCAGCAGCCTGCGAGCCCGTGGGTGAGCTCCCCTGCCAGCCAGCCCTGTGTGACCTGCCTCTGCATCACCATCCATCTCGGTGAGCCTTGGTAGCTTGTCATCCCGCAGATGCTGTGGGGTTGTGCAGGCAGCGAGGGCTTCTCTGGGGAAAGCCAGACCAGGTGGTGCTTTCTAGGCCAAAGCCCAAAACGTACAGTGAAGGGAAAAAGCTGATCAGAAGCCACTGCAAAGCAAGCGTCATTTGGGAAAAGCTCTGTGAAAGCTGCAGGCAATGCAGCCACTCTGGAACGAGTTGCTGCAGTGTCTGAGAGCTGAGGGAGCATCTCAGGGGGTTCATCCCACCGTGTCAAAGGCAGAAAGCTGTATGCACCGGGGAGGCAGCTTGCCTCTCTCTGCCAAGCGCAGATTTAAGGAAGCCATCCAACCCTCTGCTCCTGCCTGAGCATCCAGAGGCACCCTGGGCTGCAGATTCTCAATCCCCAGCTGAGCTTTCCCTTACCTTCACCTTCTCCCGGTTCATCTCAAGCCATTCAACGTCACCATGGCCATTTCGGAGCTGATCCTTGGCCAACGAGTCCCATCCTGGTGCCTGGCCCGGCCCTTGACTACACGTCCCAGGTGTGGCAGTCGGAGGAGAGACGCTGGGGTTCAGGGTGTGCTTCCTCTCCGGGCTGCCACCGGGCTCCTGCCTTTATAATAGCTGGTTTTAATTAGACTCCCTGAGACGAAAGAGAAAAACCAAGCCTTCCAACAGATTTTATCTGCTGTTTATTTCCACAAATCGCTGCAGAAAAAAGCCTGGAGGGTTTTGATGGAGGTGGAGGCTGAGATAGCCAGCAACACAGAGGCAGCCGGGGCACAGCCTTTTTAACCTCCCCTGCCAAGGCAGGTGCCGACACATCCCCGCAGCCAGCGAAACATGCTAACGCTATGGAGGCTGACCGAGCAAACGGTAACGAGCTCTGCTGCCTCGCCGGGGCTGCCACCCCTCTTCCTCAGTGGAGAAAAGGCAATGAAAGCAAAGCAGCTCCTGGCTGCATTACCCTGCTCAAAACTGTGAGGAAGATCCGATGCCCGCTGGCTCGGGGGGTGGCTGCTGGCCGGGCACAGGCTCAGCCAGGGAGCCCCACTGCAGTCCCCTCTCTTGCTTCGTAGGTGCACCAGTACTACAGCTGCCTGCCCGAGGACAAGGTCCCCTACGTCAACAGCCCAGGAGAAAAATCTCGCATAAAGCAGCTTTTGCACCAGCTTCCACCGCACGACAATGAGGTGAGTAACCAAAAAGTGTCCTCAGAAATCTAGCAGGGATGTAGGTGTGGAGGGGACCCCTCCTGTGATTGCTCTTCCTGGAAGCGTGGCTGATCCCTTCTCAGCTCTTTCTGGTTTTGGGGGCAATTTACTCAGAGTTCGATCATATTGTTGTGTAAGTGCCATATTTACTACCTGCTTGGATTGTGTTGGAGGTGGGGAGGGAGTTGTTTGTTTCTGAAGTTAAAATATTTAAAATAATCCTTCTGAATTTCTCTGAAGTGAAAGCACTTTCTCAGCCCTCAGAGGCTAAAGCCATGTTAAAAGTGGCCTGAAGTGCTGTAGAGATGAGCTAGAGCCAGATCCCAAGTTGCAAAAGCCTTTTCCCAAGTGCTGCTTCCAAGTCACCTTGGGAGCGGGAGCGCGTGTGCTGAGGAGGGTTTCACTGGGGCTGAACTTCACGAACTGGGAGCTGGGAGAGCCTGGCAAGCCAGCCTTCTTACATCTCACAAGAAAGATGTGAGGCAGCAAAACAAGTCCAATTTCTGATGTCCTGTTCTTGCCAGTGAGTACATTGGCTTTTGGTAGACCACAGAATTTCCCTTTGTAAACAATAAAAACATTATTTTCATGCTGCTTTCTGAAGAAGCCGCTCTGGAGAATAAGCTCAGGTAACTTGTTTGATCTAGGTCAGATTTTAATGAGTTTGCCGGCACTGGGGTGGTGATGGGCTGGGTGCCATGGGCACAGCGTGGTGCTGCCAGCGCCAGGGGAGCTCCAGGCACCAGGCAGGGGCTTCTGGAGGCACGAGCCTGCATGTATTTTCTGCAGATTGGCAAATTTTGCTTCCAGTTTCCCCTTGTGCTCAGTTTTGGTCCTTTGAAAATTCAAGGTGTGTTGGTTGCTCGTGTGACTAATGCTGCTCGGCTCCATGAGCCTGCTCTCCAAAGTAACGGAGGCTGGATTGGGCGCTGGTGCTACACGTGGCCACCTTAGCTCTTCAGTCATATTCTCTGTTGAGATGCAATCAGCCAAGAGCTAAGCCCGCAGGATGAAAATAGCCAGGAAAACCTCAGAGTTTTATAAGCTTTGTTCCTTATTTGTATCCTTTTATTTTATTTATTTCCTCATTACCTTCCAATGCAGAGGTGTTGCATCTGTGTAAACTTGATTATATGCTGGAAGAATAGTTGGAGCACCCAAACAGCTGGAATTCCATCATTTACACAGGGCAAACAGGCTGCGGTCTTGAAATGGCAATCAAACATTCAGAAGCTGCTCTAAGACCTCTGCGATAAGGAGAAAGCAGGAAAAACATCAGCTGGATTGCTGGGTCTGGGTAGAACGTGGAGGACCCAACTTCTAAGACTTTCCTACAGACCTAGCACCTGAAGAGCAATCTTCCTCCTGCTCTTTCTTCTCTTCTCAACCTCTCAAAGTTTTGGCCGAATCCTGGGATGACTGAAGCCCAGACAGCAGTGTTTCTCCAGCCCCTACGAAACCCAGAATGGAGTTTGTTTGCATAACACCCATGCAGATGTTTGCAGAGCCTGTCGGACTGCAGCTCACTGGCCAGGGAGCCAGGGACACCCCTAACATCGACCTTCACTTGTGTTTTTTAGGTCCGCTATTGCAATTCCTTGGATGAGGAGGAGAAGAGGGAGCTCAAACTCTTCAGCAATCAAAGGAAGAGGGAAAATTTAGGGAGAGGCAATGTCCGGCCATTCCCTGTAACTATGACAGGAGCCATCTGCGAGCAGGTGAGTAGCGGCTGATGAGCTGGCACGAGCGGGGCAGCTTTTTAATCCCAAAGTAAAGCAAAGTTTGCAGGAACAACACCCAACCAGTGTGAGCTACAAGCACTGGGGTCCATCAGGGTGTGCGCCAAGAGCACCCCACAATATTTGATGTGGGGCGGTCACGTCAGCTTCTGGCCTTGTGCAGGGGGGAAGCTGCTGATATCCTGGCCACAAAATGGGAATACAAAGAGATTAAGCGAATCTAGAAGGGAGCTCTGAATTAGCACCTTCTGCTGTGGTTATGAAAGCAGCTGATTGGTGATGGGCAGCAGCATCCTCGCTGGCCCCCTGTTAAACACCAGTTTTTCTGACAGTGTGGTGGCCAGATCAATGGAGGGGACATGGCCGTCTTCGCCTCACGAGCAGGGCACGGCGTTTGCTGGCACCCTCCCTGCTTCATCTGCAGCGTCTGCAACGAGCTGCTGGTCGACCTGATCTACTTCTACCAAGATGGGAAGATCTACTGCGGCAGGCACCACGCAGAGTGCCTCAAGCCCCGCTGTGCAGCATGTGATGAGGTAAGAGCCAGCTCAGCCTGGCTTCTGTCCGCTTAAGAGATATATCCAGCCATGAATGCTACCTGTGGGGATGGTATGAGAGGGTTCACCTTGCCAACTGGAGGGTATTTTCCCTCCATCCGCCCTGCAGCAGTGGATGTGTTAGCACAGGGAGCCTCTGCATGGAGGCGTATACATGAAATAACGGTGGTTTGGCTTTGCCAAGGGTTCATGCAAGCTTTGCCTGGGGTTTCAGGTGAGCATCTCAGGGATTTTTAGTTGCAATCTGCCTAAGGATGTTCAGAGAAAGGTCCTCCTCTGTGCAGGGAGCCAGGGAGGCTTTCCACGAGCATTTCCAGCAACAGCACACCCCTGTACTGTGTGATTTTAGCCCAGCTGTGTGTGGTGGTCCTCCCTTCTATGTTCCCCCAGAAGAAGCCTCTGGTGGGTTGAGTGCTATGTTTCCTACAAGCTGGTGGTGTCTGAGTACATGCTGAGCTGAAACAGGCTTTAAGAGAGGCGATTAACAGGCTATAGGAAGCTGAGCAAATGGAATACAAAAAGAATAGAGACAACCGTACAGAGCCGCCTCTGAGCATTTCTCAAGTGTCAATCTCTGTTTAACTGGTGAAGGAAATTGTTCTGGCTTTTAAAGTTAGGAAAACCATGGTGTGGAAAAACATATGTACTATAAAATACCACGTCCTATCTATGCGTGTAATAGTGAATATCCAAGGCTATATGCACTTCAAATATAAAGAACATTGACGTATGTAACCAATTAAATTTGTAACATTACCAGTAAAAAAACAATTCCTAACCGTTTGACTGGCTCTATTTCTTTGTGGCTTAGGCTGGGTAAATTTTGTTCATGTACTTTTTATCCTTGCAAATTCTTGTATAAGCCTTTCATTCAGCTCCTTCTTTAACATGCACTTCTTTCCTTAAAACATCAGGCACTAGTTGTGAGAATGTAACTCAGGGGTAAGAGGAGCTGCAGAGGAAAAACTTTTGGTGTGACCTGTGCCAGGGTAGAGAGCCAGGGAGCAGAGCTGGGCCACCGCTTGCTCCTGCTGCTTGGCTTTGGAGGTGGAGATGGGGTGGGGCTGGGAAGTAGAGACAGCAAGAAAGCATCTGCCGGAACAGTTTCAGGTGGCTGTTTCACCAGCCACTTTTAACAGTGCTCCGTGCCTCAGTTTCCCCGCTGCTATAATGACTGCTGTCATCTTTATAAGCACGCAGGCTGGGGTAGAGGCGATGGCGAGGAGCCAGGTAGCTCTGTCTTCTCTCCCATCCAAAGAGCTGCCACTTCTCCTTGTGTACTCAGGTCCCTGTTTCAAAGACAGGTAAATGTGTCTGAGTAAGTGGCTCCTTTGTTCTTCAAAAGTCCACCAGATCGATAGGTTGTATATAAGCGTGTTTATTACCCTGATCGACCCCTCCTGCTGATGGATGGGCTTACGAGCACATTACTGTGAGCTCTGCCTTAACGCTTTGTGGTCCATGCACTGAAGCGGTCCTGAAGTATTTGTGTTTTAATGGCTTTCCCCTAGAAGTGATGGGTGTCCCTGCCGCAAACCAAACCGTGCGAGTTTCCCGTGCGGGATGGGGGATTAGCTGTCAAATTTAGGGGTTGTACGAGCAAAAGGGCACAGCTGCTCGGTACGGGCAGGAGACGCAAAGGTTGGTGCTCGCATCCCAGATCCCCTCTCTGACTAACTCTGCTCCACATTTGTGCTTCCCCCCCACCCCAGATCATTTTTGCTGATGAATGCACCGAGGCCGAAGGGCGGCACTGGCACATGAAGCACTTCTGCTGCTTTGAATGCGAGACAGTGCTGGGGGGGCAGAGGTACATCATGAAGGACGGCAGACCCTACTGCTGCAGCTGCTTCGAGTCCCTCTACGCCGAGTACTGCGACACCTGCGCCCAGCACATCGGTATGTGCCCTCGGCCTTGCAGCAGGAGGGGAGCGGGGCAAACCTCTGCTCCGAAAACCTTTTCTGGCAACAAGAGCTGTGGCATTAAGTCTTTGACAATGAGCCGGGGCTGCGGGCAGGGCTGACTGCCTGGGGTCTGCCCCAGCACTGCGGCATCCAAAGAGGCTCGTGCCCCTCTTGCATCCCGCCAAGGAGCTAGCGCAGTAATTTGTTGGGTTAAACCATTGCTTGGCCCTTTTTGTGGTCAGAGATGGGAGGACTATCAGCGAGCAGCCTCAGGAGTTGTTGCAATTAGTGAAAGCTTTCTCTGGCCTAAGGTAGCACTCACTTCTTTTCCTTTAAATCTCATTTTCCTATAAACAACCTGGCTCTTTGAGTCACAGATTCATCCCAACCAAGCTTGCCAAAGAATCCTCGTGAGTTAATGAGCTACTGACAGAAAAGATGCTTGTTCATTAGCCATCGTTATTGTTTTTGTTTGCCATTTTTAATGAACCTGCAGGTAGATGTTCTCAGACAGAAAGAAATAACACATCAGAGCCAATCTACATTTCTACAACAGGGACTTAAAATGTCCTTTATTCTGGGGTCTAGCCATCCCCCCAGTACTTGGGGGTGGTGAACTGGGCAGGCTGGGAAGCCGCCTCGCTGCTCTCCCCGATCCCGTTTGCCACTTGGCTGAGCATTTGCACGCACTCGCAGGCAGGCAGACAGCCCTTCCTTTGTCCATGGAGGTGAGCTCACGTGTTCTAATATTTCATAGGCTGCAGGGAAAGGAAAAAAAACAAAACATTTTGCTCTTGTGCAGCAGCCAGATGGCACGGGTCGGGAAAATTGGGTCTTCAGCAAAGCACTTGGAGGACGTGTTTGCTGTGACCTGCAGCACATCCTTCCCGAAAGCTCAGCTGCAGAACAGTGAAGAAGCAGCTGTTAATGCTTCTTGTATGCTCCCTTCTCTTGTGCTTGCCCTATCTGCTGTCCTGCCCTCTGTCCATCCATCCGGAGCCTGCCAACTGTCAGGTTTTTGTGGCTAAACGCCTGTTTTGGTGCATATCTGCACATTTCTAGCAAAGGAGGGACTGCAGCCATTTTGCTGCAAGTTGCTTATAGTAGTCACTGAGCATTGTGCCTAAGAACCACATAAATCACAGGTACGTGCGTGTTTAAGACTTGTAAGGCTTGAGTAGCAGAGGCTCGGAGTAAGGAGGCTTTGCCCTTCCTCTGCGAGATGGCTCTAGGGCGTTGGAAAAGGAGCTGATAAAATCCTACCCACCATCTTGTCTCTCTTTTGCCCCCAAGCATAGCACTCCAGTCGATGTATAAAAGCATTTCGCTCGTTATAAGGGAAGAAAAAAAATCCCAATTACACTAGAGCAAATTTAGCTCGGTATAAAATGGACCGTTAACGTGCTGTTCACTTGTAAATTATCCAGCAGCGTTCATTCGACAGGGCTGCGGCGGGTGTGCAGACACGCGCTGGGCACACATGCGGTGCAGCACCCTGCCATTGCCGGCCAGCCCACCAGCGTCTCAGGTAACGGGGCTTCTGCCATGAACAGCAGCTTAAAGAAGTGAATAAACACCATAACTGAAATCTCGGGAGCTTTGCTCACAGCTCTGACCAGGAGCGATGTGCATGCAGGAGCATGTGCTCCTCAGAGCCTTGCTGGTGAGGGACAGACTCTCTGCATCAATTCCTTTACCCAAGGTGGGGGCAACCCAGGAGATGTGGCTGGGTGCAAGACAAGGGTGTGCGCCCAGATCCCTGGGGCTGACTTTTTCTGACTTTTGGAGAAGGGGCCCCAGCAGCCAAAATAAAGTTAGGATGAGGCCGCGGTAGCAGCGAGGGATGGGGATGTCATCTGCTCTCTTACATACTTAACCAAGGCAGCACAAATTCCTCATTATGGTTCCGTTGGAGGCACTTTTTGTTTTTTTAAACAGGCACTGTATTATTGCTTTGACTTCAAGGACTTTATGGAGAACTTCTTGCATTCCTTTGCTTTATGATCGGAAATATCCCCATTTAATATGAAATAGCTGGAGGCTCTGTTCTGCTGCCTTTCCCAGCATTGAGTAACTTGTGAGCAAAGGCCTGCAGCCTGCAAGGAATTAGAAATGGGCTTTACTTCACACGTCGGAGGAACCCTGCTGATGGGCTTTTGAAAGCAAGCCTGGGTTTGTGTCACTTGTAGGGGACACGCGTGTTAAGTGCAGTGTGAAGTGATGTGCGTGGGCTAACTGACACTGTGCATCTTCCCCCTCAAGGTATCGACCAGGGCCAGATGACGTACGATGGCCAGCACTGGCACGCCACCGAGACCTGCTTCTGCTGCGCGCAGTGCAAGAAGTCCCTGCTGGGACGGCCCTTCCTGCCCAAGCAAGGGCAGATCTTCTGCTCCAGGGCCTGCAGCGTCGGTGATGACCCCAATGGCTCCGACTCCTCCGACTCAGCTTTCCAGAGTGCTCGAGCCAAGGAATCCCGCCGCAGCGCCAAGATTGGCAAGAACAAGGGCAAGGGCGAGGAAGGGGCACGCAGCCCATGCAACCAGCTGCAGGTCACCTCCAACCGCCTCTCCACCGACGTGGACCCGCTGTCCCTGCAGATGGATTTGCTGAGCCTGGCCAGCCAGACACCGAGCCTCAACAGGGAGCACTTGTGGAGGAGCCGGGATGAGCTCTATCACTACGGGAATAAAATGGAGCAGAGTCAGTCCCAAAGCCCTTTGCAGCTTCTCAGCCAGTGCAACATAAGGACCTCCTATAACCCCAGCCAGGTCCCGGCCTCGCAGTCAGATTTATGGGCAAAACATTTCAGCAACCCAAAGAGGAGCTCCTCGCTGGCAATGAAGAGCCACAGTGGCAGCTTCATCCAGGACTGCAGAGAGGACTACTACTCGGGGAGGCTTCGCTCACAGGAGAGCTACAGCGACATGTCCAACCAGAGCTTCCCTGAGACCAGAGGAAGTCTCAAAGTCCCCAAGTACGAAGAGGAAGAGGAAGGTGGGATGCCGACCCCGCAGTGCCGCACCCGGCACCCCATCAATGCCCTCAAGTTCACAGAGGACCTGACGCCCACCGAGCAGACTCCCCGTGGCTCCATGGAGTCTCTCGCACTTTCCAACGCAACAGGTACCTCACCCCTGCTCCTGTCACCCTGCGGCTACCCTCCTCCATGCAACGAGGTCCCTTGTGTTTCATCAGCGTTGTGGTGGGTGTCTTCCCATTATGGGGGTGACCAGCAGCTTGGGGACCACTCCTTGGTGCCTGCCTGGCCCTGGTGTGCCTGGCATCCACCTCTCCCTCTGCTTGCTTGTTTACCAGATGCAAGACCTTATAGATGGCTGGCCTTTCTGTGTACCTCAGAACAAATGTTTCCAAGCGCTTTAATCCGTCCTTCTGTGAAGAGGGGAGAAAAATCAAGGCCAGCTGCTAGTGCAGAGGCAGATTCCAGCATTCAGAGCTTGAAGAACTGCTGTCAGCTGCCCTTGTGGGCTAAAAATATTTTAAAATGCTTTGAAATAGGCCCAGTTAACCCCTTTTACATGTTACTCAGTCCTCGGGCACATGACTAGTTAAAAGGAATTCCTCCCCCTCTATGCACAGCTCTTATTCTCCTCTTCCTCAGTCCTCTGGTATAAACTGCAGGGAAGAGCCAGGCGAGATGCTTGCCCTGTCAGGCAGAGCCCATTTCTTGTGAGCACATCCCAGGGTAATATTCCTTGGTCCTCTCACCCCAAATATGTTTGGGTTTCATTTTGCGGCTGCGGGGTTGGGTGTGCGTGCTCGGACGTGCCTGCGATGGGGCTCTGGTCCACAGCTCGGCACTGGGAAGGCTCAGCCGTCCTTCTGCAGCCTGCTGTAGTTCGCATTATCAGGCAGCTGCCATCATCTGGCACAGCCATCACTTGCTTCCGAGTCCCTCAACAGAAAAATGCTCAGAAAAGAAAATACTGAGGCTGGCTTGCTCACCAGAGATCGTCTTGCTTTTTCTCTGCCGCTCCCCTGGCTTTTCTCTGTTCCAGCCAAGCATTGCTTGGATTCAGGTGGGTCCCACACCTGCCCCCTGCAAAACGGAGTCCGTCTGTCTTGCTGTCACTGGCAGTGACAGTCACTAAACACTGGCAGTGTTTAGTACCCATCCCGAGGGGATGCTGGCACTGGGTGGTGGGGATGCACCAGCGAGCATCGCTGTGCCCCCAGAGAGCTGTGCCCCGCTGAAGCCGAGCTCGGTGCTCTGCCCTGCCTGGACGGACAGGTTTGATCTGCTACGCCCCTGCCTCCTCACCCCACGCCTGGGTTTCGGTGTGTTTGTTTAGGGAAGTTGCCAGCCCCATGTCAAGGTGTGAAATGATCTCTGTGTACAGCCAGGATCTCCCTAACCTGCAAGTAGTGAAGCACGGGGAAGAGGAGAGGCTAATGAGTGGAGAGGGTTTTGCTCAAACAGCCTCAAGTATACATAGAGGAGAAAATAGATGTGAAATGGCAAGAGAGTTGGGAATTGCTCTCTGAAACAAGGTTTCCCAAAGCAAATCTCCCTGTTTCCAAAGCTGCTCATGTTCTTGAAAACTGGTATTGTGTAAACCCCATCAGTACAAAGAGTCTTGAGCAACACTGAGTTCAGATGAGCAATCCCTGAGTATTGAAGGAGTTGTTGCCTGCTTTGGAAGCCTAACAAGTTATCGGGGATACAGGTCAGGATACGGAAAATGTGGCAAGGCCTTCATGTTGGAATGAAAATCATTCCGTCTTTCGTTTTAGAAGCCCCTTTTTAAAGTGCTGGGAGGGAGACCTTCCAAAGGCATCCGTCCTCAATACGCAGCCAAAATATAAATTTCCTTTACAGGTAGTGCCTGCCTTAACAACTCGCTTCTTCCGTGCTTTCTGGAGCAGATGCTCAGCATGATGGGGCTTGCAACAAATTTAAGCAGTTGCTCTGCAGAGCGAGGTGATAACATTTTTATTAATGTGTAAGATGCTAATAATTTTCCTTGCTCTGGGACCTGGCTCAGCACAAGCTGGGGGTCACTGCAGCAGTAACAGGCAGCTCCCCCGGGGGCCGTGTGTGCAATTATGGAGGACGCAATTATCATCCCATTTAATTGGCAGCATTTTGAGGACAGTGAGATTTGGCGACCTGGCCGAGGTCTGCAGGAGAGCAGGTTTTTGGGCAGGGGGTGTCAGGGTGCAGCACCCCACTGCTCGTCTTTCCTCGTTCCCACATCCATCTCCCCTGCAAAGCTCTCCATCATTGCAGCCCGGGGATCTGGCTCGCCCTGTGCCCTCCACCCTGCATGCCCCAGTTTGCAAGAGACTCCTGGGCAACCACCTACAAGGTCCCTTTGAGCTACTGATGCTGCACAGTTGCTCCACCTTATAAAGTGAAATAATTAACACTGCATCCATCTAACATTTTATGGCATCACTGAAAGCATTCTTTTTTTATAGGCAGCTGAAGGGCAAACAGTCCCTGACCTGCAGAACACTCGTTAAAAGCTGGTCCCTCCCTGGCAGCAGATTTTGCTGTGATGTTTCTATTACGACGTTAACTACTGATTAGCTGGAGATGTCAGTAAAAGCAGATACCTCTCGGGGTGTGTAGCAGTAGTCCCTGTCCTCTGGCCGGAAAGCTTCCTCCTGTGAACAGATGTCGTCCCTATAATATTTCTAATGCATTCAGTGCTGGACCGAGGGTCACCCACTGGGTGGATCAAGATCTCTGTGACCCCAGGTCTCCTGCAAGACCCCAGGTTTTCACCTTACCAACCAGACTCTACTTTATATCTTTAAAGCCAGTTCCTCGTGGGTTAGTGAAGAAGGATGACACCGTGTTAATCCTGGGCACTTCCCTTAAAGTGCTTGGTTATGTTCTCTGTCTCACCATGGGTAGCAGCACGCCAGCAGACACTTGAGCTGTGGAGGTGGCTGTGACCCTCCTTGTGTTCTGTTTCTGGGTTTGAATTAGATGGGAGTGCCTCTGCTGTCCTCTGGTTTGTGCTTGTGCAATTGCCACAAATGCTGGTGTGATTTAAACACGTCTGCTGGCAAAGGGCAGAGTTTCCTGCTGGTGGAGGGCATCTCTCCTTGCCTCCCATGTTTGTTTGAAAATCCCTTTTCTGCCGTCAACTGAAGGCTGTGATAGACTCCGGTCTGCTACAGCTTCATGGAGACTGGGTCCTTCTGCCCAGCATGGCCATTAGATGAAGAGGCAAAAGAGCAAAAACTGTTTCCCAGCCCATTATCCAAGAGAGAGCTTATTTTTGCTGATTTTGTATTATCTTTTATATTTTATTTCTTTTTTAAATTTCTTTTGGATGCTTTTGCTTTTTTTTTTTTAGGACATTAGCAACAATACAGCGGATGCTGTAGCAATGTTTACCCTATAACTCCCTTCATTAAGCAATCAGGACAATGCTAAGATGGATTTTGTCCAGGAAGCTTTACTCATGAGGAGCAGCCTGATCCTACCAGAGGTTAATCACTTCCCAGAAGATACTGGGTCCATCACAGCCCTGCTCCCAGTGCTTGTGCTCTGCCTTGCTCTGTCTGTGCTTTTGTTGCCCTCTAAAAAGGTTTTGCAGTCACTGGATGTGTCTAGCAGAAATCAAGAGGTGATCTCTGCTGATTCCAAGCAGTCATTTCCACAAAAAGCCAGCTGGTCAAATAGCCTACTTAAGAAAGTACCTGCGGGCTAAATGTTATTCCCTGGGAACAGTCTCTTTGTGTGCAGCTTGCAGAGAGCACGAGTGCTTTGGAGGTAGAAGGTGTGTTGAGCAGTGACACTGTGGTATGCAATAGAAGGAGCAGATTTTAAGTATTCCTTGAGAAAAATGAGTTAAGGTGAGGGTAAGAGCCTCTTCTGTCACAGGCATAAATTCAGAAAAAAAAGATGGTAAACTGGTACTGTTATAGGGTGGAATGGGATTTCACATGTATGGCACACATTTCTCCTGTCATCTGTGTTGTGAGATGCCCAAAGGCCCCAGATAGCTTGTTTTCCCAGGATTAAACAACTGTGATATACCCAGAAAGTGGAGAGAAAAAACATATGAAAATGTAGGTGGGTCAGCTCTGGTCCCTGTGTGTCTGAGTTGCAGAATGACCTGATGGCATTGTCTCTCTCCAGTCCTCTCTTCTTCCTCTGCCTGAGGAGCAGTTGAAAGAGGAGGGGGAGTGGTAAAAAGAAGCCCCATTTCTCAGGGCCAGGGTTATATTTTCCAGAGAAGCATTCAATGACTCCGGCCTCTCTTGCACTGATGGAATGGCAGCGAAGAGCTCAGGGTGTGGGAGCTGGTCCCCATCGCTGCCTCCTCGGTGGCACTTCATCCCACGGGTGCTCCTCTCCCCCTGGGCTGGAGAGGGCGGCTGCCTCGTTATGCAAGCCCGAAAATGACACATTGACTGTTCTTGACTTTTTCTTAGAAAAAGGAGGCTCCCAGCTCTCCAGGACGCTCCTACCATCCTCTTTCCCCCTGACACAGGCAGCATAAAACTGCTTCTGAGTCAGAAGATGGGATTCCAGGGAGGATTTCTTACAGTTTTGAGACCCAGGTCTAACATTCCCCAGACCAAGCTGGGTCATTATAAAACCCGACATGTCAAGATAGAGGTTTCCCAAAGGGCCAATGTTGAAACATTCTAAAACTGCCAGGAACATTTCTTCTCTCCCTCGTCTGCCTCTGGCTGCTCAGCAGTGGGAGGTTTGACGTGCTTACCACAGGAGCCAGCCACTTGCATGCCTTCACCCCTTCCATGTCACACACGGCTGTGCCAAAGCACGTGGGGTAACAACCAAACTAGAGGGAGAGCTGAAGTGGACTTGTGGAAGGAGGTGTTGTTGGGGGAAGCAGTAGCACACCATCCCCGAGCCAGCGTGCTGGCCATCCTGCCTTGTCTGGGGAGGGTGTAGGAGCGGGTGGTGCTGAGGAGCGGGGGTTATGGGGGTGCTTCTAAGTTAAAATCCAACCCTTTTCCCAGGCAGCAGCACTCATGTAGGGACTTCTTTTCGGTGAGCCAGACCAAGGGACTGATGGGTGGGAAATCCACCCTGACATCCTTGGGGTGGCACATGGGGACACACCGTGGGAGGCTGCCAGCACCGCGGCCCGCTGGGCTGAGCGCTCTGCTTTCCCCTGAATTGTTTACTTTCCATAATTTCCACTTACATAAGGGTTCTGCTTTATTTCTGCACACCCCGAGGTCACTCAGAAGTGAGATGAGGCTGAGCTATAAACAAAGCCCTGGGCAGGCTGTTTCTCCATAAGTTCTTTTTTAGTTCTCAGGGTTGAATGTGAAGTAAACCCTGTTTGAGGGGTGATGAGGATGTGTCTGCCTGGTGCTATGGGAGAGAGAAGGCTCTGACACGGCGGGGCTGGACACGAGATGCCACATCATCCCCTCCTGTGCCTCTATAGCATTACTTAAACACCAGCTGCCTGGCCTGGACATGGGGGTTTGGTGCAGGCAGGCACCTATATGGGGCTGAGGTGGTGAGGTCTGCGCTGCGCAGGTCTGTGTGTGCACTCTGGTAAATGTAACGGCAAGCAGCAAGTGTCAGCAGAGCCCTGGTTGTTTGCAGCATCCTAAGTCAGGGCATTCTGCATCCCCCCTGCCGAGGCGAAGCAGCCGATGGTCTCTGGTGGGATGCTGGCAGAGCCTCACCCCATGCCAGCCCAGCTTCCCCGGGAGTTTAATTTAATGGAGGCTGGGAGGTGCTTTGCCTCACGAGAGGCTTCGTTCCCAGCCTCACACCCAGCGCACATTGTCTCTGTGGCCCCTCTGCTGTCATTTGCCGAGTGGTTTAATAATTCATAATTAATGTAACTTGCAGCCCCGGTTCAGCAAAGCACGCAGTGGGATTTAAGCACCTCCAAGAGCTTTGTTGTGGCAAGGTTGCAGCGGTGAGACTCACGAGGAATATCTTTGTGCTGTCGCTTTGCTTACTTGGTTGTTATTTCCCTTGGCAGTGTTTTATGGGATAAACATGGTTCTTTATAGGAGTGGGGAAGGACTTCAGAGGGGACTGTACAGCATGTTCTTAGCAAACCTTAATGTTAACCAGGAACCTGCTTTGTGTTCCCGGCACTGTAGACAGCTCGAGTTATATATCGAACGCCCGCAGACGAGCTACAGCTTTCACTTGTGCTCATCCGAAAGGCGTGCGTTTCCATGGCTCCGGGGTGAAATATTGAGCCTGGCAGCCCCACGCTGCCAGAACGGCAGCAGAATAACCTGCTGTGTCCACATGCGCCATGGTGCTGGCTCCAATCTGGGCATGGGACAGCTGCTGGACCATGCTGGTGGCAGCGGGTGCCATCGCTCCTCTTCCAGTGCAGGAGCCTTTGGGGCAGGTGCCAACCTGTCAACGGACGTGCTCAGTGCCTCAGAGCGTCATTTTGCAGAAAGAAAGTTACCCCCCAGGTTTGCGCCCTCGGAAAGGGCTCGGTGATGTGGTAGCAACCATCCCGTGCCGTGAGCCAGAGCAGGGCTCCTGCTCCCCTGGATGGCCTTGGGAAACAGATTCTCAGGTTTCCTTGTTAGAAGAAACCACTGCTGCGTGGTGGGGTCTCCCCTTGTGTGCTCTTTCTTCCGGGTTAGGGCTCGCTCAGGTTATTAGTTGTGTTCCCAGATGAAACACTTCATTAAGAGGGAGCTGTAGCGGCTGTAAATAAATATTGGTAATTCAAGAAGATTGGGCCTCAAGGCACTGGTGTAGCTCTGAGATCACAAATGACCACAGGAGGGGAAGGTTGGTGTGTCACATTCGCCCTGTCCAGGGCAGCATGGGACCACAGACTTGGAGCCGTCTTACCTGTCCCCCAGCATCTGTGACTTTCTGCGTGCCCGGGAAACCCTCTGGTGTCAGAGCGTGCCCCAGCCATCCGCTGCTGTGACTGCTCAGAAAGAGCTTTCTTCTTCTCCAATGTGAAATTTTCCTTGCAGGAGTTCAGCAGACCTGGAGAATAATCTATTCCCATCATCTCTGCAAGCATTTGTTTTCCGTGTTTGAAGGTTGTTATATATCCCCTTCAGCCTTCTCTTCTCTAGACTAAACAACTCCTGCTCTTGCAAGCTTTTATTCCAAGGTTATATTTTCTAGATGAAATTTTTGAGACAAATGGTTATTGCTGTCTCTGAGCTTGCTGCAGTCAGACTGGAGCGCTTCTGTCTCACTCTCACTATGCCTTGCTGAGACTTTGTTGCTCCATGGAGAGGGGCAGGATCATTTAGGGAGCTTCAAAAGACTAATCTGGGCCTAAGCCCCACTCATGATGCTTTTCACCTTGCATTGGTGTAAATGTAAAGTTAAGCCTGGAGACACCTTTGTGTTTCCCACGGGTTAGAAGCTGCATCCTCGACCTGGTACCTGGGCACCGTAAGAGCTGTGGAGAGCTCTCAGTGCCTTCAGCAAGCACAGCTTTGCTCCTGAATGAGCAGAAGAAATCCTTCACTGCCTCTGTGAACGATAAAATGAAACTTCCATGGTCCCTGTCCGTACTGTTTGCTGGGTTGTTTGCTAGCGTGGCTCCTAAAAAAAGTCTGTGTATATGGAGCCTGCCAGATATGCCTGGGAAGATGCGTTTGGCCCTCAGCGAGGAGCGTCTCCCACTCTCTCCCATGGAGAAATGAAGCCATTGGGTCTCAGGGTGGCTTTGCTGCAGCCTCCTGAGCACAGGCTCCATCGCACCCCGAGCTCCATGTGCTGGCAATGGTTGTATACGTGCTCCTCACTGGGTTGCTCTTACCATTGACATTTTCCCAGCGTTATGTGGGAATTACGTGTGCTTAATTATAATCAGGCCATCTGGATGAACAGCCAGAAACATCCCCTGGACCTAATCATCACTGATCAAACCTTGCACTCCGAGCATGTGTATCGCAGGCTCCTCATCTGAAATTGCTGCCCCCCTACCCCCATGCTGACCAGTGCTTTGAAGGGGAAAAGACTCACAGTGTCTGCAAAAGACTCACGGTGTGTGCAAGGGGCTGGAGACCCCCATCCTGCACAAACTAAACCCGTGAAGCACTGGCTCTGCCCTTCCAGGAGCCTGCCCCCAGATGCTTGTTTTTATTCTCGCTGGATGCAGGACTGGAGGAGAGAGGTGGCTGTGGCAGAGGGAGCCGAGACCTGCAGGTACCGTCTGATGTGGCTGCGCACGAGAGCGATGCACCAGCTTGCCCCCCACCTTGCGAGGTGGGACGAGGTCAGCACCTTTCAAAAGATGCTGCCAAAATCAATCTGCTGATGCTGCGGAAGCAGCCCGCGGCGCCTGGAGCTCTGTTCCTGCACAGCGCTGCCGTTGCTCGTTCTTATTGGAGAGCTGCAGTGGTTCTCGTGATGAAGGGTTGCATAAATGTCACCAAGGGCTTGTTTTCACTGGTGTCAGCTATTGTCCGACAGATCTGATTAAGGCCACGTTTGGCTGTCAGCAGCTGGGATTCACGTTTGGATCCGCTCCGCCAGGAATCCCACTGTTATCCTGGCTGTTCGGGAGGCCTTTGGGTGTGTTACCGAGTTGCTTTTCCCTCCCTGGGCTCCATGGTGGCACAGGCGGGATGTGGGGAGCAGCACCTGCTGTGACCAATGGTGTCACTGGGATCAAAGGCAGAAGATCACGACTCCACGATCACTGGTGGTCTGTGCTGGGAATCACTCGTTCCGGTGATGGGAGCAGGGAGTGCAGGCTGGCAGGACCTTGGAGGGGACGGGGAGCCCATGCGGGACTGTTTCCAAAGGCTGGTCAGCAGGGTTGGGTTAGCTCACTTGAGATCAGCGTGGCTTAGAAAAAGAAGGATGAAGCTGCCTTGAAAAGCATGTCCTTACTGAAACAAAACATGGCTTTAACTCTTTTTTTTACTCCAGTCTCTCCCTTTTCCAGCAGCGTTCAGGGATTGCCTTCACTTTACCTTCCTCTGTTGTCACAAACCCCAGAAACATCCCCATTAACAGCAGAAAAACAAAGGAGCAGAGAGGAATGGCTGCAGCGGCTGGGGCTCGGGGAGCAGAGCCAAGTCATGCGAGACCCAGCAGCAGCTCGTGCTCAAGCGCTAAAGCTCTCCCTGGTGCCACTGAGGGGAGGGTTTGGAAAACCTTGCCCATCTTTGCAGGATCTCTTGATCTGTTTAAGGCTGAGCCCAAAGAAACCCTGAAGCGGCTTGTGAGCGGGGTTAGTGACAGCAGCCCTTGTTCTTGCTCAGGTTTGGCAAGCAGCGGCTAATGCCGAAGGAGCTGAGCTCTCGATGAAATGTAAGCAGCTTTCGTTAAGGGAAAAAGAAGTTTATTCTTGAATTGTGGGCTGGGTTGTTGTTTTTTTTAATTAATTTACAAAGTCGTAAATTCTCGGGGATTGCATAAGGGCTGTGCGTCATGTTGAAAAATCCTGCTGATGGTGCACAGCTCTCCGCGTTCGGTCTGCACAGGGAGGTTGTCGAAGAGGGATGGGGAGAAGAGCGCCAAAGCAAACACTCTGCGTTTGATTTGGGATAAAATGGATTTCCTTTGAATAGCTTGCGAAACATGTTGTCCTGAGCTTGCAGTGCAAGCGCTGACTGCTGCCAGTTGTCAAGCCAGCATGGGGAGAGTCAGAAAATAGAAAACACCCAGAAAACAGGCCAAGGACTAGCTCGACATGAGGTGTGTTGAGTTCCTCGTTGCCATGCAGGTGCTGAGCAGACATCCCACTTCTCTGCTGCCAAGTGAAGGCTTTCTAGGCTGGAGGAGAGCATCTTGCAGGAGATCAGGGCTGGCTGGCACATGGAGAGACCCAGTGGGCCACCTCCCTGAGCAGGACAGTCCATCAAGCTGGTGCTGGTGTTCCTGGCTCCTGCCCATGTGCAGCTCCCTGGATATCTGCAGACATAGCCTGACCCTCCCTCTGTCCTGCTGCTTACGGGGAGCTCCAGCAGACTGTTTGGAGCTCAGGTGTTTCCTTGCCTCCTGGGAAACCTGGCTGCATGTACATGGCTAAGGCTGACCCTTCAGTCCCCCCACAGGTGTCATTCTGGGGTGACAGCAGCATGGTGACAAGCCTGAATTAGTCGGTGGCCCCGTTTTCAGCTGCCTCTGACATTGTTCAGTCCTTCAAAACATGTTGTCGTTGCACAAGGTGTGGGTGCAGGATCATGGCACCCTAGTTATCTCCGTGTGCAGGAGGCCTCAGGTTACCTCTGACGCATAATTTCTCCCTGGCATCACTAGTTATTCCTATCAAGTCACAGACAGTGTAGACATATGGGGAAGGAAGTCGTGAGAAGCATCTTGGAGTCCAACACAAAACACCTTAAACTGGTGTGATTTCCCCAAAGGAGGAACTGCCTGCTCTTAAAAAAAACCCTAAAATCATCCTCTTGAAAGGGCTCTTCAGGACAGCATGTAAACCACCGAGTTACTTTTTAAAGCAAAAGTCTTGGGCCAAACCAGCCTTCTTCCTGCACCTCTGCTGATAGAAAATTCTCCTTTTTAACTCCTTCTTTTTCCTTCCTTTCCCCTTTCCCCGCAAAGGCCTCTCGGCAGATGGCGGAGCCAAGCGCCAGGAGCATCTGTCCAGGTTCTCGATGCCTGACCTGAGCAAAGACTCGGGCATGAACGTCTCCGAGAAGCTGAGCAACATGGGGACGCTGAACTCCTCCATGCAATTCCGAAGCGCCGAGTCCGTCCGCAGCCTGCTCTCGGCACAGCAGTACCAGGACATGGAGCCGAACCTGCACAACCTCGCCAGCCCCCTCGGGTACCGAGAGCGGCCGTCGCACGGGCGGATGCACCAGAGCTTCGACTACGGTAGTGGGGTGCCCGCGAGCAAGCTGGGGGTGCAGGAGGGCTCGAGGCATGCCCCCATGAGCGAGCGCACACGCCGGTGAACTAACCTCCGGGATGACGACCGGCACTACCGCCCGCACCGGCCCCGGCGCTCTCGCCGCTCCCGCTCGGATAACGCCCTGCACCTGGCCAGCGAGCAGTGCTGCCGGCTGAAGGAGAGACCCTCACTGCGAGCCAGGGAAGACTACGACCAGTTCATGCCCCAGAGGAGCTGCAGGGAGACGATGGAGCAGGGTCCCCGCAGGGACGTCTACGGCCACTGTCCCCGGACAGTGTCGGATCTCGCCCTGCAGAACCACTTGGGCGAGAGATGGGGGCCCTACTTTGCCGAATACGACTGGTGCTCAACCTGCTCCTCCTCCTCAGAGTCTGACAACGAGGGTTATTTCCTCGGGGAGCCGATTCCCCAGCCCGCCCGCCTGCGGTACGTGACCAGCGAGGAGCTCCTGCACAAGTACGGCTCGTACAGCATGCCCAAGTCTTCCACGCTGGGTGGCCGGGGACAGTTGCACAGCCGGAAAAGACAGAAGAGCAAAAACTGTATCATATCCTAATGGCATCCTTGCCAGGCACCTTGGGAGAATGTAAATTAACTCACAAACTTGCACTGTTTTAGACCATGTAAGCGCTTTTATTGTAACAAAAAAGACCCGAAGAGTAGGGGTTTGTAAGAAGGTTGTAGACTGGCTTCTATAAATAGTCATAATCCTGGGCATGGTGAATATATTTTGCACATCTTACTTTGACTTAAAAAAAAACAAAAAAATTCACTTTAGCCTGTAATATTTACCCAGTAGTTTTTCCCCGTTTTCCCAGATCTTGCCACCCTTTTGAGTTTGTCTGTCCGTACGTTCTGGTTGCCACTGTTGACTCTCAGCATCAGTTTGCCAGTAGCTTTTGCTTTTCTGCCACGTTTTTGTTTTCCATTAGCCACGTCGGTAGGTCATTTGTCTCTCGGACAGTGTGGGAGCCTAAGTTATTTCCATGATTGTTGTAAATGCAATGTAAATGAGAGTTTGGAGAAAATATTTTTGTATTTTGTAATATCAGAGGAATTTCTATATCTTAGGAGTCACTGGGAAAATGCATGCACGTTCAGAACTGTTTTCAGCCCGAGCTAACCAAACAGTACTTTGGACCCCCTTTTCCATTGCATCATCAAATTTCTTAAGTATATCAGTGAGCGTTTGAGTTGTCATTTGTTTTGGGGAGTGGTTGGGTTTTTCTTTACCGTTTTTCTGTTCATTTGTGTTCATCCTGGTAAATACAGAGAGCATTTTCCGTTTCATTAAATCTTGAAGAGGCCTCGGTGGCATTTTGAAGTCTGCTCACGCCTGTGGTTTTCAGGTACGCTCCATCAGTCAGATACAGGAATCCTGACAGATGCAATAGGGACTTTTTTTTTCATTATTATTATTATTATTATTAAATAGGAAAGAACAGAACTACCAAATGCCTGCAACATTGTAAATGACCAAAGCCGGAGAAGGAATTTTACACCTCTGTAGAGAACACTGAAGTTACTAAACGTTGAACTATTATTTGGAGTAAATAAAAGTGTAAATGGTGCAATTGTGTGATGTCAGCATGACGTTGTTTTGAATATAGACTTGTCTTATGGTGCTCTAGTCTCCTGGGTTATGTTAACTGCTGTTCAGTACCAAGTGGAAGTCTCAATATTGCCTACTGCCTAACACGTTAAGAGAACAACTGCAGCCTGCTCCCGCGGGCCTGATCCTGCCCTGGCGAGATGCCTTCTCCCTTCAGGGGCTGCTTGTGTCCGGGGGCTCAGCATCCCCGGGGTGGGCTCAGCATCTTCCAGGTGGGCTCAGCATCCCCGGGGTGGGCTCAGCATCCCCTGGATGGGCTCAGCATCCCCGGGGTGGGCTCAGCCCCAGCCTGCGGAGCTGGGCCAGCCCCACAGCAGCCTCGCCGCGGCAGAGTGTTCTCTAAATAGGGCTCAGCTGTATTGTATTATGGTGGATGTGAGTTTATTCTCTGTATGCTTTAAACCACTGGGGTACTGCCGGCGCGGCGGATGTGCCCTGGGGATTGCAAACCAATGCTGGTAGTCCCGGTGCGTCCCGGCAGAGAGCAGGTTTGCAAAAGGGGCTCTTGGCACCCAAAGATGCTGGTTAGCATCTGGGAGCGTTAAGGTAAAGCTGGGCTTTGAGCTTCAGGAGGGACGAGAGGCCGGACAGGCTGCATCGCCCTCGCGCCCTGCTCTGCCAGCACCTCGGGGTGCCCCTGCACCTCTGCCAAGGCACCCCGGGGGTGCCCCGTTGCCTACTCAAAAGCAGCAGATGCCGAAAAATCTTGAAGATGGATGTCTCCATACCACAGACTATTGCTAGGAATTTTTTTGTTGTTTGTAAAGGACAATGTGATAATTATTATTCCTTTAAAAAGAAAAACAAGCGAAAAAAAAAGAAAAAAGAAATGACACTTAAGTATATTTAAAAGAAAATGTTTTTTCCAGTTGGAATAAATGGAAGTATTCATCCAAAGGGAAGAGTCTCTTGTGTATGTTTTTTGCTATTGAGGAGCATTGGGTAATTGTGAGTAGAAAACTTGGTTCTCAGTTAGCTGGGCTTGCAGTGAAACCACAAGAACCAGCTCAGCCCGATCCCTGACGTGATTTCAGTGGGCACGGAAAGCTGACAGAGGAGCATCTCCTGCACACCCCGTGCCTTCCCCAGGGTTGGTCACCCCCACCCATTTTTTGGTGTTAAAAAAGCCAAGTCTCACCTGGTGGGTTGGTGCAGTTCAGCCAAAATCCCTTCTTTCTGCTGGGACAGACTTCAACCTCTAATTTCTAAATACCAGCCTTTTTCTTAGAAAGATCACAGATCTTTCCATGTTTTCCAAAACAGACCTGGTAAGTCGGGTAGGAGTATTGCTTTCAACGACAAGTCTGACACTATAACTACGGGTTATTATATAATTGGCATTTAATATGTACAATTTAAGTCATTGTCAGTGATTAAAAGCACAATGAATGTTGTCTGTCAGCTCCGGTACAGCTGAGCTGCTCTTTGTACAGCAGGAGCCTGGATTGCTCTGCAAATAGTAAAAAACTAATCCCCAGCCTTTCCCCTTTACCTGCTGCTGCCTCTCCGCAGGGGTAAGGGAACAAGCTTTAAAGACTCCTCTCAGCAGAACTGCAGCACCTTTTCCTGTGCAATTTTATACTGAAATCTGGGGCCTGGTGTCCCCGTGCACAGGAAGGTTTCACTGAGGGAAGCAGCGCTTCGAAATCTGGTTTTTAACAGAGAGCATCTCTCTGGCTTGCTGATGGGCAACCCAGCTTTAATGCAGTGCTGGAATCCAAAGAGATGGGCGACAAACTGGGGAGACAAGAGTATCTCAGGTGATGCTCCCCTCCACTGGGCCCTTCACCAGCACAACAGAAAGGGCTCAGCTGGCATTTTGTAAGAAACACAGTCCTGGCAAATACTGAGTTGGTACAAATTTCAGCGATATAAGTGCAAATGCAGCTTCCAACCCTTTTTTATTTTTCATGTGGGCTCCAGAAGTCCCATGCACTTTGAGACACATGGTTAAATTAAAAAAAAAAAAAAAAAAAGAATGCTGCTTTTTCTTAGCCCATTTGGAGTATGATTAACCATTTCTGACAAACCCACTGAGCTTGAGGGCTGGAGCTACAAGTCTGTAAAATTTTGCTCCGCTGCCATCTGGCCCCGCTGCTTTGCCTCTCTGCGCAGGCTGCGCGCGGGTGCCAGCACCCCGGGGGAGCGGGGGGGGCACGTACAGACATTTTTCTTCCACATCGCCAAGAAGTGAGTGAAGGTGACACCACCTGAAGCTCAGGATGGGTGGCAGCAGGTCCAGGTTCCCTGGCTGGGGAACTGGGCACCGTGCTGGGGGTCTCTGTCTGGCCAAGGGAGTGGGAAGCTTTTTGCCAGCGCCCTGGCCAGCTGTGTTGCCAGAGTCAGCCTGGCACACTGTCAGTGTCACGTAAAAATAAATAAATAAATGAAATCTGATCGGATCTATTGATGCCACAATTTTCTTCTGTAAAATATCTCTTTTTTTCCCCAAAAAAAAATCCTTTGCAAGGCCCACCCAGTGTGTTTTCATTAGATGGGCTGGCTTCGGTGGTACCCTGGCCACCCCCGTAGCCATGCGATGCTGGCCGTGGCCCTGCGAGGCACAGGGGATCAGGCAGCTTTCAGCAACGGGGCGCAAAGTGTACAGCACGTCCCATCAGCTGGCCCCAAGCACGCAGCCACACGACCCTTCAGCTGCTGTTGCCCCTGGTGCAATCCCGACGTCCACATCACATGCTTGGCTGCAGCAGGCGCCCAGCATCCTTCACGTCCGCTCTCCCCAGCAGCCCAGGGCTTGGCAAGGCCCCTGCAACACCCAAAGTGCCCCAGCATTGGCAGCACATCGGCCGAAAAGCTACTGGAGCTGTGCAGGGAAGCTTTGAGCACACTGAGGTTTGGGGTTTTTTTGGGAAGCCCAAAGCCACACACAACCTTGAAGCCCTGCAGAGAAATTATAATCAGCTGCAGAAAGACACAGAGCTAGGAAGTGTGAGGTTAGAAATAATCAGACGCGCCCTATTCTGGAAATTGTTCTACACGGACAATGCAAAGGGTCCAAGTGGCTGTGGCTACACACCCGAGGGGCGAGCAGCCGGGGGGTGCACGAGCCCCACGTGCTCGGTGGCTTGGAACACCCGATTGCTCAGGAAGAGGTGCCTGTGTGCAGCTTAAAGACAGCAGTGGTGGTTTAATTCATGAGAGCAGTTAGACGAAGGTTTATGGTTGCTGAGAAACGGACATGCATTTAGCACTACAATTTAATGCCCTCCCCCCAAAAAAAAGATCTGCCTGTGCAGCACGGGGCTGGCAGTGCAAAACTGGGACTGCTCTGCCGCTCCCCGGCCCTCTCCCAGCTAATCTGAGCTCCTGGGCTGGGAGCTGCTGTGTTATCTGATGCACTTTGCTCTTTCAAGCTAAATAAAAGAGCCCTGCTCCTTGCATTTACATACAATTATGCTATTCTTGAAATCTAGGCTGTCCTCATTCTTCCAGAAATTATCTACTGCCTATTAGGTGACCATCCTCCATGGCCAGGGGAAGCTCATTAGCTAAGAGCAATTTCAGAGGACTTTATTTTAAAGCTTTATATTTTTATGCAACACATTTTCAACCTAGATCCCTAAAACAATTTAGGAATTCATCTCCCGTTTAAGTCCAAAGGGGAACTGGTGGCCAGGGATGCTAATGAACAAGTCACTAGAGAGCTGGGTCCTATTTCCAAAAGGATCCTCAAGTTGTGACACATCAGATCATTTATAAACTGTACCCAATAATAACATTCTTTTCTTGTAAGGACTGGCTCTTAATTCAGCTTCCAAAGTGGGAGCCTCGTTAGCCAGGGTTCATAGCTCCATCTCCCCATGAGGTGTCCAAGCCCACCACCCTGCCAGGACACCCAGAGCAACCGCAGCTGAGAACCTGCCTTCTCCCACCCTGTCATCACCACACATGCTTCCAGCATCCAGTTCCCTGAGTTACATCAGCTTGATCAGCTCTCTTTGCTTTTCCACACGTGAGCTTGCACCTTTCCAGTCCTTTTTAGACGGACTGCAGACAACTACCAACCAGTTGAAGGGTGTCAGCTCTGCAGCTGGAGGCCTCCCCATATTTCTGCTTTGGAAAGTCCCACTGGCACCTGCCCGAGTCTCCCTTAAGAAAGAACTCCCAGCTTTTCACCGCCATTGCAATATTTTGCAACACTGAAAGAAAGAATGAAAAGAAATAAATAAATTTAAAGCTTTTATTAGCAGGCAGATACAGCAAGATGCGGACATTTTATTTATTAGACTGCAAGACACTGGTCTAGTCACCTCTAGAGCCAAGAATGCCTGTCTGGACCTCTGAGTAGGGAAAAAAATGAGAAAGTTTAAATTAGTTGAGCCTGCTGCCTCTGTCCATTGACTCCAGCATTGTGCTCTATGTGTCACATGTAAGACCATCAGCTTCATGTACCTCCAGGCTTCATCCTCACATTGTCCCTTAGCTCGGGGATCAAAGGCCCCTTAGGTATGGCTCCACCTTTCTGCTTCTCCACGTCTTACTAATAACTCAGCAAATTCCCAGCTTCCCTGTTTTCGGCAAACCCAGTCATTTCCTAAAGCATTCTCAGGAGAGTTTTCCTGTTGTAAAAGCAAATATTTATATCTGCAGTGCTCTTAGAGGCTCTGGATACGATCAGCTCTTAAGGCAAGCTTTAGCTGAAAGAGCTGATTTATTAAAATGGATAAACAAAGTCCTGTGAAGCAAGTTAAATCAGTCTAAATAAAGCATTACATGCTGAAGAGTGCACATCAGATCACAGTATATACATACACACATATATACATGTGTATATTATATATTATACCTATAATTCATACAATCAAATACACAGTCCTCTGGCCTGGGATCCCATATCAACATCACCCCCAGGCGCGAGCTGGCCGCGAGCCAGGCTATCTGTACATTAGGCAATGTATATATTAGGACATGTCCAGCCTTTTAACAAACCCAGCCCAACAATCTGCTCCCACCCCGGCCGCAGCGATCCCTCCGGCTGCAGGCCCTGCTTCTGCTCCATGCCTCAGTGGCCCCATCTCCAAATCTCCTCTGCAAGGATGTTTTATACCAACAAGGCTCTTCGAAACCTCAGGTAAGGGAGGCTGCCAAAACAGTGCTACTGTAAACCAGTGGCTCTGGCTCAGGGTTTGAGACTGTTCTGTTGGCACCACAGTGCGAGCAGTCTCTGGTCACAGCTTCTATCGACACAACCCTCCCCACTGCTTGAACAAGCTCACTTCATCGGTATTCGAGCTTTCTTTTTTTTTTTTCTTCTTTTCTGTAAGTCAGGGCTTTAATTGTCAATTATTTGCTCATGAGTACTCTTTTATGGTCCATGCCGGAGCAGACTCAAGCAGTTTTTATTTTGGTACTCCGTTTACTTAGCTTTTCTGGAAGAGCAAGGCAGGGCAGAGATCCATTCTTGCTGCTCATCACATATTCATTATTTACATTTTTCAGTATCCCAAGTAACCTTGGCACAGAAAACAAATAAATGAAGATTGAAACATACACAAAACATCTGGAGATGCTGCAGCGCTGTAATTATTGCTGCTCATTTGCAATGCACAAGGGCTCCACGGAGTGCCTGTTGGAAAGGCCAATCGCATATTGGCCTGATGAAGATTTTTGGTTTTGGACCAGATGCTTCCAGCTGAGCCTGGGTCAGGTCTCACCTCACACCACCAAAAGCTGAAACGGTGGAATTTCTGGTCAGCACTGGGGGGGCAGCGATCTCTGAAGCTCTTGGCCCAGGACAGTAAATACAGCTGGTCAGATTAGGGCTGCTGGATAATTTATGCAATGACTTTTCAAACTAGCAAATCCCTCACCCTGCTCCGGCCTTCACCAGCTCATGTGGCTGCTGAGCAGGTCATGAATATTTAGGAAGTTTTACTAAATTCATAGACTCTTGTGAAAAACAGTTTTAAAATGCTGAGTGAAACATTTCCATACGTCCATGGGGCCCTGGGGAGCGCTGCTGAAAAACCTGCATGGATGCAAAGCTGCCCCGTGCCCCCCCCACACCCTCTGCTCACCCACTGCCACGGGGTTCAATCAAAACCTTGTCTTTAGGTAAAATGTGGGAGAAGTTGTCGTTTTTGTTGTATGCGGTGCAGCAGCATCTGCAAGTGTGGGGAGGCTTCGGATGTGCTGGCGTGTTCCCAAACTGGAGGGCAGGGCAGGGTCTCATTGGCAGCTGGAAAAAGAAAGAGGGGAGACAAGGGAAGGGAAAAAGGGAAAGCAAAAGGAAAAGCAAAAGGAAAAGCAAAAGGTTAGAAGGAAAAGAAAAAAGGAGAAAGAAAAGGGAAGAAAGGGAATGGGAAAGAAGGGGAAGGGAAAGGGGAAGGGATAGAAAGGAAGGGAAAGGGGAAGGGATAGAAAGGAAGGGAAAGGGGAAGGGATAGAAAGGAAGGGAAAGGGGAAGGGAAAGGGGACGGAAAGGGAAAGGGAAAAAAAGGAAAGGGAGATGCAAAAGAAAAGGGATCAGGGAAGAAGCTCTCCCCCATGCTGGGTACCCAGCACAGGGGGCAGGGCATCTCCCGTCGGAGGCACTGGCCCTGTTCCGCAGCCGCCTCTCCCGACACATGGGCTTCCAGCAGTTCATTTCGGAATTGGCGGCAATGGGAGTAAGCGTGCCTGACTTCAGCACCCGGCCCCGTCGTGGCGGTGGAGGGGTTTGCTCAGAGGAAGCAAATCTTTGCATATTTATGAACGTAATCGTTTATGGCAAAAGAAACAAAGAGAAAGTTGATTCTGGATGCAGCGAGAACTGGAGCAAACGAGCATCGCTCCCCGTGGAGGCTTTACTGCAGCCC
Source organism: Eurystomus gularis (assembly GCA_013400335.1). Taxonomy (NCBI): domain Eukaryota; kingdom Metazoa; phylum Chordata; class Aves; order Coraciiformes; family Coraciidae; genus Eurystomus; species Eurystomus gularis. The sequence goes on along the minus strand of VZZY01017148.1, from coordinate 93,850 downwards.
CAGAGATCGCTGCCTTTAATGGTCCTTGCTTGTTAACAGCCAGGAGAGCGTCGGGAGGACTGTCTGAGGGGGAAGAAAGGCAAAAATCTCCCAGTGTTGCTTTCATAGCTTGGAGTTTCAAACTAATGTTGACGAGAATGTCATTATTGCTGAGCATCCACTGGGCTCAGAGAGTAAAATTCCTTTTATTCGCCTCAAGTGTCAGGATTTGCAAGCGCAAGAAATTTTCAAGTGCTTGTCTAAGTCGCTGTTTGTATGCAAATGATGTTGTAACAGTTCTTAGACTAAAAGGCCCGATTTTCCAGTGCATCAGTCAAAGCATCTGTCAGCCCTGTCAGAAAAGAAATACTTCGATTCTTTCAGGTCAAAACAATCCAAAATTATTACTAGAATATTGAGGCAGTTCAAAGACATGAAGAGTAAAATGAGAATTATTCAAAGCCATTTTTCCTTTCAATGAAGATTTAATTTTTATTTTCCTTCCACACGTAATGCAATTTTTTTTTCACAGGTGACAAAGTTTGAAAATCAAATAATTCAACGCGATATTGCAGTTCTCTGCAACGGATCAATGAGCAGTACTGGATTCAAGCACATGTACAGGAAGAAACTGAGATGAGGAATGAAACAAGCTAAGGAATGGGCAAAAAAATTAGGAAATTAAGTAAGGGCTTGTGTCAAGGCTGGGCCGCAGCAAGCGAGGCTCTGAGATCAAACACTTGCAGGGATGCTCTAAGTGCTGAGGGCTCGGGAAACGAGTCCTCTCCAGGAGGTAAGTCCACTCTCCAGAGATAGAACCGTGCCATTGGCCCTGTGCACATGGACTCCAGAGGTCTGAGGTTTTGTTTGTGGTAAATAAACAGGACTGTTGTCCACATGAACACTTTTCCCTTGGTGTGGCCTGGACCCATCTTTTGGCAAGACAACCAGAGCATCCTCCATGTGGCTTGGGTTGGCTGGAAGTGAAAAACTCTGCATAGCAAGCCCAAATCTGCTTGCATGAAGCAATTTTCCTCAGCAGCAGGATTTCTGCTTCCTAATGAAAATGATTTTTTAACAACCTGCTGGAGAGCTCACAATGTTCCCCTGGGTCCCTGCAAGGGGGGATTGTCACTCTGCTCTTGGCAGAGAAAGCAAAAAGTTCTCCCAATAAATCCCCCCTCACCCGTTTCTCACCATTAAAGCAGCTAAAACCTGAATAGCTTTGGCACAATGACCAACCAAAAATGTACCTCCAGCTCTGCTCCCTGCTCCACATGCAGACAAGGACAGGGAGGGCTGTGCGAGCAGGTCGAGGGAGGGGATTCTCCTGCTCTACTCCACCCCGGTGAGACCCCATCTGGAGTACTGTGTCCAGCTCTGGAGTGCTCAGCACAGTAAAGACCTGTTGGATTGAGTCCAGAGAAGGGCCACAAAAATGATCAGAGGGCTGGAACCCCTCTGCTGTGAAGAAGGTCTGGGAGAGTTGGGGTTGTTCAGCCTGGAGAAGAGAAGGCTCTGGGGAGACCTTACTGTGGCCTTTCAGTACTTAAAGGAGGCTTACAAGAAAGATGGGGACAGGATTTTTAGCAGAGCCTGTTGTGTCAGGACAAGGGGTGATGGTTTTAAACTAAAAGAGGGGAGATTCAGACCAGATATAAGGAAGAAATTCTTTATGCTGAGGGTGGTGAGACACTGGCCCAGGTTGCCCAGAGAGGGGGTCGATGCCCCATCCTTGGAAACGTTCCAGGTGAGGTTAGACAGGGCTCTGAGCAACCTGCTCTAGTTGCAGATGTCCCTGCTCACTGCAGTGGGGTTGAACTAGACGGCCTTTAAGGGTCCCTTCCCAACCAAACTGTGCTATGATTCTATGCTTGACTAGGATGTGCTGTCACTGCTTGGGATCTCCCCCAGCAGGTTCCCTGCTGTTTCCATCAAAGCAAGGGTTCAAGTGCCTGGGTTTCCTGGCAATGAAAAAGCTGGCTTAAGGTCTGGACTGGGACTGGTATCCCTCCATGAGCTGGTGGGAATGGGCTGCCAAGGGTCCCCGCTTGTGAACCAGCAATAGCTGGGTGGTATGAGCACGCCAGCACAGCTCTGGTTTGTTCCCACCTCTGTCCCCTTCCCACAGAACCAGCAATGGTGCAGAAATGGAGGGAATCTCCCTGGGACTCTGAGGTGCTGCTTTGGGCAGCTTTAGGATCCAGGGGACTGCTAGAGGAGCCACATCTCTGTTCTCAAACAGTTACTGCAAGTTTCCCATTCCTGGTGCATGCAGTTTGTAGCCCTTCACTGACCATTGCTCACTGTGGAAGCCAAAGCAAGCAGCCCTTGCTCTGCGCTGAGCATCCACCTCCAGCATGGAAAGCAGATGGATTTTCATTTACAGAGGCACAAGGCTCTCTCTTGCCTACATACACACAGAGTTCTGCATCACAGCCTCCATCATTTATATGAGGAAGCGTGAGGAAATAACATATTATAATAACAGCATGAATCTATCCCTCGAGCTCTGAATGATAAGGCAGTAATCAAGTTTCACCGACATGGAGCAGGATTCCACAACACTCTTTCCTACAGATAAGCACATCCCAGGACCGGTGCGATACCCTCTCCCCACCGGCACGCATGGTCCTCCAGAGAAGTGATTTCTCCAACAGCCACTACATTAAGATATAGGCAGAATATCCAGATCTAAATCAGTTCCTGATGTGCTTTCATCTAATAGCCCTGATAGCCATATTGCCTCCATTTTCATACCGTGTTCTTTATTCATAGCACCTTGGGAAAGGAAGAGCCTCATGAACAGTGGGAGTGGAGTCTGCAAACAGGTATTTTCCTCTCACTGATGCCTCACCATCACTTTCCCAGCAATGGACTCAGCAAATGACTTGCCAGCCAGCAGCACGCTGCCCAGCAGCACCCCAAGCCCTCTGCCCCCCCGCAGAACACACGCTCCTCATTTTCCCAGAGCACAGCATGAGGTGTGGGGACATTTGCCCAACAAAACCCTAACCTGATTCCAGATTTGCTCCCTCCGATTGTGGGTATTTCAGGACTTTCAGAAACCCGAACTGCTGAGGCTGACTGACCCGTCCATCCTGCCAAATGCCATCTGTGCAAGTGAGTTTGAACTTTGGGATGGGCAAGCCACTGAGCAGAAATGTGACCGCTCGCTCCCAGGCATGCAAACATGACTCTGCAACTGCAGCCCGTGCCACCCAGGCAGGGCAAGCAGCTTGGATTAATTGACTGCTGCAGTCATGATATAATATCTCAGTACTACATAATTTTGTTCTTCTAAATTAAGCACATGAAGTGGGTAGATGGTAGAAAGTATGATTGGACATGTGGTGGTGGAGATTACATACTCCAATTTGAAAAAGTGGCAAAGAAGCCCAACTGTTTCCCTTGACTTCACCCACATTTCCAAGGTCAGCCACCGAAGCCTGAACACGAGGAGGGAAACGCGAACACCTCTCCAGCTGTTCTTGGGCAACCGAAACGTGCTGTTTAATGCCAAGGCCATATGGTCCTTGTCTCCAACTTTCAGCTAAAAATGTACTGATTTCTAAAAGGCTCAGGCAAGAACAGGAGAGAACGTTTCAAGTTCTTGCAAAAAAATACAAGGAGATATAAGTTCCTGTGAGATTTTTACCTATTTTATCCCATAGCTTCAACCCCATAATTAGGTCTCCTGTCACTTCACTCGATGCTCTGCCCCATTTATCTGCAGCTTTCTGACACCGTTTCCATATCTGGTACTATTTTTTTCCATTAACGTTCTCAAAAGAAGAAAGAAAAAGGATCCTTGACCTCCACTCAGATGACTGAAATCAGAGAACTGCTTTAACTTTGTATTTCGAGGGAGATGATCGCGGTGTCAGAGTAGGACATCTATAAAGTAGGAGACATATATATGTATAATTATATATATAAAAAGTAGAGTGTATCTAAAGTAATGGTCTCCATACAGCAGATGTGCCCCAGTCAATGCCCCAACACTCTGATTTTGTCTCTCCTGAAACTGGACGCTGAGAGGAAAGGTCCTGGAACAGCACAGTGTGCAAAAAAATCTGATTTTTTTGGCAAATCAAAGCATACAAAACGCAAGCGGTGTCTGAGCAGACGCTGCAGCCTTAAGCCGGGGCAGAGAGGACATACGCTAATCTTGCATTTAAGTCAGAGTAAAAATTTATTAACAGTGAAGAACCTTCCTGCCTGCGAAATGGTACATGCTTCCAGTCAGATCCGAGCAGTGAAACCATGTTCCCAAACGCCAAATCTAGGAATAGATGAGCCGTATGTCAGCCACATCACCTTTTTATCTGATAGATGTTTATTAAGTGAAGACAGAATATCTGTTGCATAAAAGGAAGCCACCTGCTGCCAAGCAGCAACCTTCACTCTGCCACAGACAAATGTGTTCTCAGCTAATTTATGCTAATACCGTACTTCAAGTTACACCGTGCTTGCCAAATTTTGAAAGACCAGATTCCTCAGTGCTACAACATAACCCAGAAAGAGCTACCTCCTCCTCTGACAGGGGCATAAACACCCAGCAATGGCTGAAGCTCCCTTGGAGCAGCTCTTGGCTGGGTCAGCAAGGCCAAACAGAAGACTGGACCCAGGATATTTGGGACAGAGATTTGGCACGGTGAACTCCTCCTGTTAGCCCAGCTCCGTTTGCAGACATAGGTCTCAGGTTCATCTCTATTGCTCCTAACAACTTCACCACTCTGGCACATGGGTCCCCTCTCAAGCCACCCAGCACCTGGTCCATGCTCCGATTTCATGTCTCCAAGCAGCAATACTGCCTAGTCTGGGGCTGCTGGTCCCTCCTGCCCAAGTGTCAGGCTGTGCAGCTGTGTTCCTGAGGAGGGACGAGCCGCTGGCAGCAGGAGCAGTTCACCTGGCTCACAATCAGCCTTGGCATCTCCATGGCAACTCCAGCGGATGCTGCACTCCTGATGGCTCATAAGGACCTGCCGCACTCAAGAGCAGCAGTTGCAATCAAGTTCTGTCTTGGTCATCTCCAAGGGGGTAAGAGGATAATGTGGAAGAAATTAATAAGAGGCATCAAACCCGCTTTGAACAGTGTAATTGCCACAACAATTCCTCTGGATTAAAATTAGTCTGTTCCTTAAAATGCACAATATTTCTTCTGTCTCTCAGTTTCTGCTCTGCTACTGCTGCACACATCTATGGAGGAGGCTGAAGGGGACTGAGCAGGACAAGCCGTGCTCAGATGGGCTCACAGTACCAAGACTGGGTTTCACTGGCAGAACATGAAAGATCCCAAGTGCAAGCACGAAAAATCCAGCAGCACTAACCTAGCGCACCTTTCAGCTGCAGAATACCAGAGGGAGAAATGTCTGAAAAACCTGCTGGAGAGTTTTCGCAGTAAAAAAAATTAAACCCAGTTTCACTATAAGACATATGGGAGTCCTGACCTTACCTTCTAGGTCAAAGACTCAGTCCTGCCCACAAGGTCACCTCAAATTCCCAGCCTTCACCATTCCTGAAGTCTTTTGCAGAGGGGTGACTGTGCTGCAGTAACCCCTGAGGGGCTTTTGTCTTTCCAGCTAAGTGAAAAGTGTCTTTTTCGTGCACAAGCTGCAGGTCAGGTCCCCCCGAGGGCCATGCTGCTGCAGGAGAGGTCTGCACCCCAACTTGGAGCAAGAATACCCCTGACATCACCCAGGCACTTGCTGGATGCATGCCTGATGATCAGCAGGCAGGATTTAGCCACCCACCACTATTCAAGAGCCAAAAGGCATGTCCATCTCAAGGCTCACAGCCCACTCACCCACTCACCCAGGCTCTGCCGCTGTGGTGGAAGCTCTCCCCCTCCAGCTTCATGCACCAGGACACTGGGGAGAGCACCTTAAACCAGTTTTAGGGTTAACTATTCCAAGCCTTGCTTTCACATCTATAACTCATTTTCCAACATCTTCAAGCAAATTTCACACCGTTGGAAAAATGTCAAGGGTTTAATCTGATATGTGTGATACTTACTGATGCCACTAGGGAGAGAGATGATCGTATCTTCCACTTCCCATCATGTTTCTTGCAAGAGTGAAAACATATCAGGAGAATTCACTGGCTTTCGCTATACTTGGTATATGCAAATGAACATAAATCAAACTATCTGAGGAGCACAGGCAAATAACTTAGCATATAAGAGATTCAAGAAAGAGCTTACGTGACTGAAAGCTTATCTGTTTTTTCCAGTTGTATTAGATGTGGTCTCAGGGTATGTGGCTTTGCCGGCAAGCCTGGCCATGGCTGTACTTAACTGCATCAGAAAGCAGGACCTGAAGCCTTGGACCAGCCTCCTGCAAGCCTCGTGCTTGGCATCAACTGGATTAAGAGTGCAATTAAAGCGAGCTGGAAAAAACAAGGCAGATGGATGAAAACTGTAGTGCCTCAACACTGGGATCTTCCACAGATTAATTTATTCAGCAGGAGAAGATTCCTCCAAATCTGCAAGAAATCCAGAGTGGGCTTTCACACGCAGCAGAGAGGTTGGTGCCAACCTCGTGCCACAAAACAAAACAAGCAGAATGAAGAAAGCAGCAATATTCTTTCTGGGTTTGGGTTGAGAGGGTGACGGAGCTGATCTGGGCATGGTTGCCCACTGGCAGCCAGCCCACAGAGCCACGCAGAGAGGATCTGTGCCACAAAAACAGCTGAAGGAGCTCAGTGTGGCCAGTGCCGGAGGGAGCAGGATGCGCTGTGGGCTGGAGCCCCGGCTGCTCACACTCCACCCAGGCAGCCAGGCTTGCACGGCTCCCCATCCCAGGCAGAATGAAAAGGCTCGAGTTAAGCCCTTTGCAGTATCAAACCCTTTTCTCTACCAAGAAAATGAATGCTCTATTTTAAAGCTTGGGATATAGAAAGCAGGGGAAAAAATACTCAGTATTTGAATTTTGGTCCTTGCTTGATCACCTGCAGACCCAGGGAGGAGACAGGGGTAGGGCTCCCGTACCTGTGGTGGGAAGGATATCCATCACTGGGCAGAGAGGACCAGGCGTTTCAAATGCCACCCCAGTCTGACTGATTCCAATACCCGCATCACCTCCAGGAGCCTCCCTGGGCCTGTGGATTAAATTGAGCTATTATTAATGCATGACATTCTGCTGATACCCAGATATCAATCAATATTATTGACTTCAGTAAATTTTGCACTGAGACTATAACTACAATTTAATTTTGCCCAGACCAAAGAAAAAAAAAAAAAACCAACAAAAAAAAAACCAAAAGAAATGTACACTGCATGAAAGCAATATTCCTAAGGCTTCATTTTGGAAAGACATTTGGATCTCAGAAATAGGACTTGAAGTGTTTGTGGCAAGGAATATGCTTAATTAGATTCATGTCTGAGAAGTCCCCAGCTGTTCTGCAGACAAACAGAAATATCTGAGATTTCTTCCAGCTCTATGGAGACACAGAGATTGGCTCATCTCCCTGTTGCCCCAGTCTGAGAGATTTGCACGTACGATTATTATCTGGTGCTGTTTCAGACAATACAAGATGCCACACAATCTCTGAGCATAGAGCAAATATTCCAGCATTTTGTTTCATGATTACTTCCACCCTGTTCACTTCAGCATCTGAAAAATTCTTTGCTATTTTTTTCACGTGAAAGGCTTTCTGGAAGTTGGACATAAGATGCATTCATTATGAAATGAAAATACCTCATGTGTTCAGGATGGAAAAAAAAAATCCCTGGCTTTCAAGAAAGCTTTGTGAGCTTATTAAAAACAAGAGCCCTCACTATGCATGTCGTTCTGCCAAATGAAAAATTCCCTCCTGTCTTCTCAGGCTTGTAAGCTGCTTTGTGTGCTAAGACATCTCCTTACAGTGTCCAGCACATTTTCATGGTTTGTCTAACTTGGAATAAAATATCAGCTGCCTTGTGAAGACAGAAGGGGACCACAGAGCAGCCACACCTCGGCTCCATCATTATCAGAATGGGATGCTGGGGAAGCCACCGGTGACAACACCCTCCCAGCCCTCAGACCCTGAGGGCAGACCCCTGTGCCGCAGGGAATGGTCATACCCAAACCACGCGTCTGGGGAGAAGCTGAAACGGGAACCATGTGCCAAAACCACAGCTGACCATAAACACCACAGCTGAAGAAGCAGCGAGCCGTGACCACTTCCAAAATCCACATCCCCAGGGCACCGCAGGAAATCCAGCCACACACGGAAAGACTCAGTTTGGGAGCTCAAGCTCTGGCCATGATTCCCAGGCCCCATCTCACCAGCTCAGCTGCTTTCCCCTTCTCTTTTTGGTTCCCCATCACTCACCCTATCCCTGTTTTTGGGGGTCCTAGCCCCAGCCCTTCTCCTGGTGAATGCTTTGAGACAAAGCTGCATGTGTAAGGGTTGGTCCTCCACTGACTCCTTTCCTCTAATTTCTCCTGCCAACCCTTGGACTCCTCCATAGCCCGTCCCACCAGCCGGGCTGGCCTGGGAAGAGGTGCAGAAAGGCACCATGTAAATCATGCAACTGGCCAGTGCACATGGAGGAGCCCAGCTGGGCATCTCAGCACAACGGGCTGCCATGCTGCCGGGTACAGCCCGCAGCACGTGGCATTTTGGAAATGCAGCTCTTACCGAGGTTCGTCCCAAGGTGTTGGGGTTGGGATATACAGGGGAGCATCAAACACTACCAACCCTTGAGAAAGTGAGATTAACCTCTCACTGCCGGAACTACCCACAACGGGGAGTCTCCCAGTCCTGGTGGAACATGTCAGATAAAGAATATTGCCCCAAAGTCCACTGTGGCTGGGCTGGACCTGACAGTGAACAATATATATTGCAAGAATCAGACTAGAAATTGCACTGTGGAGATCACCTCCAGCAGACAGCGGAACAAGCAAGGGCTCTAATCATTCAGTTATTTTAAAATAACTTATTTCAAGCAAAAAAAAAAAAAAAGCCTTCCAGAGGGAGAAGTGAACTTTTCACGCTAACTGGAAAAAAACTGCACAAAGTAGCTCTATCTCATACATCACTGAGATCTCCCTCCCCACCCAAGGAGGGCCACACGCTGCTGGCAAGCACCCAAAGGTTTTCCTGGAACTGGGATAACTTGTTCCCACAGGGCAGAGCAATTCACCCAGCACGGCTGCAAAACTCTGCGTTTCATCTGATTGGGGATGAGATGCGTAAGAGCAACTACAAGGATGAATAAACACTTGAGCTTTGAAGAGCTGCTCTTGGTAGCCAGCAGTTACGTTCATTATCCATAACCACCTGAAACAGGACCTCTTGAGTCTCCCTCGCATGCTACGAGCCAAGTCAGGCAGTTGGTAGGTGGTGGCATTTGGGCAGGCAGGTTGGTCATTCGGGACGCTTCAGTTCTGGATCACACATGGCTCATTTGCTACAGCAGATCCCAGTCTCCATGTGGCTTAAAAAAACCAACCTCTCCTTCCCCTAGTTCTTCATTCCCATTTGTTTTACAGGCAATTAAGACTGTTTAAGAAGATGATCAGTTCGGACTTTGAAGTTTTTTTCTCTGATCTGCTATGTTTGCTCCTTAAAATAGAACTTCAAATATTGTGGCATTCTGGATGTTTTCTGTTTCAGTAACAGGCTGGTAATTGTAATTAGTTTTATCACGGTGGAAATTAAAAAAAATCTGCTCTGAATGTGTTCCTTTGAATTTAGTGAAAAGGCACTTTTTGAGCTGACAAAGTTAAAAGGCACTTTTTGAGCTGACAATCATTTTGACTGTAGTTTGTGAGAAAGACTCAAATTTTAAACTTACGGGAAAGGCTCATTTTACTGCAGGGTTGAGAATCCACTGTCTCAGAGCTCCCTGGCATCGCGAGGTCCTAGCGAGAGCCAGAGCAAATATTTCTCTAGGCTTCCACTTCCATGCAGTATGTTTTAGATTACTCCTAAGTGGATTCAGAAGAGGAAGCTGAGAGTGGTGGGAGGGAAGGACACGAGTAGGTAAGAATGAAAGGAGGCAGAGCATGGAAAAAATGGAAGGAAACGGCCAACTAAAGAAAAAAAATGGCACAGAAAAGGTGAGGAGGTACTGGCAGGATTGAGAGTAGATCATACAGAAAGCTCAGAGTTATATGTACTAGACTGAATAGATAGGGATAATAAGGAAATATGTAAGAATAATGTAGTAAAAGGATTGCTGCTCATCACTTCAGGAATGGCTGTGAGGCACTAGAAGCGAGACGGAGAAAACATGAAAAGGGGAATGAGTGAGAGGAAAACATCAAGAAGACACTAAAAACATTAAAAGATGTTGAAAAGGTCAATATACTGCTCAAAACATTCAATATATGGTTCAAAATATCCAAAATACTATTTTTCATGTTTGGAGAACTCTGCAGTAAGAGTGGGCATCGAGCAGTGCGCCCAGGAGGGAGGACATGGCTGGGCAGAGGCTGTGGCCAGTGGGAAGCTGGTGCTGGTGTGCAGCAGGGGCAGGAGCCAGCCAGGGTCAGGCTCTGCGCAAACCGGTGCCCGCTCACAGCCCCAGACTGCTCTTTCCAACCTCCTCTTTTACTCTAGCGGGTACCAAACCTGGCTCCACGCTGGGCAGTGGGTTACCTTGCACCAGGCAAAGCTTCATTTTAGTATGAGTCCTTCCGTGGGTGATGTGTCCTCTTCCGCTAGCCAGAATATGATGCTCCTTTCAAGGATGAGGTGGCTCTGCCCTCTGAGTCATTTCCATGGCAATATATACCAAGGTGGCCTGCAGCACCTGTATAGTGCTAGTGGGACATACAGGACATAAGAAAATAAAAAATTGAATTGGGCATGAACTTCTGCAGTCAGATTCACAGGTGGGCAAGAGCAAGGGTAGCATTGCAAAACAGCAATTGAGGGCAAGGCTGCCTCTAACTCTGGGGATAATTGTCATGGAAACTACAAGTAAAGTAGCACAAAATACAAGAAGGTATGAAAAAGGTAGCTGAAAATAGCTGCTCCAGGAATGTTTCTTTGCAAAGGTTCTAGACATTAGAAGTCAATTGAATAAACAGTTCAGTAATTTTAGATGTTCTTGGAAAACAGATTTTACAGGGCAAAATGAGGCAAATCAGAAAACTATGGATCAGTGAAACCTCCAGGAGAAAAAAAGCTCTGAAAAGAAAAGGTGTGTCAGTAAGACTTTTGCAAGGTTTATTCTATACATACCTACAGATAGATATATTCATACAGATGCACTCACGTATGTGTGTGTGATTACATATATACAGTATAGTGTACATCTACAGTTACATATATACTTATATATAGTGTGTATCTTTATATTTATGCATACGCTATAAGTACACACTACTGAAAAAATAAGCCAGCACAAAATAAATATTTCCTGCATCAAACTGAAGACAAGAGAGTTTCTCAGAGGTTAACCTGACTGAAGTCCAAGGCCTTCAGCAGGAAAGCAAGTTGTTTGATGAGTTGGACCGGTGTCTAAATGGCATCTGACCAAGGATGGCTATGACCAGAAAATACACAGTGAGGGTGAGATCCAGCCACCCAGCAGCAGAATGGATGGGTGCCAAAGAGCTGAAATAATCAGAAAATGCGTGAAACAGGGAGCTCAGCGTGTCTGCAGAGAGCCCTGATGGGTGGAAAGTGGGGGTACAGCTGACAGAGAGATATTCTGCAATTAACAGCAAGCATTTGATGGCCACAAACCAGGACACCTTTGTCTCTGCTCAAGAGAGCAGCAAACTGCATTTCACAAAGTGCCTTTTCTTTGCTGTGAGGAACACCTCCCTGTGCCAGACGGACAGTGGCAAGTCTGGGGTTATTCTCCCAGCCAGAACTGCTGGTGAGCTGCAAGTGCGGGGAGTAGGAGGTGCCAGCTGGGCAAGCAGAGCAGCAGGTACAGCACGGCAGGATTCAGCGTGAGCATGGAGGAAAATAGGTGAGGTGTGGACATACGTCACACAGGTCACACTAGGAAAACATTAAAGGGCAGTTCATGCACTTGAGAGGAAAGAATTGAGCTGTAACAGGGAAAAATGTTAGCTGGAAGATGCGAGAAGCAGCAGAATATGTGACATCACTCCCCAGCACGCTGCTGGCTGGGGCCAGGATAATCCCACTCCTTTTTTTACACCACACTGAAATAAGCAGTGAATAAATGGGAATAATCCTGCGACAGCAAAATGGAGTCTGTGCACTAGTAACTTACTAAGTAACTAGTAAGTGCCAAGTGGTTTGTCTCAGCAGGCAAGATGAAAAGAGGTTGGTTCAAGGGCAAGAACCTAAGTGCTCTGGCATCACATTGGTGTGGGTTGTGGAGGGGGGGGAGTTTAGAGCTGGTCGTATCCTCGCCATGTGAAATGTAACAATCGGAAATTCAAACTACACCTCAAAAGGAAGCAACGGCAGGAGAACCATCTCATTTGCCAGAGGAGGTGATTGCTACCACGAAGTGCAAGGAACGGGGAAAAAAGGTCTAGAGAGCGAGCGATGAGGAGGGGAAAGTCAGGAGAGAGATGAAAGAAAAATAGCAATTGAGAGAAAAACAACCCCACCTAAGAGGCCATTCTAGTCAGCTACAAAAGAAGAGTTAAATGCAGCCCCAGCTGCAGAGCAGCATGGTGGAAATGGGTGGGGAACAGCCACAGCAGCAGAGGCTGGATGCTGCAGGCAGACGGGGCTTTACAGGGCTCTCACCAGGTATTTATGAAACACCATCGAGGCACAGGCTGCTTTACTTCTGAGAGGTTACAACATAGAAGGACACCAAAAGGAACTAATTACACAGGTTTTTATACTTAAAAATGTCAAATCGCAGCTGAACAAGATTAAATACGCAACCAAAAGTTACCTACATTGCCATAATGCCACTAATAACGCTAGCATTTATAGAGGGCTAAATCATGCTTTCCTTGCTTAAGGCCCTTCTCTCTGACCTTTGAAGGCTTGATCTTGACACATGATGTAAATCATCTGGAGAGTTTTCTTCACCTCTCCCAGATGAATGATATTCCTATTCTGGGAAAACAGGGTTAGTCTTCCAAATAAAAGAAAGAAGGATACTGGAGGTACTTGAGCATCTGAGTTCTCTGCTTCCCAAAGTCACTCAGACACCTCTATGCAATGGCAAAGCAGGTTCCATCAGCCGAGGCGCACCCTCCAGTACTGCACACAGAGATGGACTCTCAGTTCCAGACGGTTTTAATTTTCTTTACACGTATTAAAACTGACATAAAACCCCCAAAAGTAATAACCCAGCTGTTTTCACCCAAATTGAAGTTTCTCAGGCTAGCAACTTGCCTATTAGTAAAAGCGCAACACTTAAGGCAGTCGGTGCCGGGGCAGCACAGCACTGTGAGCACGTACCTGCAAATCCCACTCGTTGTGGGACTCATAGTGCACTCAGGAGAAGGCAAGAAGATCACCTTCTTCAGTTAAACTGATGTTCAAGTCAATGTGCATTTGGTAGATGCTCTCCAGGTACACCAACATTCTGCAGTAACGGCTGCAACTGAATTCCTGTATGTTTCAGAGAAGTAGCTTGCCCTGTGAACTTAGCAGAACATTCAGACTGAGTCCACTTCATTGTGGGGTTTATTTTAAAAGACAACAGGGTATTAAATCTTTGCACTGGTGTTTGCATCAAACAACCACTTGATTAAGAAATGCGTGCCCGGTTTGCGACAAGATCTCAACAGAAATTATACAATGCTTCTCAGCCAAGCACTTTCCTTTGCATGATGTGAAAGTGACTTGTTGTTATAGAGTAGAAAAAAAAAAAAAAGACAAAAATGAAGTTGTGTGTTTGAAAAGAAGCTGTGGAAAATACATCAATATTTGTAATTACAAATATTGATTACTGCTGCTCTGGAGCTGTCACAGATAACGGCTGCTTTCCCACAGATCCCATAACCCTTCTCCCTACTTTGTCCCCATCCCCACCACTACGATACTCCCAGCTCTTCCTTCCTGTGTGCTTCATGCCTATGTTATTCCCACCTGTCCGTGTACCCTGCGATGGGCACACGGCAGTCGTCGCTGCTGGCTGCACTCCCTAAACACCAGCTAAGCAAAAAAGCATTTGTAGCACAGGGCACGGAAATACAGGCGCTGCAGGGCAGGATGGCATGGGTTAGCCGGAGCAGCTGATGCTTTCCAGTTTGGGTCTGCCCTACCTGATCTGCACGTAACCTCAAGGAACTGGATGTTATTGGGAGCTCTTGACATCTACCAAATTTGGTTCAAGTTGACCCAGGGGTTCAAATGCGTTAGAGCAGAGAAACACAGACGGATGGGCAGAGGGTATAAATCGCAAGAGACTATTGCTTTAGAAAAAGAGGCTTAGAAAAATCACCAAAGGACAAAAGTCACTAAGGCACCACCGGGAAGGCTGACAAGTCTGAGCTAAGGAGGAGGAAAATGGAGTAACTCCCAGAGGACTGAAAGATTTCAAAATCCTTGCTCTCCATTTCAAATTATCTCAGTAAACTGATAACTATCACATCAACCCGCCAATAACCTGCGGATTTAAACAAGCTTTTTGCTACCAGCACATGTAAACCCCAATGAATTCCAAACAGATGGTTTATTTAAGATCACGTTATATGTACTATAATCAATATCCAGATCACAGCAGGGCTGTTGCAAGGAAAAAAGATATAATTGTAGACACGTAAAAACCCTCCAGTTTGGACAGAGACTGGGCAAAGTAATCAGCACTTCTTAAAGTCTTAGAAACGTAGTGAAAGAGCAGAAGTGTGTGTAATTACCAGTGAGAGGCATTGTAGCAAAGCAGATAAAGTTAATTACACAGTACAGGAGCATTTTCAGTTGATGTGGTAGTAATCATAGTCAACAGAGAAGTGCCCAACAGACGGAACCGCATAAAATAAAAGCAATCGTGGTGAAAGTGTACAGCATAAATTACCTAAAACCCAAAGGCAGATACAGACACACAGATGGAGCTGACAGATCTTCATAAAGATTTGTGGATTTCTACACGCAATAGGATACTGTACCTCAACTCGTGGATGGTACCCAAAAACTGTCGCATCAGTCTGGAGGAGGTATCAATATTTGTGCTCCCTGTGAGGAAGCAAGGGCCAGATCCAGCATCAGTCTGTGACAGCACCCACACCGTTTGTCACAGGAAACACCAGTTGTGTCCTGGGTGCTGCTGCTGTGTATGAAACAAATACACCGGCAAGCTGGTCTAGAGTACTGATTTTCTGAAAGTAAATCCATACCGGGGAAAAAAAGATGCAGTAAATAGACCTCATGTTGAAATTCAGGCTCGCAGGCTACCATTTCATACAGACCATTCAACATCTGCATCCACCAGTCTGCATTAAAAACAGGACCTAAAATAAAAGGTTCAAGCGTAAATAATGTGTGTGTGTATATTTATGCATCTTCACAAATGACATTTTAGTATCTCTTGGCTTGATGAGGGATAGATACCAGTGCTGGACTTCACTTCCCCATGCCGGCAGTGCTGTCTCCCTCTCCTCATTACAGCTGTTTCACCCAGGAGCGGGCTCTTCCCTTATATTTTCATGGCTTATGATGGGCTCTCACCTCTTTAGAAGGAGCTTTCTCCCCGGGATTTCCTGAAGCAGCAGCATTAAATAAAGCCAGCCCCAGGCAGCAGCATGCCATCACCCCCACCTGCACCCAGGGCTGCTGCAGGTACAGGGCAAAGGAAGAGGCTCCCCGAGTGACCATCCCATCCCTACCTGCCAGTTTGATTTCTCATGGCTGGTAGGTCTCCCCCTGATGATGTCGTTTCATCCTGTCTTCCCAAGGTAATAAACTGCCCCCAACACGGCTGTTTGCTGGAACACCTCCATTAACAGACTTTAACGCTGTAAAAGACTTAATGTGGGGACTACAGGCAATGTTGTCCTTCAAAGCATCCCGATGTGCTAGTAGGGAAGGATTTATTGATTTGAAAATACACAAATAACTAAAAGATACTAATTGCTGTGAAACAGATACTTGGCTGATCAGGTGCAATTAGCAACAGGGAGAGGGTGACAAAACAACATCAGGGAGGTCAAGAGATGCAGAAATCTCACTCCAAGGGCATTTTCTACCTGACCCTAGATGTGCCACTGTTTTTCTAATGCCAGCTGGCCAGCGGAGCTGTGTTGGACGAGGGCTTGACCCTGTGCCGTGCACTCCCTGCTAATACAGACTGCAGTTTCTGAGAGTCAGACTTGCAGAGATGAGAGCCGTATCTATGCCAACAATAATGACTTATGAAAACAGATAACTTCTAGTAGCTTATTCGGAGGAAATCCATGCCTAACACCTGTAGGTTTACATAGTGCAGCTGTGAGTATTGCTGTCAACACTTCCACTACCGAAGCATGAAGAACGAAGCCAGACGTGTCTCAAGTGCCATCTTTTCCCAAGGTAAGTTAAGTTAAAACAGCCCTGCAAATGAAACCAATCCATCGGCCTTGAAGGTGTCTGAGGATCACGGCAAGGTGAAAAAGCGTAACTGGTATTACCGAGGTGAGGTGGCAGCTTGCAGTATGATGGTTGTGCACAAAGAGCGTTTCATTACAGCACAGACACGCCAACCAGCTCCCAGGACCCTTCACGTCTTTTCTGCTGGGAAAGCAAAGTCATCCAGCAACGCTTGGGTCTAACCCAGGGCCCTGCTGCGGATCCTGATCTGCTGGCAGAGGATGCTCACAGTGCCAGCGTGGTCCCTGTCTCTGAAGGCCAGGAGAGCCAGGCAGTGCCACAGGACCTCCTTGGAGAGGAAGGCAGAGCACTTCTGTGACCTGTCACTGGCAAGGGCCATCTAGCCCCAGGTGGTGTGAGCTTCTTCCTTTGCAGACTAGGAGAGAGAAGGACCCACAGCTGGTGGGGCTGGACAAGCAGAAGGAGAAGTGACAGCAGGGGTCCCTGGCTCCATCAACGGCACTTGTGAGCTAAGTGTCATGAGGACACTACCATAATGGGCGGCTCCCTGCAAGCACAAGTCAGAGTCGGGCCAGGCACAGCAGCCTGGACACCAGGCGGTGGCTGGGGAGGGGGACAGGGTAGGTTTTGGGTAGTCTGTCCCAGCTGTGCCTCTGCAGAAGGCTGGTGGTCCCCAAAGCTTTTGGTTAGCACTTAGCAATAGCGGGGCTTCACTTTGCAATAGAGCCCAGCAAAGCAAACACCCAGAAGTAGAGACGCAGTAACTGCTCTGAAACACTGTCACCTTGTGGCAGCTCAGCCCCACCAGACACGTTGCAGCTGATGGACCTCGCTGGGCATCGAGGTGGCCCGGACACAGCTCCAAGGGCAAAGGGCTGGCCAGGACACAACGAGGGTGCAACCTCACCCAGGGGCACAGGGAGCTGCCTTGTTCTGGGCAGCATTTATTAATAGCTGTTACTGGGGAAGGAGATCTGGGAATCTGTACTTGCACTTCCAGCTCTGCCTGTGGCCTCTTGCGGCTGCAAAACTGGTACCATTGAGGGTGGCATTAATTGGGGTACCCATGACGCTGGTGAAGGATCTGGAGAGCACGTCTTACCAGAAGACACTGATCGAACTAGAGTTGTTTGGTCTGGAAAAAAAGGACACTCAGGGGAGACCTTATTGCTCTCTATAACTATCTGAAAGGAAGATGTAGCAAGGTGGGGGTCAGACTCTTCTCTGAAGTAACAAGCGATAGAAGAAGAAGAAACGGACTCCAGTTGCACCAGGGGAGGTTTAGGTTGGATATTGGAAAAAGTTTCTTCACAGAAAGGGTTGCCGAGCCCTGGCCCAGGCTGCCCACGGAAGTGCTGGAATCACCATCCCTGGACGATTTACAAGACATGTAGATGTGGTGCTGAAGGACATGGTTTAGGGGTGGCCTTTGCCGTGTTAGGTGAATGGCTGGACTAGATGACCTTAAAGGTGTTTTCTAATCTATATGATTCTATTATTCTGTGATGACCTGTGACTGTCTGAGATACTGACCATGCAAGATATGTCCACCCAGGAACTGCAAGGAGCAACCAGACCTCTCTCCGTGCACGAGCACAACTGGGGGGAGCGTGGGGTCTGCACCCTCCTCCACAGAGGGAACCCTCTGCCACAGGGAGGAAAAGTCAGCGTGTCTGCTCCTGTTAGACACCAGAGAGCTACAATACCCCTTGATTTTGCGAGCGGATGGCAGATCTCTGCTCCTTGTGAGAGGAGCACAACCATTAGTGGAAGTACCACTATATTTTACTATTTTTAAGCTTGACCACACAGCTAAAAGGGCTGACAAATCTGTCCTCCAAAATCACTGTTAGGCAGAGGAGACCTCCTTGGATGCCTTAAATGTCACCAGAGCCGCTCCTGGGGTTGGTGTGAGAAAGAAGGCAGGCAGGATTAGTGCTTCGTGGGTAGAGAGGCTTAGGGAGGCGCTGAGGAGATTGTGCCAGCTGCAAGAGGGGCTGGCTCCTACTTTCAGGGTGTATTACTGTCATTTAAACAACCTGCAGCATCTCCATACTGTCACTCTTCAAGCAAGAGCATCATTAGCATGACTAGGAGGCACCACAGTGCTCCTCATAGCCCTCCTGCATCTTGCAGGGAAAGAAACAATCATCTGAGGTCCATTTTGGAATAGAAAAAAAAAAAGATAATAAAAAAGAAGTATTTGTCCATTTGGATGCTTTTGAACGCTGTAAGGCCATGTGAGAATTACGGTCACTACAAGACCTTCTTTCTTCATACAAATATTTGAGATATAAATATTGTCTCTGAATTTCCTGTCGTGTTTAGCAGCAAATATTACGTGCATGTAGCCAGCTCTGTTGCTTAATCATACATAAATATGAAAATGCAGACAAATATTTAGAGACAATAAATGCTGAGGGGTTTAATTAACTAGCGTTTCATATAGTTACAAAGCAAAGCACAACATTTCAGCAGTAACTAAACCCAGGAAAATTAAAATTCGGCTCCCTTACTCCTCTCACACCTTGCAACTTCTTTTGGGGCCAATTAAAAAATGGCAAACCCAGAAATGGGAGAACGAACAATTTTTTCTCCCACAGTATATAATGAAACTGTGGCTTTTGCTGCCACAATGAACCATGGATGCCAAAAATGCAGCGACGTTGATATGGAGTGTGTATTTCTACGGACAGTTCGAATGGCGAGAGATATAACAGTTACAAATGACGTGACTTTTGGAAGAGAGGCAGACCTACAGCTGTGGCTGCAAACCAATCTTTACCAGGGATTAGGAAAAGAGCTAAGGTGACAGGCAGGTTATCTCCTTACAAGGGAGCTGCACATACTTTCCACCTTCCACTCAGCGCTGGAGGGACCGGCTGCAATAACTAGATGTTGAAGAGAAAAGAATTCAGTCAGCTCCAATTTTTGTGAGCTAATCCCGGCTCGGCTGCTCACATGAGTAACGCTCACCCGTGTGTGCAGTGCCTCAGTGTATGAAACATCAGCCTTACTTAGCAGAAAAAAAACCAACCATCCTTTTCTTCCTAAACAAGGCACGCTAAGAATAAACATCATACCGCAGCTCCAGAGCACACTGCCCAGGAAAATCAGCTGGGGACAAGATTCAAGAGAAAAATATGCAAGAGGCCTAAAAGCCTCTGACATAAAATCCCTTAATTAATAGGTCTCTGAGCAAATGCAAAGGTCAACAGGCAAATAACATAAACACTGCTGCAAAAGATCTACGTGCAGTTCCCTGCAAAGCATCAAAGCAATTCCTTATTGCGCAATCAATACAAAAGTGATTGCAACTCAAAAAAAAAAAAGCAAACCAGCCCAGACTGCTCCTAAAGAAACAAAGGAGCTGCCCAAATTAAAACACAGATGCTCCTTAATTTATTCTAATACACCAATCACCAATGATTTAAGTGAATGAAAAAAAATCAGAATCAACATAACAAATATTAGCGCATAAAAAATGCAGAAGACAAAAGTTCCTTCCAGCAAACTTCTAAATAATTCACACCCAATATAAAGAAGCCAACCTTAGGAATACACTGTGCCAAAACAGTCAAAGAAACAGTTTCTCCCATCATCTAGACTGAAAACCCAAGCTCAAAACAGAGGCCCACGCAAAAAGCGTTGTGTTTAAAACCCGATTCCGGCAAAAGGCATCATTTAAAACCTGTGTGATGAAGACACACACGATGCTGTGCCCATGTGTGCCATCTATGAGACTGGGCACAGCCAATTTGCAGGCAGACCCGGGCAGGGCAGGACCAGGGCTGGTGGGGTGGGGTGACACGCAGGGACCACCCAGCCCAGCTGCCAATCACCCACCCATTTTGGCTCACCATCGCCAGTGGAGAGGGCGCTTGCCAGGAACGCGCTCCAGCCCTTGGTACCAGCAGCCTCTCTACAACTACCTGAAAGGAGGTTGTAGCGAGGCGGGGCTTTGTCTGTTCTCCCAAAGAACAAGTGATAGGACAAGAAGAAATGGCCTCAAGTTGCGCCAGGGGAGCTTTAGGTTGGATATTAGGAAAAAATTCTTCACTAGAAGGGTCGTAAAGCCCTGGCCCGGGCTTCTGAGGGCAGCGGTGGAGCTCCCATCCCCGGGGGGATTTAAAAGACACGCAGAGGTGATGCCGAGGGACACGGTTTAACGTGGAGAGCCGGCTGTGTTCGGTGGATGGCTGGACTAGACAATCGTAGAGGCCTTTTCTAACCGAAACGACTGCATGAAGCCAGAAAAGACGAAGCCCCAGACAACGACCAAGGGCGGTGCCCGCCCGGCCCCTCAGGCCCCACCGGGCTCCCACCGCCCGCGCGGCCCTCCGCTCC